>QXEO01001145.1:704725-1219096 GCA_007115705.1 Dactylis glomerata
TTTCATTCATTAGTTTTGCGCCGGCATATAGTGCCGGCACATAAAGCAAAAAGGAAATACATACATTATGCTGCTCAGGAGTAAAACGGACGAAGTAGAGCTATGTTCCATGGCCGTTTGGTTTCTTCTCCGGACCTGTCCAGCTTGTTCTTCTTGGGAGCCTGCGCATCTATAAGATAGTAGGCATCATTATGCAGAGCTCTGCTCACAATGAATGGCCCCTCCCATGGCGGAGTTAACTTATGCCGACCCTCTGTGCCTTGCTTTAGCCGGAGCACTAGATCTCCCTCTTAGAATCTCCTTGGATTTACCTTCTGCGCATGATAGCGTCTGAGGTCCTGCTGGTATACCACAGTTCTTGATAGTGTTATCTCTCTTGCTTCTTCCAGCAAATCAATATCATTTTCTCTGGCTTCTTTAGCCTCTTCCTCGGTATATAGCACCACTCTTGGTGCATCATGTATTACATCTGTTGGAAGCACAGCTTCTGCTCCATACACAAGGAAAAATGGCGTATAGCCTGTTGACCTATTCGGAGTTGTCCTCAAACTCCAAAGTACTATCGGCAATTCATCTAGCCAACATCCCAGAGTCTTCTCCAATGGCTCTATCAACCGGGGTTTGATGCCGGATAATACTAGTCCATTTGACCTCTCCACTTGGCCATTGGTACAAGGGTGAGCGACCGACGCAATGTCTAGCCGGATTCCCACCTCCTCACAATATCTGGCAAATGGCCCTTGGGCAAAGTTCGACCCGTTGTCAGTGATGATGTTATGAGGAACACCATATCTCAAGATTATATCCTTTAAGAACTTCACTGCTGTGTGGCCATCACACTTGCTTATGGGCTTCACCTCAATCCACTTGGTGAACTTATCCACCATGACCAGAATATGGGTCATCTTTCCCCTTGCCGGCTTAAAAGCCCCGACCATATCCAGGCCCCAAACAGCAAAAGGCCAGGTTATCGGGATAGTCTTCAACGCTGATGCCGGCTGATGAATCTGGTGGGCATACATCTGACACCCATTGCATTTCTGGACCAAGTCTTCTGCCTCTTGTAGTGCCGTCGGCCAATAAAACCCATGCCGGAATACTTTCGCCACTAATGCTCTGGACGAAGCGTGGTGACCACACTCCCCCTGATGAATTTCCCGGAGCATTTCCAGGCCTTCAGCAGATTCAACACATCTCTGCAACACTCCGGTGGCACTTCTCTTGTATATTTCCTTGTTTATGATGGTATATCCTTTGGATCTCCTTGTAACCCGGCGCGCTTCAGTTTCATCCGCCGATACTTGACCATCGACCAAGAAATCCATTATGGGACGTGCCCAT
Source organism: Dactylis glomerata (assembly GCA_007115705.1). Classification (NCBI taxonomy): domain Eukaryota; kingdom Viridiplantae; phylum Streptophyta; class Magnoliopsida; order Poales; family Poaceae; genus Dactylis; species Dactylis glomerata. The sequence goes on from QXEO01001145.1 coordinate 706,067, forward strand.
GAGGGTACTTCCCTAACGGTGAATACTGCCTGATCTATCTCCATCATTTCGACCGACACATAATCGATCTCCATGGGCTGCGAAGTCCCCGGGACAAATGGAACAGTCCCCGGGTATGCCAGAGCAGTACCCGGGTATACCGGCACAATCTCTTGGTACATTTTGCCTTTGCCTTTATCTCTGCTCCGGAATACTGCACTCACTGCATATGTCGGCCCAGTCCCCGGGACTGAGAGAGCAGTCCCCGGGTTATCTGAACTGGCTCTGGCATCTATCTCCATCGGACCTGCATCCTCTGGGCTTGGTGGAACATATATGGACGATGATTCCGGCGAGGGCTTGATTGATGGCTTCCTTAAATGTTCCAGCGAAATGCCGGGCGGAATTGAATCTCTGGAAGATCCCAGCTTGGACAATGTATCGGCTGCTTCGTTCTGAGCCCGGGGAACATACCGGAACTCACAAGTGCCTCATATTCCGCCACATTATTTGATGCTGCAAAGTGGATCTGCAGAACGTATCTCAACTGGTCATTTTTGGGTGAACTGAGAACTATGCCAGCACCCAAGCCTTGGATTGTCTTGGACCCATCGAAATGCATTCTCCAATAATTTGCATCTGGCAATGGTGGCTCATATTGTATCTCTGCCCAGTCAATGAAGAAATCAGCCAACACCTGTGACTTGATTGTATCCCTCTTGTCACACTGAGGTGTATATGGTGACAACTCTATTGCCCACTTGGCTATCCGGCCACTGGCGTCTTTGTTGCTTATAATCTCCGAGATAGGGGCCTCGGCCACTAACCGGATTGGATGCTCCTGAAAGTAATGCTTCAGCTTCTTGGCCGCCATATAGACCCCATATGTCATCTTCTGATAGTGTGGGTAGTTTTGCTTCGAGGTGGAAAGGACTTCACTCAAATAATATACCGGCCGCTGCATGGTTTTGCCTCCTTCCTCTCGCTCCACTACCACCACTGCACTGACAACTCTGTTGGTCGCCGCTATATAGAGCAACATTGGTTCCCTGGGCATCGGAGATGCTAACACCGGCGCTGTTGACAACATCTGTTTCAACTCCTTGAAAGCTGCATCTGCTTGCGTCGTCCAGACAAATGTATCGGACTTCTTCATCAACTGATATAACGGCAAAGCTTTCTCTCCCAGCCGGCTTATGAAATGGCTCAAGGATGCAAGACATCCTGCAAACTTCTGTACTTCCTTCAGATTTGTCGGCGGCTTCATTCTTTCTATGGCACGAATCTTGCCGGGATTTACCTCAATACCCCGGCTGGAAACCAGGAAACTGAGCAACTTGCCTGCCGGCACATCGAAGGTGCACTTAGCTGGATTCAGCTTCATCCGGAATCTCCTCAGATTCGCAAAGGTTTCCCGGAGGTCATCTATTAGAGTCTTGCTCTCCTTGGTCTTTATGACGACATCGTCGACATATACTTGCACATTTTTATCTATTTGGTCATGCAAACACTTTTGCATACACCTCTGGTAAGTTGCGCCGGCATTTCTTAAACCGAACAACATAGTGAGATAGCAATAAGCCCCGTACGGGGTAATAAAGGATGTCTTTATTTGATCCGGCTCATACAAAGGGATCTGGTGGAAACCAGAATAGGCATCTACAAATGATAATAGTTCACATCCAGCTGTGGAATCAATCACTTGATCGATCCGAGGGAGCGGGAATGGATCTTTAGGACATGCCTTGTTCAAGTTGGTGTAATCAACACACATCCGCCATACTTTCACTATGGCGGGCTCATCCTTCTTCTTTTCCACTAAAACCGGATTAGACACCCAATCCGGATGTAGTACTTCCTTGATAAAGCCAGAAGCCAGGTTCCTGGCTACTTCCTCCCAAATTGCTTTCCTTCTATCGTCTGCATTCCGTCGGAGCGGCTGCTTTACCGGCTTAGCATCCGGTCTTACATGCAGTGCGTGCTCAGCCAGCTCCCTCGGCTCACCTTGCAGGTCTGAAGTAGACCATGCAAAGATATCCCGATTCTCACGGAGGAAGCTGATGAGCTCGCTTTCCTATTTGGGGTCCAAACCTGCACCGATGAGAGCGTAGCGCTCTGGGAAAACCTCATCTAGAGGTACCTTCTTGACTTCCTTGCCCACTTGAAAAGAAGCACTGCCACCTGGGTTCGTCATGCCCGACATAGATTTGCCGGTCGTGACTGTCTCAGCAATTTCCACTGCTCGCTTGAGCCTCTTCTTCTCCTCTGCAATGATCAGAGTCTCGGCCAGGTTAGACCCGGCTGTGGCACACGCCAATGAGCGCTTGTAATCAACAATGATGGTAATCACCCCTCTTGGCCCCAGCATCTTCATCTTCAGATAGGCCACATGAGTAGAGGCCATGAATTTGGCCAATGCCAGCCTGCCCAGCAACGCATGGTAAGGACTGTCCAGATCCACCACCTCGAACATGAGGTTCTCCACCCTGCAGTTATCCCGATTGCCAAACATGACATCTATCCGGATTTTGCCCATCGACGCACATGAAATCCCCGGCACAATGCCGTGGAATGTTGTCTTGCTTGGCTCCAGCATATTATCCTTGATGCCCAACTTTTGCATCGTATCACGGTACATGATGTTGATTCTGCTTCCATTGTCAATGAGGACCTTGCTGAACCTCACATTGCTTGCCGGCCCGACGAATGTCGGATCCATCACTAGAGCATATCCGTCGGGGTTTGGCATGATCTTAGGATGATCTGCCCTGTCCCAGCCAATGGCCTGGTCAGACCAGTACATCAACTTCGGGATTGCCGACATAACGACGTTAACCTCCAAACTCCGCCGGTACAAACTCTGCTTGTCTGTTCTTTCGGTCTCAAAGACCATGTAGCTCTGATCGTGCTCCTTGTATTCATTCCGGCCTGCTCCTGGGCCTCCGGCATAGTACTCCGGATTATAGCTCTGATCTACTTGATTTACGCCGGCATTTCCAGCATTGCTCTGGTTTCCGGGATTAACCGTCCTGGGCGGGACTGCAACTGTATTTGCACCTGTAAACGGCGATGGAGCTGCCGGGATAGGTGGTCTTGCCAGCCCAAAAGGACCTGCATGACCCGCCAATATGTCGTCCAGCCATGAATAGTTTCTGGTCAAATGATTCGCCGGCTTACCCGGCTAGAATGTGTGAAACACACAAGGTTTGTCCATGGCCAAACCCACTGTATACTTCGGCCATTGCTTCTTCTGGCCGACGCCGCCACCGGCGTTCTTGTTGATCCAGACATTCTTTTTCTGGAAGGGCTGTGCTTGCTGCTGCGGTTGTTGCTACTGCTGCTGCTGAGGCTGCTGATAGCCCTCATATCTCGGACGCTGGCTGCTACCGGCGCCCCCTTGCTCTTCCTCCACGGCCGCTACTTGTGTCGAGCCATATCGATAATCCGGCTGTTCATCTCTCCTCTTGTTCCGGTTATCAGGGCGATAGAACTGCCCCGGTCCCCCGGCGTTGTTATTGTTCCGCTGGGTCTGCCCCTGTCCTTGTGAATCAAGGGTGGGCTGCATGGGATCCCCCAATGCATAACTGTCGGCAATCTTGATTGTTTCGGCCAATGTGGCCGGCATTTCCCTCTGAAGCTTTTGCCACAACATGGTGCCATGCCGACACCCATGAGCGAACCACATGATGGCCTGCTACTCCACAACTCCTTCGCAGGAATTGCGCAACGTGCACCACCTAGTCAGGTAGTCACGATCGGTCTCATATTCTCCTTGCCGGCAGCTAGCTAGTTGCTGCGGGCGGTTGGGTCTCTTGTAAGTACTAGTGAAGTCTGACACGAACTGCTCCTCGAAATCAACCCAACCATTGATACTCCCGGCCGACAGATTATTCAGCCATATCCTGGTTGGTCCTTCAAGCATCTGCGGCACATATCGTACCGCCCATCTGAGGTTTCCTCCGGCGATGTTCACCGCAGTGGAGTAGTCCTCCAACCAATATTCCGGCTTTGTACTGCCGTTATAAGTTCTCACGCCATGCGCGAGCTGAAAACAGTAAGGTACCGGCTCACCCATAATCCGGGGTCCAAAGCATATAGGACCCAGAGCTCCTTGTCTCTCCACCAACTCTGACTGGTGAATCCTGTCCAGCTTGAAGCGCGCATCATTTGCTGCCAAGGACCGAGGTCCAAGCCAGGATGCAATTGGACCCGCAATCATCTTTTGCTGCTGCTGCTCCGAATGATACTGCTCATTCTGCTGGCCTTGCTGATACTACTGCTGCTGATATCCCGTCCTGGCAAGGGCGGAATTCCCATCATCTTCCCGATGTCTTGGTTGACCTACGCCTTGCTGCCGCGCCGCACCTCCGGTGCCCTGCTGCTGACGCCGGGCCGCACTCTTACTCCGGCCACCACCAGCCGAGCCTGCTCCTTGCCCGGCCGGCACATCCTGGCCGACCTTCTTGCTGCCGACATTCTTGTCAGCTTGGCCGGCACTCTTCTGAACTATCGCTTGTTTTTCGGCGACTGCCGGATCATACACCTGGATCTGCTTGTCCCGGCGGCCAGAGGTCACACTTCCTGCATGCCGGGCGCTTGGATGCGGGGACGAAGCTTGGCCCTTCGACTTCGCGCCGGCACCTCCTGCCGACACAACGTACTGGGATGCACCGGCACCAGGGTTTGCCTTCTTAAAGGCCTCCTGCTGCTTGGTAGCTTCAGACAAAAGATGGTTAAGCCGGGCTTGCTGCTCACGCAGTGCTTCGCCGGATAAATTAGATAAGTCCTTAGCTACCTCTGATGCTGCTCTAAGGTTCTTCACTGGTGAGCTATAGATTATTTTAGGTACAGTACTAGTAGCACTATGACTCTTATCTCTAGCACCTTTACCTAGCTCAGTGTTAAGATCTCTACCTCTAGTTCTAACTTCCTCTATCCGGCTAGGCCGGGTTACCACAGGAGTAAAACCATGGGCTGCCTCATACTCACGGAGTTGCCGGTTAAACCGTTCGCGCTCCTGATGCATGGCCAGGGCCTCGTCAACGAGGGCCTGGCGAGATCCCTCCAGAATTTCCTTCGTCTGCTCCGGATCATCGCCGGATCGCACCGGCTCAAGAAGCCGATCGATGATGGGGAGAAGCACCTGGCCCCTAGCCGGCACGCCGGAAGTGCCGGCCAGGTTCTCTGCACGCTCCAACGGAGGACGCGCCGACCTCTTGGCCTTCGGCGGCTCCAGGGGAGTATCCGCTGCTGATGCTGCTTTGCCGGCACCATCTGCCGGCGGCACGGATGTGCCGGCCATCATCACCTCTGCCGACTCTACTGGGCGAGCGCTACGCCCAGCGTGAGCCAGCAGATGCGACGGAGGATCCGATGCCACCAGCTCCTTCTTCCTGCAAACCCTCTCAGTCCCCACGTACACCTCGTGGGAACCGAAAGACACGATCCGGCCGTCCCTGGGGAACGGCCGGCCGCCGAGACATCCGGCGTTGTCACTGATGAAGCTGAGCGAGCCTAGCCTCTGGACAAGGCCAGAGACCACGCGCACCCCTGATGCCGCTATCACGGACCCCGTCCGAATGAAGACTCCGCCCGGCATATCGATCTGCCCCACGGTGGGCGCCAAATGTCGTCGTGGTGAAACAACATATGCCATGGGATGGATTAAATGGGGGCCAAACTAGATGTTGGAGGATTCAGGAGAGGGGAACGAGCAAAGAAGCACGACAGAAAGGAACACAGATCTACCCAGGTTCGGGGCTCTCGTAAGGAGATAACACCCCTACTCCTGCTCTAATGGTTGTATATTTGGATCGATGGAGTACACAACAATGGGGCTTCCAAGCTCTCTGCGAGAGGAGGAAGATGAACTATCAACTGAGAGACTAGGGAGTGACCAACCCTTGGCTAGGGCTCCCTGTGCCACCTTATATAGTGGTGGCCAGGGTTACAACGGTCACATACATACATATGACACTGGCTATAGTCCAAATAGGACAAGGTGACAATGGTTGCCACCTTTGACTTTGCCCCTGATTGCTCTCGATGGGACTCACCATCCCTGTACCTTGTACTTGCTTCGACTGTGACCTTACCACTGTGATGTAAGGACTGTACTTTAGCACAGTGATAGTTGTTAGACCACCACTGTGCACCCTGTCACCATGATCCTCCTCCATACTTGGATGTTTCCTTCCTTGATTGTAGGGATATGACACCTTGGTTGACTTCTGTATCCCGGATATAGCCGTTGGCCATATCCTGGACCTATATGCCGGACCAATGACCCCCTGCCTGGGTAATCCGGTCGCCCCTGTTCCTACATATATAACAATTAAGTTAGGCCAGCATATCTATACTTACGCCGGCACACCTCTCCAAGTATCCCGGCTATGCCGGTATATCTGAACACCAGCTGGGATATGCCTTATATGCCGGTCTGGCCGATACTCTTATATTCCGGCCAGACCCAACTTTGGTCAACCGACATAAAGTCAACCTTATTGCTTATATCTTTCTAGTCTCTTGACCCTACCCGGGGTCATCCCCCCGACAACTTGATGTATCTCCCTCACAAAACATTATCGAAAAAAATCTCCCTCACAAAAAAGGATAATGGATTTGACTCTTGAAGCTCCAGCGCGTGTGAGTATGTGATGTACCAATTTCAATTAAGATATGGCAAGCTCTAGCCCATAATTAAACGCTAAAATGACATGCATGGATGTAGGCAGGTGACTGACAGACTGGACGAAGAAATGACTGGCAGACTGCAAGAGAAACTGAACTCAAAATTGACAGACCACACGGTCCAACTCGAGTGATACATGCGGCCGGCGGCAGCTATAGGGGAGGAAGGGGAAAGGAAAATCCTCACTTCAGGTGTCCGAGTTGGAGGGGGCAGCGTCCGATCTGACGGAGGCCATGGGCGCAGCGCCGTGCCATACTTGTCATATTCCCCGTCATCGTCCTCCCCAGTATCAGCAACCTTGCGCTCTATCTCCCATATCCTCGGTGTCAGCGCTGCGGCGGTGCACTACTACGCGTCCACGGGCGGAGTTCGACCACGGCGTCCATCGGCAACGCTCGACTAAGTGCTGAGTTATACCACGTCGACGCCACCGGCCTCCTTTCCGGACCTTCCTCCCTCGTCGCGCACTGCTCCCTCTCTATTCCAGTCGGCTGGCCCTCCGTGTGGTCTGCCTCCTTGCTATCATTGTCCAGGCTGCTCGCTAGCTTCAGACATCCACGGATCCACCTCCTCCTCGCGTCCTTTTCTGCGTCATTGAGCCTCTTCCCTCGAAGGCAAAGCACAAGCACGCCAGGGGCCGGGCTCTCCAGTCTCCCCTCTATCTCCTCCTCCATCCTTGCTCGCAGCCGGGGTCCCTACCTCCTCCATCCCTCAGGCTACCTTCCTTCCCACGCTACCCATCCCTATCTTCTTCGATCGAGCTTGCCCCCAACTACCCGTTCTACTTCTACCTGCCTTGCTGGCATTTGACAGTGCCCCCGTGCGGTCTGAAGCTGTTCCGCGTGGGCGAGCAAGCTCATCCCCCTCCCCTGTTGGGCGCTGCGCCCCTTCTCCATGGGGTCGGTGGGCGGCGTTCTTTTCGGGAGGTTGACCTGCCTTCGCTAGGGCTCTGTGTGAGGAGGGAAATAGGAAAGGATGGCATGCCTTCGCGCGTGCCCCCATGTGCTCCACTCTGACCAGCCTCCTCAGCTTGCACCGCTCCCTGTCGCTGCCCAGCTCCCCGCATCCCAGGCGCGCCGCAAAGGAGGTCCCGCGTGCTAAAATTCCCCACCTCATTCCAGTCTGTTCTCTGTCGCCGACGTGCTAGTCTGTTTCATCGATCGTGGTTGCGCCGCAATCTCCGTGCCCCCTTTAATCTCTGTCGACTCTCGCGCAGCGCAGCAGGCCTACAGATCCACATCGGAAAAAAATCGAACCGGTAGGTTCACTAGGCGGTGGCAATTGCATGTAAATAATACGAAAACTGAGGGTATTTTCGAAGTGAGGGACATACATACCAATGGACCGTCGCATTTCCGTATTATTTGTAGAGATAAATATAATAAAGTTTCAAAATAATAAGCATTTTAACACAATAAACTATAAAGTTCATGTATGCATTTTACATGCATCAGAATACCTGACAGATACCTTTACGATCACCCTGTTACAGTGTGACCATTGGTGCATTCAAGGCAGCCTCCAGAAGTAGTGATTAGATATGATCTCTCGGTCTAAGGATTAGGTTACTTCGTTTTCTTAGTTATCGCAATGTTGAACTAGGTGCCTGATCTCATCGCAATACTAATGTTGGGTGTGTGTCCATCATGTCAAACATGACCTCATTGTCAATTGACATAAATATCCATGAATAGGAAACCTTGATCATTAGTTGCCCAATGAGCTAGCTTACTAGAGTTTAGTAGAGACCTGGTTGTTATATACCACACATGTACTAGTGTTTCCACTTAGTATAGTTATAGCATAACATACAACTTATTATGAACAAAACGAGATATGCCAATAAAATACAGTTTATTATTTGCCTCTAGGGCATATCTCAAACAGTCTACCCCCTGCACTAGAGTACAAACAATCTAGCTTACATTAGGCAAAGATCTAACACCCATGGTCTTCTGGTGATGATCATGCTTACCTTGTGGAATAGGTTTTGTCAACAGGTCTGTAACATTCAGATATGTATGTACCCTGCAAATCACTTGTGTCTTTATGCAACACTCATCTTGAATGAGATATGGCATTGTATAAGTTTGGTCTTTTGGTGCAACCTTAATCCCTCGGTCTGAATTATGTTACTAATATTGCTGTAGAATATAGCTTCATAGTTCTCAGACATTCAGAAATGCACCAAGCTCCTTCTAAAGAACTTTTGACTTAAACACCTTCCAAGGTTAGTTATCAAAATAATGATATACTTAGCCTTTCATTTGTAGAATCTGTCACAATGTTCAAACTTTAGAACTCATCTAAATACAGTATGGAAGACTTCTAGCCCATTGTGCTACCTTTTAACATAAACACTTTAGCCTAATTGAGATTGAAATTTATTTATATATGTTACTAATATCAGTGTAACACATTACAATGATCTTAGTTTATTACATATCCTTAGTTATTCTAAAGTGCTCACAGATTTTCTTATTGATGTCCAGTGGTCATTATAAGAATCACCCCGGTATATGTTGTAACACCTTGGAGCACAGGACATCTGATTTCGTACATATCATGGTGTTTCATGATCTAATCAAGTCTTGCTAAACTCCATACAACAAGACCACTTTCTTGATGTTTCTATGTTGAACTACTTCAATATTTGTTCTATGTACTATGACTTAAACTTATGAAGTGTCTAGACCTATCTCCATAGATCTTGATACTTAATATGGTTTAGTCCAGGTCCTTTCATTTGAAAAACAAATTTTTAAATGAAACTTGAAATATGTTAAGAATGTCGTCAAGCTCCCACTCAAATATGTCATCCACATACAAGATTAGGAAACTATTCAGCTCCCACTTCGTTAACTAAATTTACATGACTTATAATCAACAATATGTCATCCACATAAATTATTAGAAATATGTCTTAGCTCCCCCACTCAGTTTCTTGCAAGTGCTAGTTCCTTCTCTATTCCTGATGAAATCAAGAAATCTTTGACTATTTCATCCAGCGAAGAATCCAACTCCGTGATGCGTACTTCTCTTATGGAAGTTTGCATATTGATCTAGCATTCCTTGGATGTGACAAAACTCGTTGTTGTATCTTGTATACACCCTCGATTCACACTTCTGTAGTTTTGCTATCCAACCGCCATATCTGAAATATGCAGCGACCACTAGAATAATCCATATCGACATTAAGCATTGCTATGGAAGATCTTAATCTTAACATAGTCAACTCCTTGAACTTCTATCAAAAATAGTTTTTCGACCAGTCATGCCAAGTCTGTTTATAGGTCCATTTACCTCCAAAAGGTTTTATCCTTCCGGACGGTCTACCAAGTTCAAAAACTTGATATGGATACTATCTTGGATTTCATGGCTTCAAGCCATTTAATGGAGTCAGAGCCCATCATTTCTTCTTTGCACGTGATTGGTTCACCATTGTTCAATAACAAATATTTGTCCTCAAATCTTTTATTTAATCATGCATTTAACCAATTCTAAGATGTTTAATAGACATTTCGATAACTAGGGTTTACAACACTTTTTAGTCACGAGAGCCATGAGCATCGTGGCCGTCTCCAGAACAGTTTCCAGTATTGTGCTACTCTACTCAATTTTGCTCAGGTTCAATAACCTTATCAAATTCTATTGTCCTCCCACTAAAACTTTATGAGAAACTCCTTGAGAAATAACCCACTCCCCGACAAACTAATTTTGCCATTTTGGATTTATAGTGGAAAGAATACCCGGTTCAGTACAGGGAACAACTAACAAAGAACACTTATCCGATTTTGGTTGTAAAGTAGTTTACTTATGCATTGCCTACCAAAACTTAAGGAAAGACGATTTGGGTTGTATCCCATACCATAACACATATGGAAGTCATTTCAAAGGATAATGTGAAGGAGATATGCCCTAGAGGCAAATAATAGTATCTCATTTGTTCATAATATATTATATGTTAGGCTATAACTGTATTAAGCGGAAACTTTAGTACACATGCGGCATATAACAAATAGGTCCCTAATAGCCTCTATTCAACTAGCTCATGTGTCATGTGATGATCGAGGTTTCCTGATCATGGACATTTATGTCAATTGACAATGAGGTCATGTGTGGACATGATGGACACACACCCAACACTAGTATTGTGATGAGATCAGTCACTAAGTTTCAACATTGCAATTAACTAAGAAACAAAGTAACCTAATTCTTAGACTGTGAGGTCACATCTAATCACTACGTCCTGCGGCTGCTCTGATTGCATCAACCATCACTTCCTTGATCGGGTGACTGAAAAGGTGTCTTCATGTATGATAATAGAGTAGGTTGAGGCATGTGCACCAAGAGCGGTATTTGTCCATCCGTGTGACATATTGATACTCTGGGCCCACTCAATGACATTTGCATCTATGAAGCTTGCAAGCCTGTGACTAGGTCACGGAGGATGCAATGTCATGAGAACGAGTAAATAGACTTGTTGGTAACAAGGTTGAACACGATATAGAGATATCGTTGATCAAAACGTCAGACAAGATCTAGTATCACGATACAAAAGGAGTAGGATATGATGTTTTCATATCAACGATGATTTAATTGTGGAATGTATAGGGGCCAGCATGGCTTTTTAGAGTCGATTGTTGATCATTGATTGGAGAGATGTCTCGATCATGTTTGGAGTATTTCCTGACCCGTAGGGTGTCACAGGTATATGACGCTTAGGGATCGATTCAGAATTATTGGAAATGATAAGGAGTTAATCGGAAATGTTCTGAGTAATATCGGAAGGGTTCTGGGAGACACCGAAAAGGTTCTAGGTATTATCGGAAATGTTCTGGTGAAATAAATATGCCAAGAAGTTGTTATTTAATGTGTTTAGTATTTAATTAATAAATTAAATATTAGGTAAATTAAATAATAATTAAAATAAAGGGATAACCCCGGATGGGCCACCATTGTGGCAGCCCATTAGGGGCAGGCCGGCCAAGGGCCAAGACGCTCCAGGGCAGCCCTAGGGGCCGGCGACCAAAGCCAAGGCGCCCTTACCCTAGGGGCCGGTGGCCAAAGCCAAGGCGCCCTAGGGTTTCCCCTAGGGGCCGGTGGCTAGGGTGGCCCTTCCCTTGGAGAGGGATATGTGGGACAGTTGCTACCTACCACCTCCACCTATATAAAGGCACCCCTTGGTCCCCTTGGCTCATTCATCCCATCTTTCCATCCCCTCCTCTCTAGCTTGACTCCCACGTTTGGAGTCAGGCCCGCGAGTTAGAGCAAACTCCACGAGCCGGACGTCGTCGCACTGCTGGATTTCCGGTCCAAGTCCTTCTTCTTCCGTTGCTTTGCTTGACCAGAGCCCGGATGACGTCTATACACTGTACGTGTGTAGAAATGTGGAGGTGCCATCAATTGTGACACTTTTCTTGTAACATCCCAAAAATTATAATTTAGGATGTTAATAGAATGCATCATATCATCATGGCATAGTTTTAAATTTTGCATTTTCAAACAAGATTTTACGTTGCACGTATTAATTTCTAAAACTACTCTGGTCTTTAGCAAACCCAGCTTAATTTTATCAAAATGTAAAACAAAGAAAAAAGAAAAAAAAAGGACAACCGAACCAGACCGGAACAGTCGGCCCAGTTCAGCGTCCGTCGCGCGGGCACAGCGACCGGGAATACCCAGGATAGCCGCACCTTCTCCTCATCCTTTTCTTTCCTTTTGTTTCTTTTTTTTCCTTTCTTTTCTGGACTGACAGCCCAGCCCCACTTGTCATCCCCAAGATCCTGCGACAGGAGACTGTAACGAACACGAGTTCGTTCTTCCGAACGAATCCAGAAAATCTCGTCGATTCCGTTCAGAGTTTGTAACCCCTACTCCACGCAAATCTGGCTATTTATACCCCTGCAGCTTTCCCCGTTCTTTTCCGCAAAAAAAATCGAGCCCAAGTCCACTCGAGCTCCGTTCCGATCTCGCCGGATTCCGCCGCCGTCGAGCTTCTGGGTGAAGGTTCCGAGTCTCCTCCTATCTATCTATCTCTAGTTGATTCTCCTTGATCCGGCGCTCCTCTGAAACCCGTTTCCCCCATTGCAGGACCACGGGAACTTGCAATCAACCTCCTCGGAGCATCACCGGACCGAGCCGCCTCCAGCCGAGAATAGCAGACGACGGGGAGCACGAGGATCAACGCTGTTGACGCACGAGAGTCCACCAGGTATCAGGAACGCCGTCTTCGTCTTCACTAAGCCGGAGAAGCGCCTGAACAACGTCAGTAACCACCGAGCCATACCCGCCAGTACCGTCCTGCGTCGCAGTAAGCCTCGCTCTCATTGTCTAAATTAAAGTAGCTGCCTAGATTTCTAGCTGTCGTGTACCGCTGCATCTAATAGGAAGCTAGCCTAATTACTGAACCGGTATAAACATACAATACATCGATCGATCGGTCAGGTTTGGTTCAGGTTACTAGCTCACCTAAAACTTTAAAATTTCATAACTTTAGATCCACACCACCGTTTTAGATGAAACTTTTTGCATTAGATTCGTATTTAAATTCTCTATCCGATGGTACCAGTTTTTATAATTTAGAATTTCTAAATCTGTCACTTAAAATTTGATATCATAACGAATACCATCGTGCCACATCATCATCCATGTCGTCAAGCCAGGAGCCGAGCCGTCAGTCGAGCTGATCGGAGCCGAGCCAAGGAGCCCCACTGAAGCCACATCGTCGCGACCATAGGATGAATATCCCATGCTTCAGAAATTCGAGACGTTGCCACCGAACTTGCTAAAACTGCAAATTTTGAAAATTCATAATTAAATAACCGTAACTTCTTTTTAGTTGATTATTTTTGCGTTAGCTTCATAATTTTAAGATCTATCCAGTGGCGTCGAATTTATGAATTTATATATAAATAAACATTCTGTTTGTAATTTAGAAGTTTAAACCCTATTTTGACCATAAAAGGTGTTCTATAAATTTGATTAAGTTAATTATTTTTGCAAATTATTAATTGTGATATCCCCCACATGTTTAACCTCCTGTATAATGTCCTTGGTCGAAATAAAATATTTTGTTTTATTAAATCATGATTGCATACATGCATGCATATGTTACACATCAATATTGTTGCTATGGTTGTTTATTTGAGTTTTACCTTTGTGTAGATTGTGCTGAGTGCAACAAGTGCCTTTGTGACGAGTGCACCAACTCCTCTTCTCACCAAGGCAAGTGTCACCATATTCCTAGTCCTACTAAAAGTTTTGTCACTTGTAGCTTTTCTAGTAGAAGATGCATGTGTAGGTGATTTTATGAGTTTGTGTCTTTAGCTTGCTAGATTTTATGCTAAGTCTTTTGTCTAGCTTTTGTCTAGCCTTTGCATCTCCTAGTAGAATTGCTGCTGCTATAGGACTTGTTTTACACTTGTTGTGGGAAGGGTTATCACATGTTTTTGGCTAAGTGTTGAAAATAAAGTTTTGGAAAACTAAGAAAACAACTAAGTTAATGAATCACCTAGGTGGATGTGGCTTTGATTGGTTTATGTTGAGTGGTTCCCTGGGGTCATGTCGTCGAACCTCTGAACCACCAGGTGTATCTCACTTGTGGACGGCCACCCAGGAGCAAAGAGATTGGAGACGTTCAAGTCATGAAGCTTCCAGTGCAACCATAAGACATATAGGCTCTATCTTGGTCAACTAAGCTACAAGAACTCAAGCCAGGCGGACAGAGGGTGGTAGATGTTGGTAGGATGGAACGTGTCCATTTGGTCTGAGGGAATGCTTCTGAAAGGCCTCGTCTTAGTTTTAACTTGGCCATTTGAGGCAAAATGAGTCTCATGGCAAAATGGGTTAACTAAGTCTTGTGAGAAAAGTGCACCACCTCTACAGAGTGTTTAGAACTAAGTACTTAGCCGTGTCCCCGGTTACGGACAATTCTGAGTGACATGATGTTGAAGCTGTTCAAGAATCTTCTCACCCCAATTTCTCTAAGTTAAAACTTGATGGGTAAAACTTGATGGGTAAACTTGGGTAGTAAAAGTTCCTTCTTGTCAAAATTTTGCTAAGGAAAACTTGAGTCTTTACAAAGTTAGGAAAAAGCTTGCTTTTGCAAAGTCAAACTCCACCTGGCCAAATAGCATATAAGTGTAGGCGCCATTGAGTCCACCAAAGTGACATCTTGCCAATACATTCAAAGTATTGATCCTCCGTGGCTGCAACATATCATGTTGCAGGTGGCTACAAAGAAGATTGAAGATTGCTGGGCTTCGGTCACGAGTCTTCGTCCAACACGTCTGCGTGCGGAGCTATGAAGAAAATAAGACTTTTAGTTCATTTACTTAGTCATTTTCTAGAGTTGTAATAGGTTTGTGGCATTGAGCCTTTCGAGTTGTAAAAGACTATGTTATTTGTGGATCAAGCGTTGTAATAAAGACCTTTGTATTCTTGGTATTTCATCTTGTAACTGTGTGTGCTAGCAGTCGATCCGGGACTAGCACAAATAAAGCACAGGTACGCTACATATGGTATCAGAGCAAAGTGTTGCCCTTAGGTTCGTGACCCTAGGATTGGACGAAGACCCTTAGGAAAATTTAGGAGTTGTTCTCATTTCTCTTTGTTGCTAACACTTAGGAATAGTTTTGACTTCTCTAAGTTAGAAATCTCTTTAACTCTTGTTCAGCGCTTTTGTTAAGTTTTCCTCTTTTGGCTTACTAACTTGTCAAGTTCCAACGTAAAGATGTCAATCTTCCGCATCACCAAGCCCGATAGTTTCAAGGACTTCAGCTTTGGAAAGCGCCTCATCGACATCGTCACCGCCTTGTCCCTTCCTACCCCGTTCGTCAATGGGAGCGAGATGACCAATTCTCACAAGAAGGGCATCTGGGTCATCCATATCACGCAGCCAGGGCGCGAGACAGAGCCGAAGACTGAAAAGATCAAGTTCAAGACCTTCCACGCCAACAAAAAGGCGGGCGCCCATCTCCTCATACAAGAACTGATAGCACGCCTCTGCGGATATCACTTCTCCGAGCTTCAGAACCACTACTCCCACTCCTACGACCGACGTATGAGGAGGGCATGGTCATCGGGCTATCTGACAACGAACAAGACCCCATGCGCACTCACCTCGCCGAGTTAGAGTATCTCGTAAGGGATGTCGACGTTGAGAGGTACAATGAGTTGATTAACAATGATGGGCTACGCGCCCAGCTTGCCGAAAAGGACAAACAACACCTGGAGCAGGAACAGAGGATCAAGGAGATGGAGTCAAAGTTCGAGACACAAGAGAAGCAGCGGAAGAGCCAAGAGAAGAGGATCCAAGCCAGGAACAAAGAAGTTAAAGAGCTAAAGCAGAAGTTAGAGTGTAACGACTTCGAGCTTGAAGCGGACCACGACTTGATCGAGAAGCTGCACGCCAACAAGAGGGAGCTTCAAGAGAAGGTCGACACCCTAGCTGAAGAATTGCAGGACTACAAGAGGCTACTCAAGGAGAATGGCTTCGATGTTGAGGAGGAGGAAGTCGCCATGGAAGAGTAGAGTAGTTAGATAGACTACCCCATTTTATCTTTGAGTTTGCGTTTATGCCCGTGACCGCTTGTGGTATGGCATTAGACATTGCATCCCTTAGACTTAAAATGTTTGCGTACCTTCAAACCATTTAAGAGTTGTTTATTGCGTGCTTGGTTTAAAAGTTCTCCTATACTGGTGTGTGTTTATGTATGTGTTCTTTTAAGGATTGTTTATATGCATATGGGTAGGAAACTTTATTCCCTTAGACTCTTTCTCTAAGTCTAACCTTGCTATTCGTGTGATGGCGCCAGAAAAGACTGTGGCGTTTAGTTGACGTGGGAGCAGTAAGTCCTTGTGCGTGGTGATGACCAGCCCGTTGGGAACCCCAAGAGGAAGGTATGATGAGTGTAGCGGCTAGTTTTCCCTCAGTTAAGAAACCAAGGTTTATCGATCAGGAGAAGAGAGACGGTGACAACTGAAGGTGATGCAGACTGGCTTAGTAACACTCCAACAAGGGCGCCGTTTACGACACTTGTTGACTCGTCTTCGGCCAGCAGCAACGCGGAACCTGCACACACACAAACAAATACTTTGTCCCCAACTTGCGATGAGGTTGTCAATCTCACCGGTTTGCTTGAAACAAAGGTTATGAGTGTATCGAGTGGAAAACAGTAGTAATATGCGAGTAAAGTAAACAGTGCGGGAAAAGTAAACAGGTGATTGCAATATGATTAAAATAGGACCAGGGTCCACAGTTCACTAGTGGTGTCTCTCCATAGATAAAATAACATGCTGGGTAAACAAATTACAGTTGGGCAATTGATAGAATAAAGATAACGTGATATGTCAAGAAGATCACTATGAGATTTACTCTGGGCATTACAACAAAATACATAGACCGCCATCCAACTGCATCTATGACTAATAATCCACCCCCGGGGATATCATCCGAACACCCTAGAAGTATTAAGTTGCGAACAACAGATAATTGCATTAAGCAAAGTGTGTAATGTAAACAAAGCATATGCCCTTGAGCATATGAATGTTGTTTTCTCCCTAGTAGCAACAGCACATCTACCACCTTAGAGGTTTCTGTCACTCCCCCAGGTGAAATAGAGACATGAACCCACTATCGAGCATAAATACCCCCTCTTGGAGTCACTAGCAACTACTCGGCCAAGATAGCTACTAACAATGGAGAGCATGCAAGATCATAAACAACATAGAGATAAAAAAAGATATAATTCAGTACAGCAACTTAATCATAAACACCAATATTCATCGGATCCCAACAAACCAACATCATAGAATTACATAACGGTGATCTCAATCATGTAGGGCAGCTCATGAGATCTAAACATGAAGCACATGGTGGAGAAGACAACCAGCTAGCTACTGCTATGGACCCATAGTCCAAGGTAGACTACTCACTCATCGCTCCGGAGGCAAGCATGGTGATGAAGAAGACCTCCGGTGGCGATTCCCCTCTCCGGCAGGGTGCCGGGAAGAGCTTCTGGACCCTCCCGATCTTCGGGTCGACGGCGGCGGCGGATCGCGATGTATTCTGGAAAACTGATCGGGCGCTTAGGTTTTTCTCGTCAGGGGGTATATATAGGCGAAGGGGCGATGTCAGAGGAGGGACCACGCCCCCTCACACGGAGCTGGCGCGGCCAGGGAGGTGGCCGCGCCGCCCCTGTGTCTGGGGCCCATGTGGCCCCACTCCGTCAGGTCTTCGGATGTCTGGAAGCTTCCCCGTGAAATATGACTTCAGGAACTTGTTTCGTCCAATTCCGAGAATATTTCCTGTGTATCACTTCTGAAACACAAAAACAGCAGAAAACAGGAAACTGGCACTGTGGCACTTCGTTAATAGGTTAGTTCCGGAAAATGCATAAAAATGCCACTAAGTGTAACGAAACAATATACAAATGGTGTAAAAACAAGCATGGAGCATCAAAAATTATAGATACGTTTGAGACGTATCAAGCATCCCCAAGCTTAACTCCTGCTCGTCCTCGAGTAGGTAAGTGATAACAAAGAATAATTTTTGAGGTGACATGCACCTACACAATCTTGATCATATATGTAAGCATTGGTGAGCTGGGATCAATAGAACTTAAAACATGGGCCTGAAAGATATAATCATGACAATAAGAACTTAGCAACCATGTTGTAAACATGCAAATGAACACAAACAAAAGATCATGATAATGAAACAATGAAAGTCAAATGTGTGTTCAAATCATAAGGAAAAACATACAAATGGTTTTCTGCTTGTCCTTCAAAGAGAGCAAAACATAAATGCATAGGACACCTCAAAGTTTAAGAGGGCGACTAGATACAAATAATTTAAGAACAAGTGAAACCAACAATATGAGTCAATCAATGAACTTTGGGACAATGCATATCACACTAAGAATGACAACTATGCTCTCTTAATGGTGCATAAAGAAAGAAGGTGGTGACTCAACATAAAAGTAAAAGAAAGGCCCTTCGCAGAGGGAAGCAGTGATTGCAAGTTTTATAACCTTCAAAAATTATGGTACTTACCGGCTTTGAGCTCTCATTGCCCCCATCATAAGCATCTTGAATGGTTAAAGTTAATGCGAGAACAGTTATGATGCATATGCTTGACAAATCATAAGTTGAAAACCTCGTGTCCCGTGAATACGAGTACCCAAACCATGCTAATTTACTTAGAGTCCCAAGCAAGGCTCTTGTCATTGTAAGCATATGCATATCATTGAGAACCGCCAATGGGGTACCTCCGTGCCCGATGACATGGAACAAGCCCACACCAAAATGACAGGACAAGCAGACAATGAACACCTCGACATCTCTTTTATTTGCTATATTGTTTAGCTTTTTATTGTGAGATGCGTCGTCGAATGTTCACCATGGGTATGCTGCAAATTTCCACCATGAATTATGCATGGCTTAGATTGGCGGCCCGGCGTTTCCCTAACACATATACAAACTCCATGATCCCTACAAGATTCCCAATTCATTTCACACAGCGGGCATCCATAAACAAAAGATCACGATATCAACTCAAAAAGAAGTGCAATGTTGAAAGCTTGCCCCATGACAGCATGGCTGGGCTAGAATCCAACTTACAACTTGCAAGCATAACAACTCAGCATAAAAGACCACAATGTCAAATTTTTAAGAACAGGAAAAAGTAAAGTGTGCCTTCCGGTTCGTGAGAGCTTTACTGACCGAATTTCGCATAACACTGGTAAGAGTTTAATTTGAAGAGAAAATAAAAGCAAGTCAAATTTACTTGGAATAGCAAATTGCTAGTAGGTATGTATGGTGGACACTTTGGAAAACTTTGGCTTTTAGGAGTTGGATGCACGAGTAGAGCTCATACTCAGTACAAGGCGAGGGCTAGCAAAAGACTGGGAGCGACCAACTAAGAGAGCAATAATGGCCATAATCATGCAAAGCGACAAAGCGACATTAAAAGAAGCATACGATGGCATCAAAAGTCAAAAACTAAATGATCATGAAGGCTATTGGCGACTTTGTAAGAGTCTAACATGTGTGAGCATGCGCCAAGTCAACCCAAATAAAGCATCAAGGAGAAAACCAAAATAATGCTTCCATACAATAAAAACAACGCATGATTTTTTCAAAGGCTCATTAAGCAATCTCAGTTATTTGAGACAAGTCATGCTACAGCAAAACCACTAAGCATACTATCAAAAAGACATCAAGCCTGACATGAAAAAGCCTAAGCCGCAGTCTACACAAGCTCCTTCTTGTACCACTATTTTGCACAAAGCTTTTTCTCTTTTCCAACACCATTTGAAATTTTTATAAACACCTCTTTTCATGAAAACCAATAAAGATCAGAGGCAAAAATACACCTTGATGAAAATATATGACAAGGTCTGAACGCAAATCAAGGCGAAAACGAAAACCAAAAGCAGTAGCGGAAAAAGATGAACGCTCGATTTTTAATAAGAGTGAAAACTAGAGCGTTCTTTGCAAATGAAAACGAGTACATCTCCTCCAAAGGAAATTTGTTGGGGTCCAACCATTTATTGCAGCAAACAAACAAACTAAACAAACTAAGAAAACTAAAACAACTGACGCTCCAAGAAAAACACATAGTGCATGAAGCAATAAAAATATAGTGTTTTGAAAGGTGACCTGATTTTTGCCGATGAAGAAGGGGTGCCTCGGGGCATCCCCAAGCTTTGACGCTTGTACTTCTTGGATATTTCTTGGGGTGATGCATAGGCATCCCCAAGCTTGAGCTTTTGTCCATTCTTCAACTCATCTCATCATTCTCCAATCCCTACACTTGAAAACTTCCTTCATACAACACTAAACACAATTCTATTAGCAACATTAGTGTAAGCATAAAATATATTCAACCTCTTTTAGCTTCAGGTTTCAACCCAAAACCACCACATATAAAGTATATAATACTGTAGCAACTTCCACAAGAGTTCCATGATAAAAAAGAACTCAAAAGAAAGCGATAAAGTGGCAAAAACAAATATTGGCAGAAATCTGTCAAAACTGGACAGCTGATAAAGGACGAATTTTTGAGGGATTTTCTGTTGCTCAAATCAAAAAGTGTTCAACTAAGAAAAGTTTGGATATAACCTGGGGCATATGCACAAGAAATCGCAGGTCCAAAAGATAAACAGAGAATTTTTACGAATTTTTACGGTGCAGCACCGAAAACAGTTTCAGGACAGCAATAACCCCAAATCTTTACCTCACTCAAATTAGAGGCTTCTCTTGGCACAAAAACGAAATAAACAAGATAGGGAGCGGTCATTACAGTAATAATGACTTCCAAGACTCAAATAAAAGAAAAAGTACTGAAAAGAAAACATTGGGCTATCTCCCAAGAGTGCTTTTCTTTAACGCCTTTGAGCTAGGCGCAGAAAAGTGCGAATCAAGTAATATCAATAGATAAAGCATCAAGATCAACAGAAGAGGTCTTATCAATAAGGCATTGTATTTCATCCACATAAGTTTTTGAAGACCCTTGGTGATCATGCTTTGGTACACTATTCTCATCCAAAAGATTTTCAGGACAAATCCAGGCAAAATTGTTTTCGAAAGCATCATTCAATCCCAAAAGCTTGCAAGGTATAGGTATTTCGGTTACCTCATCATGAGTATCAATAACCTTTATAGGTGAACCGAGTTTATTAAAACGTTTAAGAACTTTCCTAGCTTCAACAACGACATCCTTAAATTCTAGGCGCAAAGTTTCCAAGATAAAAGCTTTCTTTTCGGGATCCTTAATTTCATGAAGCTTAAGGAACATATATTGCATAAAAGGATTAAGACTAGCAAACCTATTTTCCAACATGTCAATTAATATAACAGAAGCAACTTCAATACTAGGAGCAAGTTCAACCCAAGACTTTTCCTCATCTTCCTCATGCATACTAATGTGATTAAAGAACTCCTCAATGTTACTTTTGCCAATAATCGAACCACTCCCTACAGAGAGGTCCTCTAGAACGAACTCAGGGAACAACATGATAAACTAAAGTAAAGAAATAACAACTACCAAGGATTCTAATTTTTTTGGGTTTTTGATAAAAAACAATGCAGGTAAAATAAAATAAAGTAAAGCAAAACAAATAACAAAGTAAAGAATGTGTGTGCGAAGAACTCCCCTCGCAGAAGTCTTCTCTCTTCCCCGGCAACGGCGCCAGAAAAGAAGCTGCTACTCGTGTGATGGCGCCAGAAAAGACTGTGGCGTTTAGTTGACGTGGGAGCAGTAAGTCCTTGTGCGTGGTGATGACCAGCCCGTTGGGAACCCCAAGAGGAAGGTATGATGAGTGTAGCGGCTAGTTTTCCCTCAGTTAAGAAACCAAGGTTTATCGATCAGGAGAAGAGAGACAGTGACGACTGAAGGTGATGCAGACTGGCTTAGTAACACTCCAACAAGGGCGCCGTTTACGACACTTGTTGACTCATCTTCGGCCAGCAGCAACGCGGAACCTGCACACACACAAACAAATACTTTGTCCCCAACTTGCGATGAGGTTGTCAATCTCACCGGTTTGCTTGAAACAAAGGTTATGAGTGTATCGAGTGGAAAACAGTACTAATATGCGAGTAAAGTAAACAGTGCGGGAAAAGTAAACAGGTGATTGCAATATGATTAAAATAGGAC
This sequence comes from Dactylis glomerata, assembly GCA_007115705.1. Classification (NCBI taxonomy): domain Eukaryota; kingdom Viridiplantae; phylum Streptophyta; class Magnoliopsida; order Poales; family Poaceae; genus Dactylis; species Dactylis glomerata. Next base: position 728,401 of record QXEO01001145.1, read on the forward strand.
CGGGGTCCACAGTTCACTAGTGGTGTCTCTCCATAGATAAAATAACATGCTGGGTAAACAAATTACAGTTGGGCAATTGATAGAATAAAGATAACGTGATATGTCAAGAAGATCACTATGAGATTTACTCTGGGCATTACAATAAAATACATAGACCGCCATCCAACTGCATCTATGACTAATAATCCACCCCCGGGGATATCATCCGAACACCCTAGAAGTATTAAGTTGCGAACAACAGATAATTGCATTAAGCAAAGTGTGTAATGTAAACAAAGCATATGCCCTTGAGCATATGAATGTTGTTTTCTCCCTAGTAGCAACAACACATCTACCACCTTAGAGGTTTCTGTCACTCCCCCATGTGAAATAGAGACATGAACCCACTATCGAGCATAAATACCCCCTCTTGGAGTCACTAGCAACTACTCGGCCAAGATAGCTACTAACAACGGAGAGCATGCAAGATCATAAACAACATAGAGATAACAAAAGATATAATTCAGTACAGCAACTTAATCATAAACACCAATATTCATCGGATCCCAACAAACCAACATCATAGAATTACATAACGGTGATCTCAATCATGTAGGGCAGCTCATGAGATCTAAACATGAAGCACATGGTGGAGAAGACAACCAGCTAGCTACTGCTATGGACCCATAGTCCAAGGTAGACTACTCACTCATCGCTCCGGAGGCAAGCATGGCGATGAAGAAGACCTCCGGTGGCGATTCCCCTCTCCGGCAGGGTGCCGGGAAGAGCTTCTGGACCCTCCCGATCTTCGGGTCGACGGCGGCGGCGGATCGCGATGTATTCTGGAAAACTGATCGGGCGCTTAGGTTTTTCTCGTCAGGGGGTATATATAGGCGAAGGGGCGATGTCAGAGGAGGGACCACGCCCCCTCACACGGGGCTGGCGCGGCCAGGGAGGTGGCCGTGCCGCCCCTGTGTCTGGGGCCCACGTGGCCCCACTCCGTCAGGTCTTCGGATGTCTGGAAGCTTCTCCGTGAAATATGACTTCAGGAACTTGTTTCGTCCAATTCCGAGAATATTTCCTGTGTATCACTTCTGAAACACAAAAACAGCAGAAAACAGGAAACTGGCACTGTGGCACTTCGTTAATAGGTTAGTTCCGGAAAATGCATAAAAATGCCACTAAGTGTAATGAAACAATATACAAATGGTGTAAAAACAAGCATGGAGCATCAAAAATTATAGATACGTTTGAGACGTATCAAACCTCACCTATTTCAAACCCAACAGATGCCTCCTCGTCGCGCTCCTGAGGAACAGATGCAGCAGATGATGGAAGCCCAGGCTCAACTCATGCAAGTCATGACCCAGTTTTTGGCCAACGCTAACAACAATAACAACAACAACAACAACCCTCCACCACCACCACCCCCTCAGGTCGACATGCTTGCAAGGTTCTTAAGGCTTCGTCCTGCCAAGTTTTCTCGTGCTGCTGAACCACTGGAGGCCATGGATTGGCTCCGTTCTGTCAACAAAGACTTGGTGACAACTGGTTGCACTGACGCTGAAAAGGTCAAGTTTGCAGCTCATCTGTTGGAAGGACCAGCAGCAAGCTGGTGGGACACTTACCAGATCACTCATCCCATCGAAGGAGTGACATGGGACTCGTTCCAGGAAGGATTTCAGGCTGCACACATTTCCTCTGGTGTGATGGGCCTGAAAAAGGAGTTCCGCGACCTCAGACAGAAGTACCGCAGAGTGTCTGAGTATATTGATGAGTTCACCAACCTGTCACGCTATGCACCAGATGACATTGATACTGATGCAAAAAGGAAGGAGAAGTTCCTAGAGGGCCTCAATGACGAGTTGTCAATTCCTCTGTCTGTTGCCTACACTCCTACTTTTCAGTCTCTGCTTGATCAAGCTATAACTCTAGAGAGCAAGATAAAGCAGTCTGAAAATAGAAAGAGGAAGCATCATGTTAGCAAGTACCAAGAGCCTGTGCACAAGCGGAACTATCATAGTGATCATGGGAGCTCTGGATTCCAAGAGAATGGAGGAAACCACCACAACCATAATGGTGGAAATGGGCACCAACACCATAAGGGAAATGGCCACCACCATAATGGCCACATGGATCACAACAATCACAACTCCACAAGGACAAATGGCCATAACAATGGCAACAACAATGGCAGAAACAACAATGTCCGCGAGAAGAGGGATATTAGTCAGGTGGAATGCTATAAGTGCCACAAGACTGGACATTATGCAAATGATTGCCCACAAAAGAAGGATGAAGGAAACAAGCCCAATCCATTCCAGAAGGGGCATGTCAATCACATCAATGTGGAGGAGATTTATGATGAGCCTGACGCCATCTATGGTATGTTTCTGCTCAATAAGTTTTCAACACTTGTTCTTTTCGACATTGGTGCATCTCATTCATTCATATCAAGAGCATTTGTGGTTAAGAATAAAATACCCACTAAAACAATAGGATGTCCTATAAGGGTAAGTTCTCCAGGGGGAGAGTTGATAGTAAATGCCGGTTGTAGAGACCTAGTCCTGGAGATTTGGAAAACATAAGTTTTTGGCTAACCTCATTGTCCTAGACTCGCAAGGACTATATGTCATCCTAAGTATAGATTGGATGACCACATTTGAGGGAGTCATAGATTATGCAAACAAAACCATCACCCTTACCACCCCAGAAAAAGAAACGCATTCGTTTCAAATCAACCTTCGAGCTTAAAGGGTCTAAGGTTAACTCTCTTAAGAGGGTTAGCATAGATGAAGTGCCAGTTGTAAAGGAGTACCCCGATGTGTTTCCAGAAGAGTTACTCGTACAAAGACGATCAAGTTTTGTAAGGTTCAGTGGAATCACCACACAGAAGAAGAAGCCACTTGGGAGCGGGAAGATGATCTCCGAGAGGACCACCCGCACCTATTTGCTAGCCAACCCAAATCTCGAGGACGAGATTCTTCTTAAGGGGGGTAGGTTTGTAACATCCCAAAAATTATAATTTAGGATGTTAATAGAATGCATCATATCATCATGGTATAGTTTTAAATTTTTCATTTTCAAACAAGATTTTACGTTCCACGTATTAATTTCTAAAACTACTATGGTCTTTAGCAAACCCAACTTAATTTTATCAAAATATAAAACAAAGAAAAAAGAAAAAAGAAAGGGACAACCGAACCAGACCGGAACAGTCGTCCCAGTTCAGCGTCCGTCGCGCGGGCACAGCGACCGGGAATACCCAGGATAGCCGCACCTTCTCCTCATCCTTTTCTTTCCTTTTGTTTCTTTTTTTTCCTTTCTTTTCTGGACTGACAGCCCAGCCCCACTTGTCATCCCCAAGCTCCTGCGACAACAGGAGACCGTAACGAACACGAGTTCGTTCTTCCGAACGAATCCAGAAAATCTCGTCGATTCCGTTCAGAGTTTGTAACCCCTACTCCACGCAAATCTGGCTATTTATACCCCTGCAGCTTTCCCCGTTCTTTTCCGCAAAAAAAATCGAGCCCAAGTCCACTCGAGATCCGTTCCGATCTCGCCGGATTCCGCCGCCGTCGAGCTTCTGGGTGAAGGTTCCGAGTCTCCTCCTATCTATCTATCTCTAGTTGATTCTCCTTGATCCGGTGCTCCTCTGAAACCCGTTTCCCCCATTGCAGGACCACGGGAACTCGCAATCGACCTCCTCGGAGCATCACCGGACCGAGCCGCCTCCAGCCGGGAATAGCAGACGACGGGGAGCACGAGGATCAACGCTGTTGACACACGAGAGTCCACCAGGTATCTTCGTCTTCACTAAGCCGGAGAAGCGCCTGAACATCGTCAGTAACCACCAAGCCATACCCACCAGTACCGTCCTGCGTCGCCGTAAGCCTCACTCTCATTGTCTAAATCTATCACTTAAAATTTGACATCATAACGAATACCGTCGTGCCACATCATCATCCATGTCGTCAAGCCAGGAGCCGAGACGTCAGTCGAGCTGATCGGAGCCGAGCCAAGGAGCTAAGCCACTGAAGCCACATCGCCGCAACCATAGGATGAAGATCCAATGCTTCAGAAATTCGCGACGTCGTCACCGAACTTGCTAAAACTGCAAACTTTGAAAATTCATAATTAAATAACCGTAACTTGTTTTTAGTTGATTCTTTTTGCGTTAGCTTCATAATTTTAAGATATATCCAGTGGTATTGAATTTACGAATTTATATATAAATAAACTTTCTGTTTGTAATTTAGAAGTTTAAACCTTATTTTGACCATAAAAGGTGTTCTATAAATTCGATTAAGTTAATTATTTTTGCAAATTATTAATTGTGATATCGTTTAACCTCCTGTATAATGTCCTTGGTCGAAATAAAATATTTTGTTTTATTAAATCATGATTGCATACATGCATGCATATGTTACACACCAATATTGTTGCTATGGTTGTTTATTTGAGTTTTATCTTTGTGTAGATTGTGCTGAGTGCAACAAGTGCCTTTGTGACGAGTGCACCAACTCCTCTCCTCACCAAGGCAAGTGTCACCATATTCCTAGTCCTACTGAAAGTTTTGTCACTTGTAGCTTTTCTAGTAGAAGATGCATGTGTAGGTGATTTTATGAGTTTGTGTCTTTAGCTTGCTAGATTTTATGCTAAGTCTTTTGTCTAGCTTTTGTCTAGCCTTTGCATCTCCTAGTAGAATTGCTGCTGCTATAGGACTTGTTTTACACTTGTTGTGGGAAGGGTTATCACATGTTTTTGGCTAAGTGTTGAAAATAAAGTTTTGGAAAACTAAGAAATTAACTAAGTTAATGAATCACCTGGGTGGATGTGGCTTTGATTGGTTTATGTTGAGTGGTTCCCTGGGGTCATGTCGTCGAACCTCTGAACCACCAGGTGTATCTCACTTGTGGACGGCCACCCAGGAGCAAGAGATTGGAGACGTTCAAGTCATGAAGCTTCCAGTGCAACCACAGGACATATGGGCTCTGTCTTGGTCAACTAAGCTACAAGAACTCAAGCCAGGCGGACAGAGGGTGGTAGATGTTGGTAGGATGGAACGCGTCCGTTTGGTCTGAGAGAATGCTTCTGAAAGGCCTTCTCTTAGTTTTCACTTGGCCATTTGAGGCAAAATGAGTCTCATGGCAAAATAGGTTAACTAAGTCTTGCGGGAAAAGTGCACCACCTCTGCAGAGTGTTTAGAACTAAGTACTTAGCCGTGTCCCCGGTTATGGACAATTCTGAGTGACATGATGTTGAAGCTGTTCAAGAATCTCCTCACCCCAATTTCTCTAAGTTAAAACTTGATGGGTAAACTTGGGTAGTAAAAGTTCCTTCTTATCAAAATTTGGTAAGGAAAACTTGAATCTTTACAAAGTTACGAAAAAGCTTGCTTTTGCAAAGTCAAACTCCGACTGACCAAATAGCATATAAGTGTAGGCGCCATTGAGTCCACCAAAGTGACATCTTGCCAATACATTCAAAGTATTGACCCTCCGTGGCTGCAACGTATCATGTTGCAGGTGGCTACTAAGAAGATTGAAGATTGCTGCGCTTCGGTCACTAGTCTTCGTCCAACACGTCTGCCTGCGGAGCTATGAAGAAAAGAAGACTTTTAGTTCATTTACTTAGTCATTTTATAGAGTTGTAATAGGTTTGTGGCATTGAGCCTTTCGAGTTGTAAAAGACTATGTTATTTGTGGATCAAGCATTGTAATAAAGACCTTTGTATTCTTGTTATTTCATCTTATAACTGTGTGTGCTAGCAGTCGATCCGGGACTAGCACAAATAAAGCACAGGTACGCTACATTTCTTCATCGTCCCGTTCTACTACACGACCTTGAGGTCGGCTTTGATTATCTTCTTCGACAACGTTCATGCAGGAACGTTTCCCGCGCTCTTGGTCTTCAAAGGTATGAACACCGTGTTGGAATGATGCCCTAGAGGCAATAATAAAGATGTTATTATTATAATTCTTGTTCATGGTAATGTTTATATTCTATGCTAGAATTTATTAAGCGGAAACATTAATACTTGTGTAGTTTATGAACAACACCGCGTCCCTAGTACGCCTGTATGGACTAGTTCATTGATTAATGATGCTTAAGGTTTCCTAACCATAGACATGATTTGTCGATTAATAATGAGGTCATATCATTAGGAGAATGATGTGATGGACAGACCCAAATAAAGCGCAACAATTAGATCATATCATCGTGTTCATCTTTACGAAGCTTTTTCCTATGTCAAGTATTGTATTCCTTAGACCATGAGATAATGCAACTCCCTAGTACCGAAAGAGAGCTTTGAGGTCATCAAACGTCACCTTATGAAAGGGTGATCATAAAGGTGTCTCTCAGGTAATCAGAAAGTACTTGTTGGGTTGCATGTATCGAGATGGAATTTGTCCCTCCTGAGTCGGAGAGATATACTTTGGGCCCACTCGGTAATCGATATCAACACCGCTTGCAAGCACATGGTTAAGGAGTTAATCACAAAGTGATATCGGATTATGGAACAAGTAAAGTACTTGCTGAGAACAAGATGGAACTAGGTATGTCGATACCGACGATCGAATCTCGAGCGAGTAAAATATCGTGAGACAAAGGGAATACAAATACAGGATTGATTGAATCCTGACATCGTGGTTCATCCGATATGATCATCGTTGAATGTGTGGGAGTCAATATGGATTTCCAGATCCCGCTATTGATTATTGATGGAGATCATGTCCGCGCATTCTCGAACCCGTAGGGTCACACACTTAACGCAAATCAATGCTAGGGTAGTTTTGGGATATATGTGAAAGCATTTCAGAAAGTTATGGAATTGTTCCGAGTGGAAAATATTGATATTTATTAATTATATGAATTAATAAATATTGATACTATTTATTTAGAAAAAAAAGGAAAGAAAAAAAAAGATGAGGCGGCTGATCGAGCGTGGCGGCCAGGCGTCCTGGCTCGCTCGATCTCGTCGAGTGGCCAGGGACCTGGCACGCTCGCTATTGGGCCAAGGCCGGGGCTTGCCCCTTGTGCATGCCGGGTGGGCTTCTGGCTCATAGGCCGGACGCCAGGCCGCAGGTGCCAAATAGCTGATGCCTGGTTGATGACCAGCCCGTTGGGAACCCCAAGAGGAAGATATGATGAATATAGCAGCAAGGTTTTTCCCTCAGTTAAGAAACCAAGGTTTATCGTTCAGGAGAGGAGAGACAAACGACTGAAGGTGATGCGGACTGGCTTAGCGACAGCTTCGGACAATTTATATATGGCGCCTCGTCCAAGCTTTGCTTTGCTAGCAGCAACGTGGAACCTGCACACAACACAACCAAATACTTTGTTCCCAATTTGCGATGAGGTTGTCAATCTCACCGGTTTGCTTGAAACAAAGGGTATGAGCGTATCGAGTGGAAAGCGGTGAAAGTATGCGAGTAAAGTAAATAGTGCGAGTAAAGTAAACAGGTGATAGCAATATGATGGAAATAGGACCGGAGTCCATAGTTCACTAGTGGTGTCTCTCCATAAGATAAATAACACATGCTGGGTAAACAAATTACAGTTGGGCAATTGATAGAATAAAGATAAACGTGATATGTCAAGAAGATCACTATGCGATTTACTTTGGGCATTACAAAAAAATACATAGACCGCCATCCAACTGCATCTATGACTAATAATCCACTCGCGGGGATATCATCCGAACACCCCATGAGTATTAAGTTGCGAACAACAGATAATTGGATTAAGCAAAGTGTGTAATGTAAACAAAGCATATGCCCTTGAGCATATGAATGTTGTTTTCTCCCTAGTAGCAACAACACATCTACAACCTTAGAGGTTTCTATCACTCCCCCAGGTTAAATAGAGACATGAACCCACTATCGAGCATAAATACCTGTGAGGACCCCAGCTTACCATCCGGGATTCCCATTATGCATACAATTCACGATCCCAGGAGACCGTCGTGAATCGACATAACAGAGTTGGCATTACAGATACATCATCCATTACATAAATAAGTCGTTAAGTCTTACATAGCCTCTTGGCTAAATACAAACGCCACACAGGGCAAGTTCAACAGACACGACTAACATAAGCAGCAGCAGATACACGTAGCGTAGTGACCCAAGTCAGGCCTACTACCCTACATGCAACTGACCAGGAAACGAGTCCTAATTCGCACCGGCGTCGTCATACTCCTCATCATCTTCTTCATAGTCATCTCCAAAGTCTGGCCAAGTTAATAGCCAGGGACAAAGCCGTGAGTACATTTTGGAATTGTACTCGCAAACCATCTAAGAGAGGATATTTATTCACATGCTATATGGTTGTAGCAAGGGTTGGCTTAGTTTCAGTAACTATGTGCTACTAACTTCTCATGTCGATATAGCATGTCCCACGACATTTCTATATCCTTATTAAAGAAGACTTTTAGAATTTTTGAGTAAAATCTCTAGGGAAGGGGGAAACTCCTTTTGAGAAAAGACCGGTGGTCAATCGAACATGACCACTTCAAAGCATCGGCAGTACCCTCCAAGTACTCCGATCCACTCCCGTGCCACGGCAGTACCCTCCAAGTACTCCGTCCGGCACAAAACTCCATTTTTCCAGAAAACCATTTATAAAACCAAAACCTGACATTGGGCAATGTAGTGATCTCCACAACCGTCCATAACCGAGGAAACGGCTATTCGAATAGTTTTACCCTCTGCAGAGGTTGTACACTTTACCCACACCAATCGATAAATCCACCGGGAAACCACCACGGACCGTCATACATAAGTATGCGGGGTTCGGCTAATCGATCAAAGCCTCCATCTATCTCCCTTAGTACGGGCGCCTACCCTGTGGAGTTTACCTCCCCGGCACACCCCGGCAGTACCTCCTTTAGAGTGTCACTCCGGCGCCACGGCGGGAGAACCCAAGTGTCTTCCGGCCGGATAAATCCCGAAGGATCCCGATTTACTATGGAAAAAGTCCAAAACAAACCTTAAACTTTTGGAGGTTGGCTAAACCAAACTGTGAACTTTGAATCCCGGGAATCGGCACTCTAAACTATTTAATCCCGGTCTATTTTCAACCCTAGATCTGGTTAGAGGCAAAAAAAATTAAAAATCATAAAACTAAATAGTTCATTGCTCTCACTGCCAAAGTGGGCCCACGTGTCATATCCATCTTCCACAACCAGTCTCCCACTGTAGCGCTCCTCGGTCCCGACGAGCAGCGCACTGTGGGATATATAGTCTGTATGGTAGACTGAGACCTCCCTGCGAGACATAGCATAGACCGACGCGTGCAATGTTTTTCAATGGCAGGCTCCGCATGAGGCTGGGCCTGGGACGCTGCCTTGTTGGCTTGCTGATTAGTGGGTGCGGTGACCTTATTATGGGTTGTGTGGGATGCTGCTCTGAATCATGGCAAGGAAGATGAATTACTGGACAATTTTAGACAGTTGTACCACTATTTATTAAGAATTTTTTTGAAGACTTCAACTTCATGAGGATTAAGACGAGATCTGGGTGTCAGGGGCTTGCCAAGCTTTCCACCGGCAAGCCTGGAAATAGCGAGTTCGTGTCCGCCGCTGCCAGACCCACATGGCCTAGACTGGTCTTCTTGAGCTGCCGCACTGGATCCTGAGCGACCCCAATGACCCGGTGGTTCACCGCTGCTCCTGTTCTCCGTCGGTGCTAGGAGGGCCTCCCGAGTTTGAGGTTGGAGGTTGGAGATTGAAGTGGAGGCGGTGCCTCGGCCGACGACAAAGGATGGGAGTGGAGGCGGTGCCTCACCCTGAGGCCTCACGGTGGTGAATGAATAGGAGAGGGATTGGGTGAAGAGAAGGATATGACATGCGGGTCCCAACAGTCAGTGAGAGTAGCATGCTATCCTGGCCGGGATTGTAGTATCCCGGTGTGCCAAACAAGTCTAGGGTTGAAAATAGACCAGGATTGCATAGTTTAGAGTGTCAATTCCCGGGATTCAAAGTTGAGGGTTTAATTTAGCAAACCTCTACAAGTTTAAGGTTTGTTTTGGACTTTTTCCATTTACTATTGCCCATAAACTAGCGGCAACCCGGATTCCGGAGTCCTGCAAACCCCTATATAGTATGAGGCTCCCCGCACTAAGGCAAATAATTTCAAACTAAGCCCGTCCCATACCGGGTAATGTGGTTGCACGGTTTAATCGCTTCGAGCGACTACAAAGAAACACCGATGCCTTTTTCTAAATCCACCAACTCCTTTCCTCCGCAACCCAAGTGTCCATTTGTCCCAAAAATCATTTAGAAAACACTTCAGTGGAGTAGGTACTACTCCAAGGTTTTCGTAACCATTTTAGAAACCTTTCCGAAAGTTATCCCATCCTAGAGTTTTTGGCTCCACTACAAGGGTTTCCCAAAGACTTCGATGCTAATCATCGAGCCTCTAAAATCAGGGGTAATGATAGGTGGTGAGGGAGTCATCCTCCATGGATGATGGCAATGTGACTCGTGGAGCTAAATCACCATCTATTGCTACCTAGTGTTAAATAGCAATATAAGAAAAACAATGCATAGCAGTAAGAGCAGAGTAGAGTAATGCGTAGTGCCGTGATATGATTCAGATATGAAGCGAGTAGATGGCTTGCCTTGATTGGCTTGTCCCTGATCACCCTCCTCCTGGTACTCAAACACTTCTCCCTCCTCCGCACAGTCGTCGTTCGATTCTATCGCCGGAAAAAGAAACGGAGACACACATACAATAAGAATTCATGCATACATGAAGTTCACTCAAACCATAACACACAACTCAAACATTTGAGTATCAGAAACAAACAAGTTTAGAATACAGAACATATATTTATTTTATAAAGAAAACAATTATGAACATCACAACAAACAATTTCTAGTTGCATCCTAATACTCACTCACAAGCAATCACTTGCATGCATCAAAATGCTTTATAACATGGCACCAACATATCTACTGGCAACCCACAATATAACAGAACCAATATCATTTGCATCAAATTTAAATAGTAAAGAGGTAACTAAATAAAGATTTTCCCATCCTAGAAATCACTAGAATAGCAAAATAATTCTCTAAAACTTTCTGTAAGTCCTAAAATCCTAACAGAGACCATTTTGTAAAGCTAATCAAATGCACAACACACCAGAAGTGGAATCATTCCAAAATAATAATTATTTTGAGCACAATAAATCAATTACTGCAGGACTTTGATATCATCAAATTAATTTCTACAAACAATTCACATCACCTAAAATAGTGAAACCAGTTCCTATAAATCAACAAAACAGTAAGGTATCAGTGAAAATTGGATTTACCAATTTTCATCATACATAACATCATACTTGCATAAATAGGTGTAAATCCCTAAATCTACTCTATTTAATTACAGGATAATATTGAGGGCCCCTAAAATCACACATGCAGTAGGATTGGTTAACATGCAGTATAAGGACTTCATAGAAATTTGAAACACAATTTTTGAATACACAGAATAATTTCTACACATTTTTGAACCTTGCAGGCATTTTGCAAAAAGGAGAATCGATTTGCTGGAAAAAAAGAAAAGTGGGCCGGAGCGGTAGACGCCGGCCAGGCCGGCCCAGATCCGCGGCCTGCCCGGGGCCAGGCTGGCTGAACCGGTACGCCGCCGTCGGATTAAGATCCGACGGCGCGCGATCTTCTTCTCCGCGCGACACCGCATGCACGCGAGGAGGCGCAGGATGGCTAGGGTTTCGGGCACCGGCGAGCTTACCGTGGGGGCTGCGGTGGTCGTCAGCTGCTAGATCGGTGGCGGAGCAGTCCAGTAGGGTGTTCTTGGCCAGGGGACGTGCATGCAAAGGCGTCGGTGCTCGCGAGTTTGTCAATGTTTTCCCCCGGTGAGCTCCGGCGATGGTCGGTGTCGTCGGTGCTCTACGACATTGCCTGGATCAAGCAAAGAAGGGGGTGAGTTCTGGGTGATATCTATGGGATATGGAACCAGAGAGAGAGCAAAGAGGACATCCGGGTCGACGGCAACCTTCTCCCTCGCCGTCGTCGGTCTACCCGGCGATCTCGAGCTCCCTGCTGGCTTCCTTGTCACGGCGAGGTGTCGGTGAGCTCTGGGAGGTGGAAGAGGAGCGGAGAGGGGACAAATGAGGGCGAGGGGTGGCTTCCAGAGAGGCCGTCGGCTTTTATTCACAGCCATGGGCTCGTTCTATGGTGCGCCTGCATCGGCGACCATTGGGCAGCGTGGGCGGCTGAGAGGAGCGGCATCGTCCGCCGGTTCTATGGACTAGGTGGGCGGTGTCGGTGGCGCAAGGGTTGGGTCGGACGATGGATGGTTTCAGTCCAGTTGGGTCTAAACCAGGGCTCGCCGGGGTCAGTCGAGGTGACGTGGGAGCAAGGCGATGGTGGTGCTGGGTCGGGCGCTGGTCGCCGTGCACGGTGGTGTGACGCACGGGTCGGGAGCGTGTGTGTGTGTGCGGGTGGCGTGGCAGCGCTCTGGGCGCTCTGGGCGTCGTCGACGCGTCGAAACGGCGCGTCCAGGGTAGCGTGCACGGTCGGTCTCGGGTTGGGCTGGCTTGGGGAATTGATCCTTGGGCTTGGTGTGAGGCCGGCGGCGAAGTGACAGGGCAGGAGGCGGACGGTGCCTTGCTGGCTCTGCCGGGGTGCCCACGGCGGGCATGGCGATGGCCAGGTCGGCGTGGGGTGGCTGAAGTCGGTCTCTGCCAAGCGGGGTCAGTTCTGGGGTGTCAGCAGTGTGGCGAGCAACCACTGGGGGTCGAGGTCGGTGCCAGGTCGAAGAATAGAGGGAGAGGGGAGGGTTCTGGCAGCGTCGGCCGCGGGCTCCTCTCCTCCCTCGAGTCCAAGCTGTAAACGACAACAGGAAAAGATTTGCAAATCCTTGGACTCAAAAAGGAAATCTCCAACAGGCATTCTCCCTCCCCTGGTCGGCTTGCAAAAGAATAAGAAGGAAGGAGAGTAAAGCATGGGGTATTTTCTTCATGGCCGAAACTCAAATTTGGATTTGAATCTTTCAAACTTGGTTTGAAATTTGAGCTAGGATAGTGCCCAGAGGTGTTTAAGGTGCTCAAAGGCACTCTACTAAAGTTTGAAAAGTTTTGAGCTAGGTAACCTAGGGTTTTGGAGAAACTCCTATTTCCAAATAAAAGAGAGCAAAAATAAAATAAAAGGAAAAGAAAAGAGAGATGATCCCACCAATGATCCATACTAAGATTTTTGGTGCACACACTTATGAACTAGGATCAAAATATGCTGCATAAAATCATAGCTCAATTTCTAGGTAGAAGCCATGCGCTGAAAAGGAAAACAAGTTTTTAAATAAATCAACACTCTCACATGAAATCATAGGCATACACACTTGCACACATGAACTCATGCATTCTCAAGATAACACCCATGCTAGCACACATACACCAGAAATCAAGTGTTCATGGATTACAAGCACAATGCTAAGTGTAGGTTTCTTATATTACCCAAAATAAAGTGCTCAAGTAAGATTTTAAGCATGGTCACAAAAGTGGGGTGTTACAGACCTTCCCCCCTTAAAAGAATCTCGTCCCGAGATTCCGTAGCTAAGCGGAAAGTAGTCCGGGAAACTCTCATCGAATATAATCTTCACGTTCCCACGTGGCTTCGTCTTCGGTGTGATTACTCCATTGCACCTTATACATCTTGATCTTGCGTCTACGGGTAAGACGAACGTCTTCTTCAAGAATGCGGATAGGTCTCTCCCGGTAAGTGAGATCGGAGTTCAGGTCGATGGAGTTGTGGTCGATCTCGGTGAAGGTATCGGGTTTGTTAGGAACTTGAAGGCATTTGCGGAGGTGCGACACGTGGAAGACATCATGGAACTCGGATAGCTTTGGGGGTAGCTCCAGTTTGTAGGACATGGTGCCCTTACGGTCCAAGATCTTGAATGGTCCAATGTACCGGGGTGCAAGTTTACCTTTGACATGGAAGCGTTGCATACCCTTGAGTGGTGTGACTCGAAGGTAGACAAAGTCTCCCACATTGAAGGTGACAGGTCTCCTCTTTGGGTCAGCGTAACTCTTTTGTCGGGACTGGGCTGCTTTCAAACGGTTGCGGATGAGCTGGACTTGCTCTTCGGCCTCCCTGATAACATCGGGCCCAAATACTTGACTTTCTCCAGCCTCAGACCAGTTGAGAGGGGTACGGCACTTGCGTCCGTAGAGAGCTTCAAAAGGGGCCATTTGCAAGCTAGCTTGATAGCTATTATTGTAGGAAAACTCTACGAAAGGTAAGCAATCCTCCCACTTGGCTCCGTATGAGAGGACGCAAGCTCTAAGCATCTCTTCGAGGATTTGATTTACCCTTTCGGTTTGGCCACCAGTCTGAGGGTGATAGGTTGTGCTGAAGGAGAGTGTTGTCCCCAAGGCTTCGTGAAGTTTGTTCCAGAATCTTGAGGTGAACTGAGTGCCCCGATCAGTCACAATTCTCTTGGGCACTCCATGGAGGCTAACAATTCTGGACATGTACAGGTCGGCTAGGTCTCGGCCTTTATGGGTGGTATTGACAGGTAGAAAATGGGCGACTTTGGTTAGGCGGTCAACGATAACCCAGATAGAGTCGTGACCTCGATTTGATCTAGGCAGCCCAGTGATGAAGTCCATTCCGACTTCTTCCCACTTCCACATGGGCACTTTTAGTGGCTGCAGTAAACCTGCGGGCTTTTGGTGCTCAGCCTTGACTCGCTGACAAACGTCGCACCGGGCAATATAGAAAGCTATCTCCCGCTTCATACCGTGCCACCAAAAACGTTCCTTCAAGTCCTGGTACATTTTTGTGCCTCCGGGATGAATAGAGTAAGGGGTGTCATGGGCCTCCTTCAGGATGGACTGTTTCAACTCATCGATGCTAGGGACGCACAGGCGGCCATTATACCATAGCACACCTTCCTGGTCAATTGAAAACCCAGGTAATTCCTCTCGTCCCACCCTACGCTTGATGCCTTCGATACTCTCATGTCTCTTCTGAGCTTCTTTAATGATGTCCGTGAGCGTGGGTCGGACTTCAAGGTTCGACAAGAAACCATGGCTTACAAGCTGAAGCCCAAACTTCTCGAACTCCTCGCATAAAGCTGGTTGGCTAGTCTTTAATAGGGCATTTAGAGAACAAGGTTCTCGGCTGAGGGCATCGGCGACCACATTCGCTTTACTAGGATGGTAATGAATGCCTAGGTCGTAGTCTTTGATAAGTTCAATCCATCTCCTTTGTCTCATGTTCAACTCTTTCTGGGTGAAAATGTACTTTAGGCTCTTGTGGTCGGTGTAGATCTCACAACGGTTCCCCATGAGGTAATGTCGCCATGTCTTGAGAGCATGGACAGCGGCAGCAAGTTCGAGGTCATGAGTGGGGTAATTCAACTCATGAGGGCACAGTTGGCGGGACAGGTAGGCAATAACCTTGCCGTCTTGCATAAGGACACTTCCAAGGCCAAGCTTGGATGCATCGCAGTAGACGTCAAAGCTTTTGGTAATGTCGGGCATGGTCAGGATAGGAGCTGACACAAGTCTCTTCTTGAGCTCTTGGAAACTCTGCTCGCACTTCTCAGTCCATTCAAACTTCTTATCTTTCTTGAGCAGCTGAGTCAATGGGCGAGCGATGCTAGAAAACCCTTCTACAAATTTTCGATAGTATCCGGCTAAACCAAGGAAGGCTCGGACTTCGGTGGGGTTGGTTGGGGCTTTCCTTTCCATGATGGAGGTGATTTTTGAGGGGTCAACGGATACTCCACCAGCTGAGAGTACATGGCCAAGGAATCCAACCTCTTTCAGCCAAAATTCACATTTGCTGAACTTGGCGTAAAGTTGGTGTTCACGCAGGGTCCCCAAAACTAGCCACAGATGCTCGGCATGCTCTTCCTCGGTCTTAGAATAGACCAAGATGTCATCGATGAAGACCACCACAAACTTGTCAAGGAATTTCATGAATACCTTATTCATGAGATTCATGAAATAGGCGGGGGCATTGGTTAGGCCGAAGGACATGACGGTGTACTCGAATAAGCCATAGCGAGTGGTGAAAGCGGTCTTAGGAATGTCAGACTCTCGGACTTTCAGCTGATGATATCCGGTGCGGAGATCGATCTTGGAGAACACTTTGGCTCCATTCAGCTGATCAATCAAGTCTTCAATCTTCGGGAGTGGGTATTTATTCTTGATGGTTACCTCGTTGAGTTTACGGTAGTCCACACACAGTCGTATGGTACCGTCTTGCTTGTCCACAAATAGAACAGGCGATCCCCATGGTGAAGCGCTGGGACGGATAAGGCCTTTGCTGAGCATGTCAGCAAGTTGCTTCTTTAACTCCTCAAGTTCTTGGGGGTTCATACGATAGGGTCGCTGAGCAATGGGAGCTGTTCCAGGAATCAACTCAATTACGAATTCGATATCTCGGTCAGGGGGCATACCTGGCAACTCCTCAGGAAAGACGTCGGGGTACTCACATACCACCGGAACTTTATCGAGAGTCGGCCCTGAGACTGACTTCTTGTAGTAAGCTTTGCGGAATGGCATAGTTGCGATGTGCTCAATTTGAACTCCATCATTGTTGGTTACGGTTATAGCCTTCCGAGCGCAGTCTATATGACCCTGGTACTTGGACATCCAGTCCATTCCAAGCACCACGTCCAAACCCTTTGTGCCTAAAATGATCAGGTTGGCCTTGAATGACTCCCCATGGATATCTACCGGCACATCTATGCAATTCCTCTTAGTTTTCATGACTGGCCCGGGGATTTGGACTAACATAGTTCTAGGCATCATGGTTGGTTCTAGCTTTCCCTTTTCAACGAAGTTCTCGGTCACGAAAGAATGGGATGCACCAGAATCAAACAGTACTCTTGCAGGGGTGGAGTTGACAAGAAATGTACCCAGAACGATATCAGGTGCTTCAGCAGCTTCTTCAGCAGAGACATGGTTTAGGCGGCCCCTTGCTACATTTGCTTGGTTCTTCGGGTTCCGTCCAGGGGGTCCACAGCCTTGACCCTGATTGGGTTTAGGCGCGCTGAGGCTCGGCACGGATGGTTTCTTCAGGGGGCATTCCTTAGAGAAATGCCCTGGCTGGCCACAAGTATAGCAGCCACTTCCTTGGCTGCGGTTGATAGGGTTGAAGGTGTTGCGATTTCCTCCAGAAGGATTCCCGCTGGAGGGGCGGTTGCTTGAGTACTGGCGGTTG
The DNA here is from genome assembly GCA_007115705.1 of Dactylis glomerata. Taxonomy (NCBI): domain Eukaryota; kingdom Viridiplantae; phylum Streptophyta; class Magnoliopsida; order Poales; family Poaceae; genus Dactylis; species Dactylis glomerata. The sequence goes on from QXEO01001145.1 coordinate 745,586, forward strand.
GGGTTATTGGGCCTGGGAGTTTGAGAGGCGAACCTATGAGGGGGTGGCGCAGACCTTGATGGGGGCATGCTGCGGGATCTCTGATTGCTTGATCCACCCTGACTCATCATTCTCCTCTTCCGGCTTTCACGGGCAGCCTTGTTCTTGTCCTCTACCATAATAGCAGCATCAACCAGGGACTCCAGATCATTGTATGGCACGGCGACCAGATAAGGCTGCAGGTCTTCCTGAAGTCCATTCATGAAGCGCTCCCGCTTCTTTTCATCGGTGTCGATGTCGTTAGGGGCATACCTCCCCCAGGTGGTGAACTTGTCGAGGTATTCGGTGACACTCATACTTCCTTGCTTGAGGTTAAGGAACTTGTCGCGCATGATCTTGATGAGTCTAGATGGGATGTGGGCCTTGCGGAACTTGGTCTTGAAGGCTTCCCAAGTCATCACTTGGCCCTCGGGCTGCATGGCACGGACGTTCTCCCACCATGCGCCTGCTGCGCCAGCTAGGAAATGGGTGGCGTAGAGCACCTTCTCGTTTGCTCCAACTCCCGCATACTCGAGCTTGTTCTCGATGGTGCGGAGCCAGTCGTCGGCGTCCAGGGGTTCGGTAGACTTGGTGAATGTTGGAGGGTTGGAGTTTTGGAAGTTCCTAAGCGTGTTGCGGGGTTCCTCATCATCGTTGCCACCATGGTTGTTGTGGTTGGTGGCCATCTGAGCGAGTTGCTGGAGTGTAGCTAGGTTGGCTTGACGCTCGGCGCGTGCTGCTTCACGCTCCTCCAACAGGAGCCGCAGCACTGATGATGCCAAGTTGACGAGGAGCTGGTGCCTCTGATGGCGACCAGACTGTCCTTGTGCGTGGTGAATAACCAGCCCGTTGGGAACCCCAAGAGGAAGGTATGATGAGTGCAGCAGCAAGTTTTCCCTCAGTTTAAGAAACCAAGGTTTATCGAACAGGAGAAGAGAGACAATGACGACTGAAGGTGATGCTGACTAGTTTGCGACAGCAGCGGACAATTTATATATGGCGCCTCGTCCAAGCTTTCCTTGCTAGCTGCAACGTGGAACCTGCACACACACAAACAAATACTTTGCTCCCAACTTACGATGAGGTTGTCAATCTCACCGGTTTGCTTGAAACAAAGGTTATCAGTGTATCGAGTGGAAAACAATATAGTATGCGAGTAAAGTAAACAGTGCGAGTAAAGTAAACAGGTGATAGCAATATGATGTAAATAGGACCGGGGTCCACAGTTCACTAGTGGTGTCTCTCCATAGATAAAATAGCACATGCTGGGTAAACAAATTACAGTTGGGCAATTGATAGAATAGAGATAACGTGATATGTCAAGAAGATCACTATGAGATTTACTCTGGGCATTACAACAAAATACATAGACCGCCATCCAACTGCATCTATGACTAATAATCCACTTGTGGTGAATCAATCCGAGAACTCCACAAGTATTAAGTTGCGAACAACAGATAATTGCATTAAGCAAAGTGTGTAATGTAAACAAAGCATATGCCCTTGAGCATATGAATGTTGTTTTCTCCCTAGTAGCAACAGCACATCTACCACCTTAGAGGTTTCTGTCACTCCCCCAGGTGAAATAGAGGCATGAACCCACTATCGAGCATAAATACCCCCTCTTGGAGTCACTAGCAACTACTCGGCCAAGATAGCTACTAACAACGGAGAGCATGCAAGATCATAAACAACATAGAGATAACAAAAGATAATATTCAGTACAACAACTTAATCATAAACACCAATATTCATCGGATCCCAACAAACCAAACATGTAGAATTACATAACGGTGATCTCAATCATGTATGGCAGCTCATGAGATCTAAACATGAAGCACATAGTGGAGAAGACAACCATCTAGCTACTGCTATGGACCCATAGTCCAAGGTAGACTACTCACTCATCGCTCCGGAGGCAAGCATGGCGATGAAGAAGACCTCCGGTGGCGATTCCCCTCTCCGGCAGGGTGCCGGGAAGAGCTTCTGGACCCTCCCGATCTTCGGGTCGATGGCGGCGGCGGATCGCGATGTATTCTGGAAAACTGATCGGGCCCTTAGGTTTTTCTCGTCGGGGGGTCTTTATAGGCGAAGGGTCGATGTCAGAGGAGGGGCCAGGCGCCCTCACGTGGGCCCGGTGCGGCCAGGGGCTGGCCGCGCCACCCACGCGTGTGGGGCCCTGGTGGCCCCCCTCCGACACTTCTTCGGATCTCTGGAAGCTTCCGGGAAAAATAAGACTTCAGGAACTTGTTTCGTCCAATTCCGAGAATATTTCCTGTGTATCACTTCTGAAACACAAAAACAGCAGAAAACAGGAAACTGGCACTGTGGCACTTGTTAATAGGTTAGTTCCGGAAAATGCATAAAAATGCCACTAAGTTTAACGAAACAATAGGCAAATGGTGTAAAACAAGCATGGAGCATCAAAAATTATAGATACGTTTGAGACGTATCAAGCATCCCCAAGCTTAACTCCTGCTCGTCCTCGAGTAGGTAAGTGATAACAAAAGAATAATTTTTGAGGTGACATGCACCTACACAATCTTGATCATATATGTAAGCATTGGTGAGCTGGGATCAATAGAACTTAAAACATGGGCATGAAGATATAATCATGACAATAAGAACTTTGCAACCATGTTGTAAACATGCAAATGAACACAAACAAAAGATCATGAAAATGAAACAATGAAAGTCAAACGTGTGTTCAAATCATAAGGAAAAACATACAAAAGGTTTTCAGCTTGTCCTTCAAAGAGAGCAAAACATAAATGCATAGGACACCTTCAAGTTTAAGAGGGCGACTAGATACAAATAATTTAAGAACAAGTGAAACCAATCATCATGAATCAATCAATGAACTTTGGGACAATGCATATCACACTAAGAATGACAACTATGCTCTCTTAATGGTGCATAAAGAAAGAAAGTGGTGACTCAACATAAAAGTAAAAGAAAGGCCCTTCGCAGAGGGAAGCAGTGATTGCAAGTTTTATAACCTTCAAAAATTATGGTACTTACCGGCTTTGAGCTCTCATTGCCCCCATCATAAGCATCTTGAATGGTTAAAGTTAATGCGAGAACAATTATGATGCATATGCTTGACAAATCATAAGTTGAAAACCTCGTGCCCCGTGAATACGAGTACCCAAACCTCATGCTACTTTACTTAGGGTCCCAAGCAAGGCTCTTGTCATTGTAAGCATATGCATATCATTGAGAACCGCCAATGGGGTACCTCCGTGCCCGATGACATGGAACAAGCCCACACCAAAATGACAGGACAAGCAGACAATGAACACCTCGACATCTCTTTTATTTGCTATATTGTTTAGCTTTTTATTGTGAGATGCGTCGTCGAATGTTCACCATGGGTATGCTGCAAATTTCCACCATGAATTATGCATGGCTTAGATTGGCGGCCCGGCGTTTCCCTAACACATATACAAACTCCATGATCCCCACAAGATTCCCAATTCATTTCACACCGCGGGCATCCATAAACAAAAGATCACGATATCAACTCAAATAAGAAGTGCAATGTTGAAAGCTTGCCCCATGACAACATGGCTGGGCTAGAATCCAACTTACAACTTGCAAGCATAACAACTCAACATAAGAGACCAAAATGTCAAATTTTTAAGAACAGGAAAAAGTAAAGTGTGCCTTCCGGTTCGTGAGAGCTTTACTAACCGAGTTTCGCATAACACTGGTAAGAGTTTAATTTGAAGAGAAAATAAAAGCAAGTCAAATTTACTTGGAATAGCAAATTGCTAGTAGGTATGTATGGTGGACACAATGGAAAACTTTGGCTTTTAGGAGTTGGATGCACGAGTAGAGCTCATACTCAGTACAAGGTGAGGGCTAGCAAAAGACTAGGAGCGACCAACTAAGAGAGCAATAATGGCCATAATCATGCAAAGAGACAAAGCGACATTAAAAGAAGCATAAGATGGCATCAAAAGTCAAAAACTAAATGATCATGAAGGCTATTGGCGACTTTGTAAGAGTCTAACATGTGTGAGCATGCGCCAAGTCAACCCAAATAAAGCATCAAGGAGAAAACCAAAATAATGCTTCCATACAATAAAAACAACGCATGATTTTTTTCAAAGGCTCATTAAGCAATCTCGGTTATTTGAGACAAGTCATGCTACAGCAAAACCACTAAGCATACTATCAAAAAGACATCAAGCATGACATGAAAAAGCCTAAGCCGCAGTCTACACAAGCTCCTTCTTGTACCACTATTTTGCACAAAGCTTTTTCTCTTTTCCAACACCATTTGAAATTTTTATAAACACCTCTTTTGATGAAAACCAATAAAGATCAGAGGCAAAAATACACCTTGATGAAAAGATATGACAAGATCTGAATGCATATCAAGGCGAAAATGAAAACCAAAAGCAGTAGCAGAAAAAGTAGAACACTCGATAAACGATAAGAGTGAAAAACTGAGTGTTCTTTGCAAATGAAAACGAGTAACTTCTCCAAAAGAAATTTGTTGGGGTCCAACCATTTATTGAAGCAAACAAACAAACTAAACAACTAAGAAAACTAAAACAACTGACGCTCCAAGAAAAACACATAGTGCATGAAGCAATAAAAATATAGTGTTTTGAAAGGTGACCTGATTTTTGCCGATGAAGAAGGGGTGCCTCGGGGGCATCCCCAAGCTTTGACGCTTGTACTTCTTGGATATTTCTTGGGGTGATTCATGGGCATCCCCAAGCTTGAGCTTTTGTCCATTCTTCAACTCATCTCATCATTCTCCAATCCCTACACTTGAAAACTTCCTTCCTACAAAACTAAACACAAATCTATTAGCAACATTAGTGCAAGCATAACATATAATCAATCCTCTATTTGCTTCAGGTTTCAACTCAAAACCACCACATATATAGCATATACTACTGTAGCAACCTCCCCAAAAGTTCCATGATCGAAAGAACTCAAAAGAAAGCGATAAAGTGGCAAACACAAATATTGGCAGAAATCTGTCAAAACTGAACAGCTGACAAAGGTCGAATTTTTGAGGGATTTTCTGTTGCTCAAATCAAAAAGTTTTCAACTAAGAAAAGTTTGGATATAACCTGGGGCATATGCACAAGAAATCGCAGGTCCAAAAGATAAACAGAGAATTTTAACGAATTTTTACGGTGCAGCACCGAAAACAGTTTCAGGACAGCAACATCCCCAAATCTTTACCTCACTCAAATTAGAGGCTTCTCTTGGCACAAAAACGAAATAAACAAGATAAGGAGCGGTCATTACAGTAGTTATGACTTCCAAGACTCAAATAAAAGAAAAAGTACTGAAAAGAAAACATTGGGTTATCTCCCAAGAGTGCTTTTCTTTAACGCCTTTGAGCTAGGCGCAGAAAAGTGCGAATCAAGTAATATCAAGTGATGAAGTGCTAGGATCAGCACGTGCCTTACGTCTCCCTTTCTTACCTTTGCTCTTGACTCTAGGAAAGACATGGTTATTGCAAGGTGGAGAAGTAAATGTTATATTGCCTTTTCCCACATCGATAACGGCGCCCAGGAGCTTCAGAATGGATCTTCCAAGTGTGATTTGTCCTTTTCCTACACATTCAATAACAAGATAGTCAGTAGATATCATTCTTCCTAGGATTTTTGTAAAGACTCCTTCAGCTATTCCAAGGGGAAATATGGTGGCATTGTTAGTAAGAAAAATTTCTTCTCCTCCTTCAGAAAGCTTCCAAAGGCTCAAAGATTCATAAACATCCTTTGGCATGAGACAAAATTCAGACATAATATCACAACGAGCATGAAAAGTTTCACCACTAATGGTGATTTTTATTGTAGGATACCAACTCGAAGGTTCAGTATTTGTTGGCACATAATCAAAATGCTGGCGCAAAGTATTGTAGCAAGAATTCAAACTAGCAGTTTTAGTCTCAAGAGTATTAAGTCTATTGAAAATGCACACAAGAGAGGAATCAAAATAGGTTGGCATGCTATAAATTGTAATCAACTTTTTTATAATATTGAAGGCTTGATCTCCATCACAATGAAGGAAATCTCCTTCAGCAGTAGCATCCAAAGCATATCTATAACGAAGAGAAAGTCCAAAGTAAAAGCTACTAAGAAGCAAACTCAAAGTCATTTTAGGTTCAGTTTTTTCATGCCAATCATAAATTCTAGACCAGGCTTCTTTAAAGCTTTCCTCATTTTTCTGCTTAAAGGTAAAGATCATGTCCTTGGGGGACATAGTAGTAGCAACTGAACTAGACATAATGAACTAAAGTAAAGAAATAAAAACTACCAAGGATTCTAATTTTTTTGGGTTTTTGATATAAAAACAATGCAGGTAAAATAAAATAAAGTAAAGCAAAACAAATAACAAAGTAAAGAATGTGTGTGCGAAGAACTCCCCTCGCAGAAGTCTTCTCTCTTCCCCGGCAACGGCGCCAGAAAAGTAGCTGATGATGCCAAGTTGACGAGGAGCTGATGCCTCTGATGGCGACCAGATTGTCCTTGTGCGTGGTGAATAACCAGCCCGTTGGGAACCCCAAGAGGAAGGTATGATGAGTGCAGCAGCAAGTTTTCCCTCAGTTTAAGAAACCAAGGTTTATCGAACAGGAGAAGAGAGACAATGACGACTGAAGGTGATGCTGACTAGTTTGCGACAGCAGCGGACAATTTATATATGGCGCCTCGTCCAAGCTTTGCTTGCTAGCTGCAACGTGGAACCTGCACACACACAAACAAATACTTTGCTCCCAACTTACGATGAGGTTGTCAATCTCACCGGTTTGCTTGAAACAAAGGTTATCAGTGTATCGAGTGGAAAACAATATAGTATGCGAGTAAAGTAAACAGTGCGAGTAAAGTAAACAGGTGATAGCAATATGATGTAAATAGGACCGGGGTCCACAGTTCACTAGTGGTGTCTCTCCATAGATAAAATAGCACATGCTGGGTAAACAAATTGCAGTTGGGCAATTGATAGAATAGAGATAACGTGATATGTCAAGAAGATCACTATGAGATTTACTCTGGGCATTACAACAAAATACATAGACCGCCATCCAACTGCATCTATGACTAATAATCCACTTGTGGTGAATCAATCCGAGAACTCCACAAGTATTAAGTTGCGAACAACAGATAATTGCATTAAGCAAAGTGTGTAATGTAAACAAAGCATATGCCCTTGAGCATATGAATGTTGTTTTCTCCCTAGTAGCAACAGCACATCTACCACCTTAGAGGTTTCTGTCACTCCCCCAGGTGAAATAGAGGCATGAACCCACTATCGAGCATAAATACCCCCTCTTGGAGTCACTAGCAACTACTCGGCCAAGATAGCTACTAACAACGGAGAGCATGCAAGATCGTAAACAACATAGAGATAACAAAAGATAATATTCAGTACAGCAACTTAATCATAAACACCAATATTCATCGGATCCCAACAAACCAAACATGTAGAATTACATAACGGTGATCTCAATCATGTATGGCAGCTCATGAGATCTAAACATGAAGCACATAGTGGAGAAGACAACCATCTAGCTACTGCTATGGACCCATAGTCCAAGGTAGACTACTCACTCATCGCTCCGGAGGCAAGCATGGCGATGAAGAAGACCTCCGGTGGCGATTCCCCTCTCCGGCAGGGTGCCGGGAAGAGCTTCTGGACCCTCCCGATCTTCGGGTCGACGGCGGCGGCGGATCGCGATGTATTCTGGAAAACTGATCGGGCCCTTAGGTTTTTCTCGTCGGGGGGTCTTTATAGGTGAAGGGTCGATGTCAGAGGAGGGGCCAGGCGCCCTCACGTGGGCCCGGCGCGGCCAGGGGGCTGGCCGCGCCACCCACGCGTGTGGGGCCCTGGTGGCCCCCCTCTGACACTTCTTCGGATCTCTGGAAGCTTCCGGGAAAAATAAGACTTCAGGAACTTGTTTCGTCCAATTCCGAGAATATTTCCTGTGTATCACTTCTGAAACACAAAAACAGCAGAAAACAGGAAACTGGCACTGTGGCACTTGTTAATAGGTTAGTTCCGGAAAATGCATAAAAATGCCACTAAGTGTAACGAAACAATAGGCAAATGGTGTAAAACAAGCATGGAGCATCAAAAATTATAGATACGTTTGAGACGTATCAAGCACCTGCGTCATGTCGGGCTCAGGAGGTGGGGGCGGGTTGTTGCCAGCGTGGGCACGAGTCTCCGGAGCCATTCTGGAGAGGAGTGAATTGGTGAGATTTAAAACAAGGGAACTTATGCAGGTTTCATAAGAAAGAAAGAAACTACACTCATGCATAGCATACATCCATGGCAACCATACATAACATGCTCCAACAACAATGCATAACAAGTCCATGCATGCATAATATATACAAGCAAAAGGGTGCCAAACATGTCCAGGCACACACACATACCACACATAGTCGCATACAACAAGCATAGCAAATGGTTCTAGATAGACCATACAACACCGATACGCAAAAGGGTCAAACTAACCACTACGCGGCATCCTAAGTGAGAGGTAGAGTGGTGAGATCTACTCGTCGCCGCTAACGTCGGGAACTAGCTCCTCGGGGTCCTCCTCACTAGGAGTCTCAGGAGCGTAGAAGTCGAGGATAGCGTTGCGGTCATCACCGCTCTCGCTACCACGGTCGTCATCGTCGGTACTAGCGGGCTCCTCGTCGAACGCCTCCTGGTGGTCGTCGTCGCGGCCAAGTACCTCCTCGTTCTCCTTGCGGAGCTCGGCGGTCTCCTCCTCCAACTCGGACACGTGGCTCTCAAGAGAAGCCAAGTGGTCCTCCAACTCGCGGACGCGCCTCCTCAGAGCCTTGTTCTTCTTCACGATCTTCCTCTTGGCAGAGAGAAGACGGTGACGTGAGAAGATAGACTCCTGGAGGTCCTCACGGAGAACGGCGTGCTCGAGTCCCCTCTCGTCGGCGACCATCCGGACATGGTCCAGATGCTCCTGCGTGTGGTGCAGGATAGCCTCAGTGTGGCAGAAGTGGTGGCTGATAGGAGTGTGCGCCGCGGCCTGGTGGGGAAAGCCATCGGCGTCGACCCTCCCGTAGTGCTCGTAACGAGTCCCAAGTAACTCGTCGTAGTGGAGGTGGACGAGGCGCGAGATGGCGTGACGCAGAACGCGCATCAGGCCATCACCCTAGTTGCGCTCGATCACCTCAAAGGTGAACTCCGGTGAGGTGGGTGGAACCTCCCTCCTGCAGACCTGGCATACCACACGGATAGCCAGCTCGCGGGTGCCCTCCTCGAACAGCTGATAGCCTCGCACCTCGGGACGCGGTCGTCCGAGGCGCGCGGTCAACTCCACCAAGTCCCTCTCGAAGACCAGCACGTCCTCGTGGGTACCAACCTAACGGTGCGCGGTAGGAGCGTCCATCTACACAAATTTTAGAGTAGAGTTTATTAATGTCTTACCCAAGTGTGCAAAATTTATACATAAGTAAAAACTTGAATTTAAATGCAAGTAATTAAAGATGCTTAAAGAATAAGGGAAGAGATGAGAGCAATATATATTTACCTTTGATATATAAAGCCATCTCTTTTATTTTAAGAAAATAGTTTTTGGTCCGGTCTAACGCCCATGCTAAACTAGGGTTTCCTAAGGTCAGGATGGCTCTGATACCAACTCTGTGAGGACCCCGGCTTACCATCCGGGATTCCCGTTATGCATACAATTCACGATCCCAGGAGACCGTCGTGAATCCACATAACAGAGTTGGCATTACAGATACATCATCCATTACATAAATAAGTCGTTAAGTCTTACATAGCCTCTTGGCTGAATACAAACGCCACACAGGGCAAGTTCAACAGACACGACTAACATAAGCAGCAGCGGATACACGTAGCGTAGTGACCCAAGTCAGGCCTACTACCCTACAGGCGACTGACCAGGAAATGAGTCCTAATTCGCACCGGTGTCGTCATACTCCTCATCATCTTCTTCATAGTCATCTCCAAAGTCTGGCCAAGTTAATAGCCAGGGACAAAGCCGTGAGTACATTTTGGAATTGTACTCGCAAACCATCTAAGAGAGGATATTTATTCACATGCTATATGGCTGTAGCAAGGGTTGGCTTAGTTTCAGTAACTATGTGCTGCTAACTTCTCGTGTCGATATAGCATGTCCCACGACATTTCTATATCCTTATTAAAGAAGACTTTTAGAATTTTTGAGTAAAATCTCTAGGGAAGGGGGAAACTCCTTTTGAGAAAAGACCGGTGGTCAATCGAACATGACCACTTCAAAGCATCGGCAGTACCCTCCAAGTACTCCGATCCACTCCCGTGCCACGACAGTACCCTCCAAGTACTCCGTCCGGCACAAAACTCCATTTTTCTAGAAAACCATTTATAAAACCAAAACCTGACATTGGGCAATGTAGTGATCTCCACAACCGTCCATAACCGAGGACGCGGCTATTCGAATAGTTTTACCCTCTGCAGAGGTTGTACACTTTACCCACACCAATCGATAAATCCACCGGGAAACCACCACGGACCATCATACATAAGTATGCGGGGTTCGGCTAATCGATCAAAGCCTCCATCTATCTCCCTTAGTACGGGCGCCTACCCTGTGGAGTTTACCTCCCCGGCACACCCCGGCAGTACCTCCTTCAGAGTGTCACTCCGGCGCCACGGCGGGAGAACCCAAGTGTCTTCCGGCCGGATAAATCCCAAAGGATCCCGATTTACTATTGCCCATAAACTAGCGGCAACCCGGATTCCGGAGTCCTGCAAACCCCTATATAGTATGAGGCTCCCCGCACTAAGGCAAATAAACTTCAAACTAAGCCCGTCCCATACCGGGTAATGTGGTTGCACGGTTTAATCGCTTCGAGCGACTACAAAGAAACACTGATGCCTTTTTCTAAATCCACCAACTCCTTTCCTCCGCAACCCAAGTGTCCATTTGTCCCAAAAATCATTTAGAAAACACTTCAGTGGAGTAGGTACTACTCCAAGGTTTTCGTAACCATTTTAGAAACCTTTCCGAAAGTTATCCCATCCTAGAGTTTTTGGCTCCACTACAAGGGTTTCCCAAAGACTTCGATGCTAATCATCGAGCCTCTACAATCAGGGGTAATGATAGGTGGTGAGGGAGTCATCCTCCATGGATGATGGCAATGTGACTCGTGGAGCTAAATCACCATCTATTGCTACCTAGTGTTAAATAGCAATATAAGAAAAACAATGCATAGCAGTAAGAGCAGAGTAGAGTAATGCGTAGTGCCGTGATAGGATTCAGATATGAAGCAAGTAGATGGCTTGCCTTGATTGGCTTGTCCCTGATCACCCTCCTCCTGGTACTCAAACACTTCTCCCTCCTCCGCACAGTCGTCGTTCGATTCTATCGCCGGAAAAAGAAACGGAGACACACATACAATAAGAATTCATGCATACATGAAGTTCACTCAAACCATAACACACAACTCAAACATTTGAGTATCAGAAACAAACAAGTTTAGAATACAGAACATATATTTATTTTATAAAGAAAACAATTATGAACATCACAACAAACAATTTCTAGTTGCATCCTAATACTCACTCACAAGCAATCACTTGCATGCATCAAAATGCTTTATAACATGGCACCAACATATCTACTGGCAACCCACAATATAACAGAACCAATATCATTTGCATCAAATTTAAATAGTAAAGAGGTAACTAAATAAAGATTTTCCCATCCTAGAAATCACTAGAATAGCAAAATAATTCTCTAAAACTTTCTGTAAGTCCTAAAATCCTAACAGAGACCATTTTGTAAAGCTAATCAAATGCACAACAGACCAGAAGTGGAATCGTTCCAAAATAATAATTATTTTGAGCACAATAAATCAATTACTACAGGACTTTGATATCATCAAATTAATTTCTACAAACAATTCACATCACCTAAAATAGTGAAACCAGTTCCTATAAATCAACAAAACAGTAAGGTATCAGTGAAAATTGGATTTACCAATTTTCATCATACAGAACATCATACTTGCATAAATAGGTGTAAATCGCTAAATCTACTCTATTTAATTACAGGAAAAATATTGAGGGCTCCTAAAATCACACATGCAGTAGGATTGGTTAACATGCAGTATAAGGACTTCATAGAAATTTGAAACACAATTTTTGAATACACAGAATAATTTCTACACATTTTTGAACCTTGCAGGCATTTTGCAAAAAGGAGAATCGATTTGCTGGAAAAAAAGAAAAGTGGGCCAGAGCGGCAGATGACGGCCAGGCCAGCCCAGATCCGCGGCCTGCCCAGGGCCAGGCTGGCCGAACCGGTACGCCGCCATCGGATTAAGATCCGACGGCGCGCGATCTTCTTCTCCGCGCGACACCGCATGCATGCGAGGAGGCGCAGGAGGGCTAGGGTTTCGGGCACCGGCGAGCTTACCGTGGGGGCTGCGGTGGTCGTCGGCTACTAGATCGCTGGCGGAGCAGTCCAGTAGGGTGTTCTTGGCCAGGGGACGTGCATGCAAAGGCGTCGGTGCTCGCGAGGTTGTCGATGTTTTCCCCCGGTGAGCTCCGGCGATGGTCGGTGTCGTCGGTGCTCTACGACATTGCCTGGATCAAGCAAAGAAGGGGGTGAGTTCTGGGTGATATCTGTGGGATAGGGAACCAGAGAGAGAGCGAAGAGGACAGCCGGGTCGACGGCAACCTTCTCCCTCGCCATCGTCGGTCTACCCGGCGATCTCGAGCTACCTGCTGGCTTCCTTGTCACGGCGAGGTGTCGGTGAGCTCTGGGAGGTGGAAGAGGAGCGGAGAGGGGGCAAATGAGGGCGAGGGGTGGCTTCCAGAGAGGCCGTCGGCTTTTATTCGCAGGCGTGGGCTCGTTCTATGGTGCGCCTGCGTCGGCGACCATTGGGCAGCGTGGGCGGCTGAGAGGAGCGGCATCGTGCGCTGGTTCTATGGACTAGGTGGGCGGTGTCGGTGGCGCAAGGGTTGGGTCGGACGATGGACGGTTTCAGTCCAGTTGGGTCTGAACCTGGGCTCGCCAGGGTCAGTCGAGGTGACGTGGGAGCAAGGCGATGGTGGTGCTGGGTCGGGCGCTGGTTGCCGTGCACGGTGGTGTGACGCACGGGTCGGGAGCGTGCGTGTGTGTGCGGGTGGCGTGGCAGCGCTCTGGGCGCTCTGGGCGTCGTCAACGCGTCGAAACGGCGCGTCCAGGGTAGCGTGCACGGTCGGTCTCGGGTTGGGCTGGCTTGGGGAATTGATCCCTGGGCTTGGTGTGAGGCCGGCGGCGAAGTGATAGGGCAGGAGGCGGACGGTACCTTGCTGGCTCTGCCGGGGTGCCCACGGCGGGCATGGTGACGGCCAGGTCGGCGTGGGGTGGCTGAAGTCGGTCTCTGCCAAGCGGGGTCAGTTCTGGGGTGTCAGCAGTGTGGCGAGCAACCACTGGGGGTCGAGGTCGGTGCCAGGTCGAAGAATAGAGGGAGAGGGGAGGGTTCTGGCAGCATCGGCCTTGGGCTCCTCTCCTTCCTTGAGTCCAAGCTGTAAACGACAACAGGAAAAGATTTGCAAATCCTTGGACTCAAAAAGGAAATCTCCAGCAGGCATTCTCCCTCCCCTGGTCGGCTTGCAAAAGAATAAGAAGGAAGGAGAGTAAAGCATGGGGTATTTTCTTCATGGCCGAAACTCAAATTTGGATTTGAATCTTTCAAACTTGGTTTGAAATTTGAGCTAGGATAGTGCCCAGAGGTGTTTAAGGTGCTCAAAGGCACTCTACCAAAGTTTGAAAAGTTTTGAGCTAGGTAACCTAGGGTTTTGGAGAAACTCCTATTTCCAAATAAAAGAGAGCAAAAATAAAAGAAAAGGAAAAGAAAAGAGAGATGATCCCACCAATGATCCATACTAAGATTTTTGGTGCACACACTTATGAACTAGGATCAAAATATGCTGCATAAAATCATAGCTCAATTTCTAGGTAGAAGCCATGTGCTGAAAAGGAAAACAAGTTTTTAAATAAATCAACACTCTCACATGAAATCATAGGCATACACACTTGCACACATGAACTCATGCATTCTCAAGATAACACCCATGCTAGCACACATACACCAGAAATCAAGTGTTCATGTATTACAAGCACAATGCTAAGTGTAGGTTTCTTATATTACCCAAAATAAAGTGCTCAAGTAAGATTTTAAGCATGGTCACAAAAGTGGGGTGTTACAATACCCCCTCTTGGAGTCACTAGCAACTACTCGGCCAAGACAGCTACAAACAACGGAGAGCATGCAAGATCATAAACAACATAGAGATACCATAAGATATATTTCAGTATAGCAACTCAATCATAACACCAATATTCATCGGATCCCAACAAACCAAACATGTAGAATTACATAACGGTGATCTCAATCATGTAGGGCAGCTCATGAGATCTAAACATGAAGCACATGGTGGAGGAGACAACCATCTAGCTACTGCTATGGACCCATAGTCCATGGTAGACTACTCACTCATCGCTCCGGAGGCAAGCATGGCGATGAAGAAGACCTCCGGTGGCGATTCCCCTCTCCGGCAGGGTGCCGGGAAGAGCTTCTGGACCCTCCCGATCTTCGGGTCGACGGTGGCGGCGGATCGCGATGTGTTCTGGAAAATTGATCGGGTACTTAGGTTTTTTCCGTCGGGGGGTCTTTATAGGCGAAGGGGCCTCGTCAGAGGTGGCCCGAGGCACCCTCACACATAGGGGGCGCGGCCAGGGGCTGGGCCGTGCCGCCCTGGTGTGTGGGGCCCTCGTGGCCCCCCTCCAATTCCTCTTCGAATCTCTGGAAGCTTCCGGGAGAAATAAGACTTTAGGAACTTGTTTCGTCCAATTCTGAGAATATTTCCTGTGTAGCTTTTCTGAAACACAAAAATAGCAGAAAATAGGGAACTGGCACTGTGGCGACTTGTTAATAGGTTAGTTCCGGAAAATGCATAAAAGTGCCACGAAGTGTAACGAAACAGTAGGCAAATGGTGTAAAAACAAGCATGGAGCATCAAAAATTATAGATACATTGGAGACGTATCAAGCATCCCCAAGCTTAACTCCTGCTCGTCCTCGAGTAGGTAAGTGATAACAAAAGAATAATTTTTGAGGTGACATGCACCTACACAATCTTGATCATATATGTAAGCATTTGTGAGCTGGGATCATAAGAACTTAAAACATGGGCATGAAAGATATAATCTTGACAATAGAAACTTAGCAACCATGTTATAACATGCAAATGAACACAAACAAAAGATCATGAAAATGAAACAATGAAAGTCAAACATGTGTTCAAATCATAAGGAAAAACATACAAATGGTTTTCAGCTTGTCCTTCAAGGAGAGCAAAACATAAATGCATAGGACACCTTCAAGTTTAAGAGGGCGACTAGATACAAATAATTTAAGAACAAGTGAAACCTACAATATGAATCAATCAATGAAAACTTTGGGACAATGCACATTATACTAAGAATGACAACTATGCTCTCTTAATGGTGCATAAAGATAGAAGGTGGCGACTCAACATGAAAGTAAAAGAAAGGCCCTTCGCGGAGGGAAGCAGTGATTGCAAGTTTTATAACCTTCAAAAATTATGTTACTTACCGGCTTTGAGCTCTCATTGCCCCCATCATAAGCATCTTGAATGGTTAAAGTTAATGCGAGAACAATTATGATGCATATGCTTGACAAATCATAAGTTGAAAACCTCGTGTCCCGTGAATACGAGTACCCAAACCTCATGCTACTCAACTTAGAGTCCCAAGCAAGGCTCTTGTCATTGTAAGTACATATGTATCATCGAGAACCGCCAACGGGGTACCTCCGTGCCCGATGACATGGAACAAGCCCACATCAGAATGACAGGACAAGCAGACAATGAACACCTCGACATCTCTTTTATTTGCCATTTGTTTAGCTTTTTATTGTGAGATGCGTCGTCGAATGTCCACTATGGGTATGCTGCAAATTTCCACCATGAATTATGCATGGCTTAGATTGGCGGCCCGGGCGTTTCCCTAACACATATACAAACTCGATGATCCCCGCAAGATTCCCAATTCATTTCACACCGCGGGCATCCATAAACAAAAGATCATGATATCAACTCAAATAAGAAGTGCAATGTTGAAAGCTTGCCCCATGACAGCATGGATGGGCTAGTATCTAACTTACAACTTGCAAGCATAACAACTCAACATAAGAGACCACAATGTCAAATTTTTAAGAACAGGAAAAAGTAAAGTGTGCCTTCCGGTTCGTGAGAGCTTTACTGACCAATTTTCGCATAACACTGGTAAGAGTTTAATTTGAAGAGAAAATAAAAGCAAGTCAAATTTACTTGGAATAGAAAATTGCTAGTAGGTATGTATGGTGGACACTTTGGAAAACTTTGGTTTTTAGGAGTTGGATGCACGAGTAGAGCTCATACTCAGTACAAGCGAGGGCTAGCAAAAGA
Organism: Dactylis glomerata; assembly: GCA_007115705.1. Classification (NCBI taxonomy): domain Eukaryota; kingdom Viridiplantae; phylum Streptophyta; class Magnoliopsida; order Poales; family Poaceae; genus Dactylis; species Dactylis glomerata. The sequence continues at coordinate 762,067 of QXEO01001145.1, forward strand.
CTGGGAGCGACCAACTAAGAGAGCAATAATGGCCATAATCATGCAAAGCGACAAAGCGACATTAACAGAAGCATAAGATGGCATCAAAAGTCAAAAACTAAATGATCATAGAGGCTATTGGCAACTTTGTAAGAGTCTAATATGTGTGAGCATGCGCCAAGTCAACCCAAATAAAGCATCAAGGAGAAAACCAAAATAATGCTTCCAAACGATAAAAACAACGCATGATTTTTTCAAAGGCTCATTAAGCAATCTCAGTTATTTGAGACAAGTCATGCTACAGCAAAAATCACTAAGCATACTATCAAAAAGACATCAAGCATGACATAAAAAGCCTAAGACGCAGTCTACACAAGCTCCTTCTTGTACCACTTTTTTTTTACATAAAGCTTTTTCTCTTTTCCAACACCATTTGAAATTTTTTAAGACACCTCTTTTGATGAAAACCAATAAAGATCAGAGGCAAAAATACACCTTGATGAAAAGATATGACAAGGTCTGAACGCAAATCAAGGCGAAAACGAAAACCAAAAGCAGTAGCAGAAAAAGAAGAACACTCGGTTTTTGTTAAGAATGAAAACTAGAGCGTTCTTGGCAAGTGAAAAGCAAGGCAACTTCTCCAAAAGAAATTTGTTGGGGTCCAACCATTTATTGCAGCAAACAAAACAAAACTAACTAAGAAAACTAAAACAACTGACGCTCCAAGAAAAACACATAGTGCATGAAGCAATAAAAATATAGTGTCTTGAAAGGTGACCTTATTTTTGCCGATGAAGAAGGGGTGCCTTGGGGACATCCCCAAGATTTGACGCTTGTACTTCTTGGATATTTCTTGGGGTGATGCATGGGCATCCCCAAGCTTGAGATTTTGTCCATTCTTCAACTCATCTCATCATTCTCCAATCCCTACACTTGAAAACTTCCTTCATACAAAACTAAACACAAATCTATTAGCAACATTAGTGCAAGCATAACATATAATCAACCTCTTTTTGCTTCAGGTTTCAACCCAAAGCCACCACATATAAAGTATATAATACTGTATCAACTTCCCCAAAAGTTCCGTGATCAAAAGAACTCAAAAAGAAAGCGATAAAGCGGCAAAAACAAATAGTGGCAGAAATCTGTCAAAACATAACAGCTGACAAATGTCGAATTTTTGAGTGGTTTTCTGTTGCTCAAATCAAAAAGTGTTCAACTAATGAAAGTTTGAATATAACCTGGGGCATATGCACAAGAAATCGCAGGTCCAAAAGATATACAGAGAATTTATACGAATTTTTACGGTGCAGCACTGAAAACAGTTTCAGGACAGCAACATCCCCAAATCTTTACCTCACTCAAATTAGAGGCTTCTCTTGGCACAACAATGAAATAAACAGGATAAGGAGAGGTCATTACAGTAGTAATGACTTCCAAGACTCAAATAAAAGAAAAAGTACTGAAAATAAAACATTGGGTTATCTCCCAAGAGTGCTTTTCTTTAACGCCTTTGAGCTAGGCGCAGAAAATTGCGAATCAAGTAACATCGGAAGGAGCATTAAGATCAACTACAGAGGTCTTGTCAATAAGGCATTGTATTTCAGCCACATAAGTTTTTGAATACCCTTTGTGATCACGCTTTGGCTCACTCAAATCACTAAAAAGATTCTCAGGACAGATCCAGTTAAAATTATTTTCGAAAGCTTCATACAATCCCAAGAGCTTGCTAGGTATAGGTATTTCGGTTCCATCATTGTTTGTACTAATAACCTTTATAGGTGAACCAAGTTTATTAAAACGCTTAAGAACTTTCCTAGCTTCAATAGCAACATCTTTTAATTCTAAGCGCAAAGTTTCTAAGATAAAGGCTTTCTTTTCAGGATCTTCAATTTCATGAAGCTTAAGGAACATGTTTTGAATAAAAGGATTAAGACTAGCAAACCTAGCTTCCAACATATGAATTAAATAAGCAGAAGCAACTTCAATACTAGGAGCTAGCTCAACCAAAGACTTTTCCTCAACTTCTTTATGCATACTAATGTGATTAAAGAACTCCTCAATGTTATTTTTCCCAATAATTGAACCACTTCCTACTGAGAGGTCCTCTAAAACATACTTAGGGAATAACATAATGAACTAGAGTAAAGAAATAACAACTACCAAGGATTCTAATTTTTTTTGGGTTTTTGATATAAAACAATGCAAGTAAAATAAATAAAGTAAAGCAAAACAATAAAACAAAGTAAAGGATGTGCGTGCGAAAAACTCCCCTTGCAGAAGTCTTCTACTTCCTCCCCGGCAACGGCGCCAGAAAAAGAGCTTGATGCCTGGTTGATGACCAGCCCGTTGGGAACCCCAAGAGGAAGGTATGATGAATATAGCAGCAAGGTTTTTCCCTCAGTTAAGAAAGCAAGGTTTATCGTTCAGGAGAGGAGAGACAAACGACTGAAGGTGATGCGGACTGGCTTAGCGACAGCTTCGGACAATTTATATATGGCGCCTCGTCCAAGCTTTGCTTTGCTAGCAGCAACGTGGAACCTACACACAACACAACCAAATACTTTGTTCCCAACTTGCGATGAGGTTGTCAATCTCACCGGTTTGCTTGAAACAAAGGGTATGAGCGTATCAAGTGGAAAGCAGTGAAAGTATGCGAGTAAAGTAAATAGTGCGAGTAAAGTAAACAGGTGATAGCAATATGATGGAAATAGGACCGGGGTCCACAGTTCACTAGTGGTGTCTCTCCATAAGATAAATAACACATGCTGGGTAAACAAATTATAGTTGGGCAATTGATAGAATAAAGATAAATGTGATATGTCAAGAAGATCACTATGCGATTTACTTTGGGCATTACAACAAAATACATAGACCGCCATCCAACTGCATCTATGACTAATAATCCACTCGCGGGGATATCATCCGAACACCCCATGAGTATTAAGTTGCGAACAACAGATAATTGCATTAAGCAAAGTGTGTAATGTAAACAAAGCATATGCCCTTGAGCATATGAATATTGTTTTCTCCCTAGTAGCAACAACACATCTACAACCTTAGAGGTTTCTGTCACTCCCCCAGGTTAAATAGAGACATGAACCCACTATCGAGCATAAATACCCCCTCTTGGAGTCACTAGCAACTACTCGGCCAAGATAGCTACTAACAACGGAGAGCATGCAAGATCATAAACAACATAGAGATAACATAAGATATATTTCAGTATAGCAACTCAATCATAACACCAATATTCATCGGATCCCAACAAACCAAACATGTAGAATTACATAACGGTGATCTCAATCATGTAGGGCAGCTCATGAGATCAAAACATGAAGCACATGGTGGAGGAGACAACCATCTAGCTACTGCTATGGACCCATAGTCCAAGGTAGACTACTCACTCATCGCTCTGGAGGCAAGCATGGCGATGAAGAAGACCTCCGGTAGCGATTCCCCTCTCCGGCAGGGTGCCGGGAAGAGCTTCTGGACCCTCCCGATCTTCGGGTCGACGGTGGCGGCGGATCGCGATGTATTCTGGAAAATTGATCGGGTACTTAGGTTTTTTCCGTCGGGGGGTCTTTATAGGCGAAGGGGCATCGTCAGAGGTGGCCCAAGGCACCCTCACACATAGGGGGCGCGGCCAGGGGCTGGGCCGCGCCGCCCTGGTGTGTAGGGCCCTCGTGGCCCCCTCCAAATCCTCTTCGGATCTCTGGAAGCTTCCGGGAAAAATAAGACTTCAGGAACTTGTTTCGTCCAATTCCGAGAATATTTCTTGTGTAGCTTTTCTGAAACACAAAAATAGCAGAAAACAGGGAACTGGCACTGTGGCGACTTGTTAATAGGTTAGTTCCGGAAAATGCATAAAAGTGCCACGAAGTGTAACGAAACAGAAGGCAAATGGTGTAAAAACAAGCATGGAGCATCAAAAATTATAGATACGTTGGAGACGTATCAATAGCATGCACGCATTGCTATTCAATCAGATCGTAACAGAAGCCGGTCGATCCGATCGTCGCGGCGGCGTGACGCGCACTACATGCTACAAGGGCACCGACTATGTTTGACCTAGCCCGTGCGCCTATATAAAGGGATCCGTGCGCCGGCGGTCTAGGGGAGACCTAATTTGCGCGGAGCCGCTGCCCACTTTCTGAAGCCTACTTTCTCCGTTCTTCTTCCACCACGCAAACAGGCAAAGCCCTGTCGGCTCATACTCTCCACCATAGACACCACACCGTCGTGCTGTCGATCCCATCTACCACTCCACCATATCTCGCTGGACTGGGAAGGCAGAGTCGTTGGTGTGCTGCACGTGTGCATCTCTCGGATGCGTCGCCACTTGCGGCGTTGGATTGGATTGGATCACGAGGAGGAGATGGCTAGTACGACTACATCATCCACGTTTTGTTGAATGTTTCCGCTGTGCGATTTTTTCAAGGGTATGAAGATCTCATCTGTCTCTCTCATTGATTACATCTCCTAGATTGGATCTTGGCTTTCTTGTTCGCATCCGTACGATTTTTTTTTTTGATTTACTAGGCTGCGAAACCCTTGATGGCTTGTAAGTGGAACCCCAAGAGGAAGGTATGATGAGCATAGCGGCAAGTCTTCCCTCAGTTGTAAAACCAAGGTTTATCGAACCAGTAGGAGAAAGCCAAACTTAAGAAGGTGATGCTTGCTAGCTTCGCGACACTCCGGACAATGGCGCCTGAAAATGCTGGTGTGTAGTTGACATAGGAGCTTCTTCACCTAGCAGCAACGTAGAACCTGCACACAACACAACCAAGAACTTTGCTCCCAACTTACAATGAGGTTGTCAATCTCAACGATTTGCTGTAAACAAAGGATTGAGCGTATCGAGTGGTAAAAGGGTATTAGTATGCAAGAATGTAAATAAGCGAGTAAAATAGTAAACAGTAATAGAAATATAAAAGAAATTGTACCGAGGTCCATAGTTCACTAGTGGTGTCTCTCCATAAGATAAATAACAACATGCCGGGTAAACAAATTACAGTTGGGCAATTGATAGAATAAAGATAACGTACATATGTCATGACGATCACTATGAGATTCACTCTGGGTATTACGACAAAATATATAGACCATAATCCAACTGCATCTATGACTAATAATCCACCCTCCGAATGTCGTCCAAGCAAACATTGAGTATTAAGTTGCGAACAACGGATAACTGCATTAAACAAAGTGCATAAAGTAAACAAAGCAAATGTCCTTGGACACAAGAATGTTGTTTTCTCCCTAGTGGCAACAACACATCTACAACCTTAGAGGTTTCTGTCACTCCCCCAGATTACTAGAGGCATGAACCCAACTATCGAGCATAAATACTCCCTCTTGGAGTCACTAGCATCTACTCGGCCAAGATATCTACTAGCAACGGAGAGCATGCAAGATCATAAACAACATAGAGATAACATAAAGATATATATTCAGCACATCAACTTGACATAGTACCAATACTCATCGGATCCCAACAAACGCAACATGTAGAATTACATAAAGATGATCTTGATCATGTAGGGCAGCTCACAAGATCTAAACATGAAGCACATGGTGGAGGAGACAACCATCTAGCTACTGCTATGGACCCGTAGTCCAAGGTAGACTACTCACACATCACTCTAGAGGTGACCATGGTGGTGAACAAGGCCTCCGGCAGGGATTCCCCTCTCTGACAGGGTGCCAGGAAGAGCTCCTGGATCCTCCCGATCTCGCTTCGATGACGACGGTGGCTTGCAGTATGTTTCGAGGAAAAGCGATCCGTCCTTTAGGTTTTTCCCGTCGAGGGGAATTTATAGGCGAAAGGGCAGCGTCAGAAGGTGGTCCTGGTGGCCTCACCATGTGGTGGCACAGCCAGGGGCTGGGCCGCGCCACCCCATGGTGAGCCTGGCCCCTGGTCCCCCTCCATCTCATCTTCGGTCTTCGTGAAGCTTTGGTAAAAATAAGAGGTTCGGCTTTTGTTTCGTCCAATTCCGAGAATATTTCCTGTGTAGCTTTTCTGAAACACAAAACAGCGGAAAACAGGGAACTGACACTGTGGCATCTTGTTAATAGGATAGTTCTGGAAAATGCATAAAAAACACAAAGTGTAACAAAACACAAAGCAATTGGTGTATAAACAAGCATGGAGCATCAAAAATTATAGATACGTTTGAGACGTATCAAGCATCCCCAAGCTTAACTCCTGCTCGTCCTCGAGTAGATAAGTGATAACAAAAGAATAATTTTTGAGGTGACATGCACCATCACAATCTTGATCATCTATGTAAAGCATTGAGTGCTGGGATCAAAGAACTTAAAACATGGGCATAAGAGACATAATCTTGACAATAAAAACTTAGCAACCATGTTATAACATGAAAAGAAACACAAACGAAAGATCATGAATAATGAAATATTGAAAGTCAAATGTGTGTTCAAATCATATGGAAAAACATATCAAGTGGTTTTCAGCTTGTCCTTCATGGAATAGCAAAACATAAATGCATAGGACACCTTCAAGTTTAAGAGGGCGACTAGATACAGATAATTTAAGAACAAGTGAAACCAAAATCATGAATCAATCAATGATAAACTTTGGGACTATGCATATTAAACTCATAATGGCAACTGTGCTCTCTTAGATGGTGCATAAAGGTAGAAGGTGGAGACTCAGCATAAAAGTAAAAGAAAGGCCCTTCGCAGAGGGAAGCAGTGATTGCAAGTACTATAAACCTTCAAAAATTATGGTACTTACTAGCTTTGAGCTCTCATTGCCCCCATCATAGGCATCTTGAATGGTTAAAGTTAATGCGAGTACAATTATGAGCATATGCTTGATAAATCATAAGTTGAAAACCTCGTGTCCCATGTAGTACGAATAATCAAACCTCATGCTACTTGACTTTAGGTCCCAAGCAAGCTCTTGTCATTGTAAGTATACACGTATCATCGAGAACTGCCAACGGGGTACCTCCTTGCCCGATGACATGGAACAATCCCACATCAAAATGATAGGACAAACAGACAATGAACACCTCGGCATCTCTTTTATTTACCATTGGTATAGCTTTTTATTGTGAGATGCGTCATGGAATGTCCACTATGGGCATGCTGTAAATTTCTACCATGAATGATGCATGGCTTAGATTAGCGGCCCAGGCGTTTCTCTAACACATATACAAACTCCATGATCCCGCAAGATTCCCAACTTATTTCACATCGCGAGTATCCATAAACAAAAGATCACAATATCAACTCAAATGAGAGAAAGTGCAATATTGAAAGCTTGCCCCATGACAGCATGGCTGGGCTAATTTCCAACTTACAACTTCAAGCATAACGTTAACATAAGAGAGCCATAATGTCAAAATTATTAAAAACGAGAAAATTAAAGTGTGCCGTCAGGTTCGTGAGAGCTTTACTGTGTAATTTTCACATAACACCAAAAAGAGTTTAATTTGAAGGATAGATAAAAGCAAGTCAAATGTACTTGGAATAGCAAATTGCTAATAGGTATGTATGGTGGACACATTGGAATAACTTGGTTTTTGGGAGTTGGATGCACGAGTAGAGCTCATACTCAGTACAAAATGAGGGCTAGCAAAAGACTAGGAGCGACCAACTAAGAGAGCAATAACGGCCATAATCATTCATAGCGACAAAACATCATGAAAAGAAGCATAAAATGGTATCACAAGTCAAAAACCAAATGATCATAGAGGCTTGTGGCGACTTTGTAAGAGTCAAACATGTTGTAAGCATGCACCAAGTCAACCCAAATGAAGCATCAAGGAGAAAACCAAATAAATACTTCCATATAATAAAAAACAACGCATGATTTTTTCAAAGGCTCATTAAGCAATCTCAGTCATTTGAGGCAATTCATGCTATAGCAAAAACTACTAAGCATACTATCAAAACGACATCAAGCATGGCATGCAAAAGTCTAAGCCGCAGTCTAAACAAGCTCCTTTTTGTACCACTTTTTTGCATGAAACTTTTTCTCTTTTCCAACACCATTCAAACCTTTTTGAGACAACTCTTTTGATGAAAACCAACATAGACCAGTGGTCTAAATACACCTTGATGCAAAGATAAAACAAGATCTGAACAAAAATCAAGGTGAATAACGAAAGCTAAACGCAGTTCTAGGAAAAGAGAACACTCGTTGAATGATAAGAGTGAAAAATAGAGTGTTCTTGGCAACGAAAAATGAAGTACATCTCCTCTAAAAGAAATTTGTTGGGGTCCAACCATTTATTGCAGCAAACAAAACAAAAGAAAAATGAAAGCAAAAGTAAAGACGCTCCAAGAAAAACACATAGAATATGAAGCAATAAAAATATAGTGTGTTGAAAGGTGACCTGATTTTTGCCGATGAAGAAGGGGTGCCTCGGGGGCATACCCAGGCTTTGACGCTTGTAACTCTTGGATATTTCTTGGGGTGACATGGGCATCCCCAAGCTTGAGCTATTGTCCATACTTCATCTCATCTCATCACTCTCCAATCCCTACACTTGAAAACTTCCTTCATACAAAACTTCACACAATTCTATTAGCAACGTTAGCATAAACATAATAGTGAATCAACCCTTTTTGGTTCAGTTTCAAACTCAAAAACACCACATATAAAGCATATACTACTGTAGAAACTTCCTCAAAAGTTCCGTGATCAAAAGAACTCAAAATGAAAGCGATCGAGAGGCAAACACAAATAGTGGCAGAAATCTGTAAAAACAGAACAGCTGTCAAAAATTGAATTTTTCGAGGACCTTCTGTTTCTCAAATCGAAAAGTGCAAAACTAATGAAAGTTTGGATATAACCTGGGGCATATTCTCAAGAAATTTCAGATCAAAAAGATATTCTGAGAATTTGCACTAATTTTTACGGTGCAGTGCAGAAATCTGTTTCAGGACAGCAACTTCCCCAAATCTCACCTCCCTCAAATTAGAGGTTCTTCTTGGCACAACGACGAAATAAAAAAGAAAAGGAGAGGTCATTACAGTAGTAATAACTTCCAAGACTCAAATGAAAGAAAAAGTACTGAAAAGAAAACATTGGGTTATCTCCCAAGAGTGCTTTTCTTTAACGCCTTTGAGCTAGGCGCAGAAAGTACAAATCAAGTAATATCAAATGAGGAATTAAGATCAATTACAGAAGTCTTCTAAAAAATGAATTGAATTGTATCCAAATGAGTTTTTGAAGACCCCTTGTGAACACTCTTTGGTTCACTCCTTTCATCAAAGAGATTTTCAGGGCAAATCCAATCAAAATTCTTTTCCAAAGCTTCATGCAAACCTAAGAGTTTGCTAGGTATTGGTACTTTGATTTCTTCATTGTTTGTACCAATAACCTCTACACGTGAGCCAAGCATATTAAAACGCTCAAAAACTTTCCTAGCTTCAATAACAACATCTCTAAATTCTCTATGCAAAGTCTCCAAAATAAAATCTTTCTTTTCAGAGTCTTCGATATCATGTAGCTTAAGGAACATTTGTTGCAAAAAAGGATTAAGGTTAACAAACCTAGCCTCCAACATGTGAACTAAATAAGCAGCAGCAACTTCATAACTAGGAGCGAGCTCAGCCAAAGATCTATCCTCAACATCTTTATGCATACTAATATGATTAAAGAACTCATCGATGTTGCCTTTCCTAATAATAGAACCACTACCTACTGAGAGGTCCTCCAAAGCATACTTAGGGAACAACATAATGAACTAAAGGTGAAAGTAACGGAATGCAAACTATCAAAGGAACTAATTTTTTTGTATTTTTTACATAAAAATATGCAAGCAAAAATAAAATAAAGCAAAACAAAAACAAAGTAAAATATTGTGCGTGAGAGACTCCCCTTGTAGAAATCTTCTTTCTCCCCGACAATGGCGCCAGAAAAATTGCTTGATGGCTTGTAAGTAACAGCCCGTTGGGAACCCAAAGAGGAAGGTATGATGAGCACAGCAACAAGTCTTCCCTCAGTTGTGAAACCAAGGTTTATCGAACCAGTAGGAGAAAGCCAAACTTCAGAAGGTGATGCTTGCTAGCTTCACGACACTCCGGACAATGGCGCTAGAAAATGCTGGTGCATAGTTGACATAGGAGCTTCTTCACCTAGCAGCAATGTGGAACCTGCACACAACACAACCAAGAACTTTGCTCCCAACTTACGATGAGGTTGTCAATCTCACCGGTTTGCTGTAAACAAAGGATTGAGCGTATCGAGTGGTAAAAGGGTAATAGTATGCAAGAATGTAAATAAGCGAGTAAAATAGTAAACAGTAATAGCAATAAAAAGGAAATTGGACCAGGGTCCACAGTTCACTAGTGGTGTCTCTCCATAAGATAAATAACAATATGCTGGGTAAACAAATTACAGTTGGGCAATTGATAGAATAAATATAATGTACATATGTCATGTGGATCACTATGAGATTCGCTCTGGGCATTACGAAAAAAATACATAGACCGTAATCCAACTGCATCTATGACTAATAATCCACCCTCCGAATGTCGTCTGAGCAAACATTGGGTATTAAGTTGTGAACAATGGATAACTACATTAAGCAAAGTGCATAAACTAAACAAAGCAAATGTCCTTGGACACAAGAATGTTGTTTTCTCCCTAGTGGCAATAGCACATCTACAACCTTAGAGGTTTCTGTCACTCCCCCAGATTACTAGAGGCATGAACCCAACTATCGAGCATAAATGCTCCCTCTTGGAGTCACTAGCATCTACTCGGCCAAGATATCTACTAGCAACGGAGAGCATGCAAGATCATAAACAACATAGAGATAACATAAAGATATATATTCAGCACATCAACTTGACATAGTACCAATACTCATCGGATCCCAACAAACACAACATGTAGAATTACATAAAGATGATCTTGATCATGTAGGGCAGCTCACAAGATCTAAACATGAAGCACATGGTGGAGGAGACAACCATCTAGCTACTGCTATGAACCCGTAGTCCAAGGTATACTACTCACACATCACTCCGGAGGCGACCATGGTGGTGGAGAAGGCCTTTGGCAGGGATTCCCCTCTCTGGCAGGGTGCCAGGAAGAGCTCATGGATCCTCCCGATCTCGCTTCGACGACGGCGGCGGCTTGCAGTATGTTTCAAGGAAAAGCGATCCGTCCTTTAGGTTTTTCCCGTCGAGGGGAATTTATAGGCGAAAGGGCAGCGTCAGAAGGTGGGCCTGGTGGCCTCACCATGTGGTGGCGCGGCCAGGGGCTGGGCCACGCCACCCCATGGTGAGCCTGGCCCCTGGCCCCCCTCCGTCTCATCTTCGGTCTTCGCGAAGCTTCGGTAAAAATAGGAGGTTCGGCTTTTGTTTCGTCCAATTCCGAGAATATTTCCCGTGTAGCTTTTCTGAAACACAAAAATAGCAGAAAACGGGGAACTGGCACTGTGGCATCTTGTTAATAGGTTAGTTTTGGAAAATGCATAAAAAATGCCACGAAGTGTAACAAAACACAAAGCAAGTGGTGTATAAACAAGCATGGAGCATCAAAAATTATAGATACGTTTGAGACGTATCAACCCTTCAGTGGTATCAGAGCTAGATCTATGCATAGATGTGTTTCACGAGTAGAACGCAATATGCTTGTTGCGGGCGTTGATATTTTCTGTTGCAAACCTCTATTTGGTGTACTTCTTATGGCGCGACATAGTGAGATCAAAGCGGTCCAGGCCAACCTTACGTGACCTTGTTTGCGAGACCGGCTCCGCACTTGACGTGTGGCTTGTTCCACACATGCGTCTGGTGGATGCCAGTTTCTCTCACTATAGTTGTCATGGGATTTACAATGGATATTGGCAACCATAATATCACTGTTGTGGCTTTTCGTAGGTAAGAATCATTCTTAACTTGTTACTCCCATAAGCCACGTAAAACATGCAACAACAAAGTAGAGTCGTCTAACTTGTTTTTGTAGGGAGTGTTTTGTGATATGGTATGGCCCAAGACATGATGTGTATGAATTGAGATGTATGAAATGATCATGTTTTGTAATATTTCACGACTTGCACGTCGATGAGTTCACAACCGGCAGGAGCCATATGGTTGTCTTTATAATTTTGTATGACCTGCATGTCAACTTCTTATACGCCATGTAATAGCTTTTCTTTATCGCTAAGTAGTTAGCAATAGTTGTAGTTGCTATTCTTGGTGGAGGCAATCATGGTGGAGTGATGGAAATCATGCCGGCGCACAAGATGGAGATCATTGCGCAAAGATTGGCTATACCATGTCACATAAATTTTATGCATGTGATGTTTATTCTTTATGTATCTTATTATGCTTTGATCGCAATGGTAGCATTGTAAGATGATTCCTCACTTAAAGATCAAAATAAAATTGTGTTCTCCCCTCGTATGCGCCGTTGCGAAAGTTCGTCGTTTTGAAGCATCTCTTGATGATCGGGTGCTATAAACTCTACGTTCACATACAACGGGTGCAAGCCAGTTTTGCACATGGAAGATACTTGGGTTTGACTTGACGAGCGTAGCATGTACAGACATGGCCTCGGAACACATGAACCGAAAGGTTCAACATGAGTCATATGAATGATATGATCGACACTTCGTTATCCACCATTGAAACCACATCTCTTCTCGTGAAGATCGGATTAGGTGTGGTGAATTTGGATCGTGTTCACTAAACAACTTGAGGGATGTTGAATTTAGTGGGAGTTCATCTAGTAATTTGATTAAGTTGAACTTATTATCTTGAACATAGTCTAAATTATACTTGCAAATTTTGTAGATCAAATGGCTAAATCCAACTTCAACTTCAACGTGTTTGCTGAGAAAAAAAGCTTAAAAACAATGGGTCTAACTTCAACAACTGGTTCCGCAATCTGAGGATCATTCTTGCTGGCGGACAAAAAACCTATGTACTTGAGAAAGCGTTAGGTGACCCCCCTACTATGGATGCGCCAGCCGATGAAAAGGCTGTTTATCAGTCGTGCAAAGATGATTATGGTGTGATTAAGAGTACCATGTTGTTTGCTATGGAACCGGAACTTCAAAATCGTTTTGAGGAGTTCAGCGGGCCTTTTGAGATACTTGAGGAACTAAAAACCATGTTTCAGACTCAAGCCCGTTCTGAGAGATATGTGATCTCTAAGAAGTTCTTTAACTGCAAGATGGAGGAAGGGGGTTCCGTAGTGAGCATGCCATTAAGATGTCGGGCTACACTCAACGCCTTGAACAGCTGGACTGCAAGATTCCAGAAGAGCTCAAGATTGACAGAGTTCTGCAATCACTCCCTCCTAGCTACAAAGGCTTTGTAGTTACTCACAATCAAATTGGTACCACTGATACGATCACTGAGCTCTTCGCAAAGCTGAAAGTTGCAAAGGTGGATATCAAGAAAGATAATCATGTGTTGATGGTCAACAAGACCACTAGCTTTGAGAAAGCTAAGGGTGCAAAGAGATCCTTCAAGAAAGGCAGCGGCAAGCGCGTTGCCCCTACTAAGAAGAAGCTCAAGTTTGGACCTAAGCCAGACACTGAGTGCTTCTATTGCAAGGACAAGGGTCACTGGAAATGCAACTATCCGAAGTACTTAGCGGACAAGAAGGCTGGCACCATTAAAGGTATATTTGATATACATGTTATTGATGTTTACCTTACTAGCGCTCGTTGTAGTGCCTGGGTATATGATACTGGTTCAGTTGCTAATATTTGTAACTCGAAACAGGAGCTACGGAATAGACGGCGGCTAGCAAGGGATGAGGTGACAATGCGCGTCAGCAATGGATCAAAAGTTGATGTGATGGCCGTCGGCACACTCTCCTTAGTTTTACCATCGGGATTAGTTTTAAACCTTCATAAGTGTTATTATGTGCCTGCGTTGAGCATGAACATTATATCTGGATTGTGTTTATTGCAAGACGGTTATTCATTTAAATCTGAGAATAATGGTTGTGCTATTTATATGAATAACATCTTTTATGGTCATGCACTTGTCGTGAATGGTTTATTTCTTCTGAATCTCAAAAGCAATGAAACACACATCCATAACATTGAGGCTAAAAGATGCAAAGTAGACAGTGATAATCCAACTTATTTGTGGCACTGCCGTCTAGGTCATATTGTTGTAAAACGCATGAAGAAACTCCATTCTGATGGACTTTTGGAGTCGCTTGATTTTGAATCGTTTGACACGTGCGAGCCGTGCCTTATGGGTAAGATGACCAAAACTCTATTCTCCGGAATAATGGAGCAAGCAACGGACTTATTGGAATTATACATACTGATGTGTGCAGACCAATGAGTATTTCGATGCGCGGTGGATATCGTTATTTTCTCACTTTTACTGATGACTTAAGTAGATATGGGTATATCTATCTGATGAAACATAAATCTGAAACATTTGAAAGGTTCAAAGAATTTAAGAACGAAGTGGAAAACCATCATAACAGGAAGATTAAATTTCTACGATCTGATCGTGGAGGTGAATATTTGAGTTATGATTTTCTCACGCATCTTAAAGCAAGCGGAATCGTTTCGCAACTCAAGCCACCTGGAACACCACAGCGCAATGGTGTGTCTGAACGCCGGAATTGAACTCTATTAGATATGGTGTGATCGATGATGTCTCTTACAGATTTGCCATTATCATTTTGGGGTTATGCATTAGAAACCGCTGCATTCACTTTAAATAGGGCTCCATCTAAATCCGTTGAGACGACACCGTATCAATTATGGTTTGGTGCTAAACCTAAGCTATCGTTTCTTAAAGTTTGGGGATGCGAAGCTTACGTCAAGAGGTTGATGCTGGACAAGCTCGAACCCAAAGCAGAGAAATGTGTCTTCATACGATACCCTAAGGAAACGATTGGGTATACCTTCTACCACATATCCGAAGGCAAAGTGTTTGTTGCTAAGAATGGGTCATTTCTTGAGAAGGAGTTTCTCTCGAAAGAAGTGAGTGGGAGAAAGGTAGAGCTAGACGAGGTTATAGAACCTTCTCTCGAGTTGGAGAGTAGTGCAGCACCCAAAGTTGTTCCGGTGCCGCCTGCACCAACAGGAGAGGAAGCTAATGACGATGATCATGAAACTTCGAACGATGATACTATTGAACTTTGCAGGTTGACAAGGTCGCGTGCCACTCCTGAATGGTACGGCAACCCTGTCTTAACCATCATGTTGTTATACAACAATGAACTTGCGAACTATGAGGAAGCGATGATGAGCCCAGACTCTGGGAAATGGCTAGAAGCCATGAAATCCGAATTGGCATCCATGAGCGAAAACCAAGTATGGACTTTGGTGGACCCTCCTAGCAACCGTAAGGCCATTGAGTGCAAATGGATCTTCAAGAAGAAAACATACGCAGATGGTAATGTTACCATCTACAAGGCTCGGCTTGTCGCAAAAGGTTTTCGGCAAGTTCAAGGTGTTGACTAGGATGAGACTTTCTCTCCCGTAGCGATATTTAAGTCTATTCGGATTTTATTAGCAATTGATGTGTTTCATGATTATGAAATTTGGCAAATGGATGTCAAGACTGCGTTCCTCAATGGCAACATTGATGAAGAGTTGTATGTGATGCAGCCCGAAGGTTTTGTCGATCCTAAGGATGCTGATAAAGTGTGCAAACTTTAGCATTCCATTTATGGGCTGACGCAAGCATCCCGAAGTTGGAACCTTTGTTTTGATCAAGTGATCAAGATTTTTGGATTTGTTAAAAATTTCTATGAAGCTTGTGTCTACAAGAAAGTGAGTGGGAGCTCGGTGACATTTTTAGTACTATATGTGGATGACATATTGATTATTGGAAATGACATCGGTATGCTTAATGATGTGAAGAGTTATTTGAATAAATGTTTTTCAATGAAAGACCTAGGAGAAGTTGCTTATATATTAGGCATTAAAATCTATAGAGATAGACAAAGATGCCTAATAGGTTTAAGCCAAAGTACATACCTAGACAAAGTTCTGAAAAGGTTCAGAATGGATAAAGCAAAGAAATGTTCATTGCCCATGTTGTCAGGCAAGATATTGAGCAAGACTCAGTGTCCAGCTATGGTAAAAGATAGAGAAACTATGAGCAATGTGCCATATGCCTCGGCCATAGGTTCTATCATGTATGTCATGCTGTGTACTAGACCGGATGTGTCCAATGCTCTTAGTTTGACGAGCAGATACCAAAGTAATCCAGGAGTGGAACACTGGACAGCCGTAAAGAACATCCTAAAGTATTTAAATAGGACTAAAGAAATGTTCTTGGTCTATGGAGGTGATGAGGAGCTTGTCGTAAAAGGTTACGCCGATGCTAGCTTCGACACCGACCCGGATGATTCTAAATCTCAAACAGGATACATTTATATTTTGAATGGAGGAGCTGTGAGCTGGAGAAGTGATACGTCTCAAATGTATCTATAATTTTTAATGCTCCATGCTTGTTCTTACACCATTTGCTTTGAGTTTTGTTATACTTCGTGGCGTTTTTATGCATTTTCCAGAACTAACCTATTAACAAGATGCCACAGTGCCAGTTCCCTGATTTCTGCTGTTTTTGTGTTTTAGAAAAGTTACACAAGAAATATTCTTGAAATTGGATGAAACAAAAGCCGAACCTCCTATTTTTACCGAAGCTTCGCGAAGACCAAAGATGAGACGGAGGGGGGCCAGAGGCTGGCCACACCACAGGGGGGCGCGGCCCAGCCCCTGGCCGTGCCCACCCATGGTGAGCCTTCCTGGTCCACCTCCTGACGACGCCCCTTCGCCTATAAAGTCCCCTCAACGGGAAAAACCTATGGGACGGATCGCTTTTCCTAGAAACATACTGCAAGCCACTGTCGTCATCAAATCGAGATCGGGAGGATCCAGGAGCTCTTCCCGGCACCCTGCCGGAGAGGGAAATCCCTACCGGAGGCCTTCTACACCACCATGGTCGCCTCTAGAGTGATGTGTGAGTAGTCTACCTTGGACTATGGGTCCATAGAAGTAGCTAGATGGTTGTCTTCTCCACCATGTGCTTCATGTTTAGATCTTGTGAGCTGCCCTACATGATCAAGATCATCTTTATGTAATCATACATGTTGTGTTTGTTGGGATCCGATGAGTATCTATTATATAACTAGCTACATGCCCGCGCCTTGCAGCGGATTCCCTCGCGTTGCAGCATTGAGTCTAAAGATTACCTGAAAAAGACACCAACATAGTACATAATCTAGGAAGTCAAAGAATTTTAGATCTCAGTACAGCAAATCGTCATTCTTGGAGAAGACAAGAAGGGTCAAGAGATCTGATCTTCTGAAAAGATATTGTAACATTAGTTGCCAAAATGTGTACTCAACTACACTAATCTACAAGACTTTGCGGGGCTGAAATTTGCTAATACCCATATGAGTGAGAACACCATGAGTAAACTGAATATCACATGTTATACAGTCACATGTGAGATTAAATCAAGTAACCAACCAGAGAAACTTTCAGCGAGGAATGAGAAAGCTGCCAGCAGCACAAGCATTACAACTATACATATAGATCTTCCATAGCTAAATTAGACATGGGTCTGGAAGACAAACAAGTCACTCTTAATTTTCCATATTGGGAGATGAAACCACAAATAGTGCCAGCAATCAGTGACAACTCCGAAATCTGTACCTACAATGTTATAGTGATAGCAATCAGGAAGTCACTCCGGCATCACGTTCGCATGCATCATCTCCTTCGGTGGTATGCACATGTCAAAGTAGTATAGCACATACCTGATGTTATTTCTCTATTATATGGACAAATCTCATCAGGAAATTTATCCAAAACCTTAGACTGACAAAATAAGGACACACTCTCCGTATTATAGGTGGTTACAATGATTCAAGTTTCTTTGCCATGAATTCCATTAGATGACCAAAATACCTTCAGCTAGAATCAGATTGGATCCAGACTCATGGACTATTAAGCGTACCTTTTGGCATGCCGGTTCTGGTACATGACGACGGCAAGCCCAATCACGCCCGGGCCAAGACAAGACCACCACCACTGCCGCCTTCTGCCGCCGTTTATGTCGTTGCATCTTGTTCTGAGCTGCTGAACTTTACAACTTTGAGAGCACCTGCTAGAAATAGTATTGTAGCTACTCAGAACACAAATTTGTTAAATCCAAAAAAAAATTAATTAAATCCAAAAAAAGAACACAAATTTGCTTTTCAACTTCTCATTTTAATCAATCTATGGGTGTCATGTACCTGCAGGTGCTAGGAAAAACCATGGCAGCGGGAAGGAAGCAGGCGCTTGTCCAAGCTGATGCATTTGGTAAAATGGCCGCCTTGAAGTTGTTGATCTAGTGTTGCGGGGATATTATCAAGGAAGCTTCAGCTTTATGAGCGGCAAACGACATCGCTCGACTCCGGCCGGCGGCATAGGCTGAGGATCCCATAGATCAGATCTCCAACCTGTAATTGCACCGGACCAACCCCGGCTCCTAGTGTCCACAACGGCCATCGCCAGGTCCGGTCCTAAGATTTTATGGGCCCGGGGCAAAAATAGAACTTGAGGCCCTTTAATATAAACATGAACAAATTAACTAAATTGTATATTATATGTTAAATGTTACCGATAATCATTCACGGTGAATCCAAAACAAATCCTTTTTTAATGTGGGTATCCACATCCGCTGCATTAAAGTGATTCTTCACCTCGATAGAAACGAAAACAAAACAAGAAATCAAGACCCATACTAAAGGAAAATGGCTGGTGGTCGACATTTGGGAAAGTCAGGCCGATCGGGATCGGGTGTCTTCATTCAAGCGAGGGTATAGAGGAAGTACGAAATGAGGTCAGAGGCCGGGGATAGGGAAAAGAGTCGAGTCGATCGACCAGGAGAAGCAAAACGAAATCCGGATTTGGCCGAAAAGATGCAACGTTGTGGATACCATGACCAATCACCATCGACAAAGAATCACTTTTCTAAATCACTTCGGGTGAGCGGGGCCTTCAAGCGTCTTCCTCCTCAATACGCCAAGGTTTTAAATGACAAGCCTTTTGTAAATTACTATGACCTTTTATTAAAAGAAATCACATAATTCAGAATTACAAAACAAATACTTCTATAAATACATACTACTTTTTTTTATCATCGTGGCAACATAGCCTAGGCCAGAGACATGTGAAATTGGCTGTTGGGACTCACCATAGGATAAATAGTGAAAATGTTGATTGCTTTCTTTTTCTTCCGTTTTCTCTCTCCTTCCTCCAAACTCAACCAATCACCATATCTAAATCCACGGCAAGCTACGCCTGATCTGATTGCATGTCACAGAAAATAAAATCTCTGTACTAAACAACATCCGTACCTCACGTTTAGTCGTTTCCCCCTTCGATTAAGGCTAATTCTTACTTCTATATATCCCTATTTTTCGACATTGGAGGAAAGAGAAGAACATTTGCACAGCAAATAGCAACCGTACGTACCTGGAGCGGGATCTGTAGTTGCATCATCAACTCGATTTGAATGTACAAACCCGAGGTACATCAAGCGCTGCGACTCAGTCTCCTCGGTTTCCCAGAGCCAGCGCCACCGTGATTATTCCAGTCGATGAGATTTGGATATCAATCGTTCGCCCATCGCTGATACCCGTGTATCCGATCCCCACGAGCTGAACCAACACCTCGCTCCAGACGGGATAGAAGCCACGCCATGGGCGGCATCTGACACGCCGCAGGGCACCACGTTCCTAGAGCTCCGCCTCTCGCCACGCACCGGCGCCGCTGCGGCCGAGGCGGCGGTCCGCTCCCTCCAGGCCGCCCACCCCGTCCTTCTTGCCCACATCCGCGCGGCCTCCACTTCCAGCCCCACCCTCGCCTTCCCCATCTCCTCCGCCCATCAGCTCCCCTTCGCTCCCCATCCATCTGAGGTCGACTTTGACACCCTCCTCGAGCATGAGCTCAACCGCAACCCGTGGGCGGCGGCCGAGCCGGGGGGATTTTATCATTTGCCACACTTTAGTTCAGACCTTTATAATTTGCCACACTCTACATGCTCTTTTATAATTTGCCACACTTTACATTTATTCCTTTCTAATTTTCCCTATTTCTCTTTCTACGGATTTAATCATTTTTGTAACTCCAATATACATGAAGAAATACAGTATAAGTACCCCTTGGTCTGTTCCCGTAGCTGGACCGCTCTATTGATCTGCATAGCTGGACTGGACCGACCGTTCCTGTTCTTCATGTGCAGTGAAGGGGGGAAGAAACAGGGGAGAAAACAGAGCAGCTCAGCAGCGCCGGCGGCAGCATCGCCGGCATCGGCTGGACCACGGACGGCGCGCCCAACTAGGGCGGAGGAGGTGTCGAGCTCCCGCCTTCCTGCAAGATCGATGGAACAAAGTGCGGCGTGGCTCGAGCTGGGGGAGCTCGTCTTCGCGCTCTCGTCAGGCCACCTGAGGGACGTCTCCGAGGACGTCGAACTACCGTGCCTCCGCCGCGCTATCTCGGTGGCGTCGGGATCGCTTTCATCCGCGAACCGGTGGCCCAAGGTGAGTTCACTGCGCTTGATATGATGCTGTTATTTCTCTTCATGGTTGGGGACACAGACCTTCCATGAGCTTGCAGATGCCCTATACTTCAGCAAAACTTCAGACGATCTTTGATCTTGCATAAACTTGAGTGAAACTTGAGCTTGCAGAATGTCAAAAATAAAGTATTCGGTTGTTTTTATCTAATTCCGGGAATATTGAGCTTGCAGATGCCCTGTACATCAAAACTAAAAAGGATTAGAAACATCTTCAAGCCCCTGTTTTAACTTTTTGAAGCCCCCGTTTTAACTGTGAAATTAGAATATTACTTGGATAGATGTTAAGTGTCCTCCATCTATAAACTGAATCAGCAAAGATTCAAAGACTGAACGTGGTGAAGGATTAAATGGATCTGACCGAGAGGTACAGACACACATCAATATACAACTACTACATGCATATATACAACAAACGCATCTTGGAGATGCACTAATTGTGTTATGTCTGAATTTTTTAACCGCACCCATCCATATATCATAAAATCTATGGGATTACATGGAATCGACATTATTCATCAAATAAACAAAGCCAACACATCTATTTAGAATGTATAACAGAGTCTCGACGCAATAAAATCACTGTTTCCTCCTCTTTGGAGTTAATTTTTTTCTTGGATGCATTTGAACGTGGCGGTACATCAAATCTAGGTGTCTCCGGAGATGTCGTAGCTGTCACAAGTGGCTGTGATCCACCATCTTCAGCCATAGCCGTCGCAAGTCTCCTACAGTTTACACGACAGGTTAGAAAATTGGCATTTTTTTCATTATTTTGTGCACATGAATGCAAGCAGAAGGTAGATAATATTTGAACTACGGAACTTGGTAATATCCGACGTCGATGCCCTACTCAAAACCAAAATGTCAATGTTCTAGTTAAAAAAGGTGAACCACAATAATGAGAATTATTTCTCAATATTGAAAGTTAAAGAACAAGCAGCTTAGTAGGATTACAAAAGATCAAATAGTGAATACCAGAGGTAGATGCAATCACTTGAGCGGAAAATTGAGGATCTGACTAAGCAAACAACTCAACTAGTATGCATGATTAGCCTTATACAGTACTTATTGACATGTGACAGGCCTCTAAAAACTTTCCTTTCCCTTGTAAATTGTAATGGGGAAGATCCGTTTAACCTTTGATACTGAACTGTATTTTGCAGGGCATTAGGCATTGCTTGCTACCGTGAAGGCCCGGTCTAGGATCTCAATGGCAATATCCATTTGTTCTAGCAATGCCCTTTCACGCTGTAATTTCTCTAGAGAAGGCAAATTATCTGGATCTTGTGCAATCACCAATCAGTCATGGGAATAGAATTGGTTACCTGGATCGTGGTTGTCGTTCATGATCCCCCAT
This sequence comes from Dactylis glomerata, assembly GCA_007115705.1. NCBI lineage: Eukaryota > Viridiplantae > Streptophyta > Magnoliopsida > Poales > Poaceae > Dactylis > Dactylis glomerata. The sequence goes on from QXEO01001145.1 coordinate 783,953, forward strand.
CATGCCTGGTCCGTCCATGGTTGCCGGCAGGCGGCGGCGCCGATGGTCCCGTCCTAGATGCTCCGTTTCTCATCCGCTGCATAGCAGTAACTAGATCGAGAAGAACCGAGAAACCAGTGATTTGTTTGATCGAGCCAGTTGAACGATTCAGTCCAAGCCATAAAAGTACTTATACTGTATTTCTTCACGTATATTGGAGTTACAAAAATTATTAAATCTATAGAAGGACAAATAGGGCAAATTAGAAAGGAATAAATGTAAAGTGTGGCAAATTATAAAAGAGCATGTAAAGTGTGGCAAATTATAAAGGTCTGAACTAAAGTGTGGCAAATGATAAAATCCCCCGCCGAGCCGGGGCCTTTCACTTATTAATGGCATTAGTGGGTAATTTGTTGTCTTATCTGAGGGTAAAATTGGAAACTGAAAGTGTGACACCGGACACCGCTTTTCGCTTTAATAGTAAAAAGATTAAAACAACTAACAACCAACGGCTTAGATTAAGAGATATGAAAAATAGAGGAAGAAACGGTTCAGATTAAACGTCCGCACATCGTCCTATACTTCTTAAACGTCCGTCCGGTGCCGATTTGGGTATGCGTACATATAAGTGTCCTTCTCGGTTACATCTACCCTGTGTACAAAGGCAGACACGCCAACAATGCTTAATCTACTCTACTCTGAATCGATCCCGTGTCTGATCAGCCGCCGCCTCTCCGGTGGCCGTTGTGGCCGTCGCTACACACGGTACTGCTGGATTAAACATGTTCTGAGTCGATTCCATGTCTGATATGCTGCTGTCTCTCATGCGGCTGCCGCCGCCGTCGCAGCCGCTCCGCCGCATAATCTGATCTAAGTTCGGCCGCGCGCTTTGCCGACAGTCTTGATGTCCAAGCAGCTATCATCTAGACATAGCTATGGGTTCTATTTTTACACCGTGTTCTTGATCTGAAAGCAATGAGAGGCTGGTGCGCTGTCACTACGTTTTAACCACAAAGGATTGACACAAATCTCTATTGATGCTGGTTCGAGACTTGGAGTACGTTAGACGAATGGGAAGATCAGTTTTCAGCTGGATCATTACATGTTGTCTTGCTGTAGAAGCACCCGGTGTAAATTACCTATATATGACTTTTTCCCTTTATCCAGGTTTGTGGTCACTATGCGGCATAGCCAAAGTCACCATCCTGATGTTTTGATCGAACAAACGATCAACAAACTGAAGCTGCTAATACAGGGATGCCACGGTGAGTACCATCCCTATCTTTGGTTCAGTGGAGGCGTTATTCTAATATATACATCCGCTACATACATGAAGACACGATACACGGCAACTGACAATCCTGATGTTTGGATCAATGGATCATTGAAGGATCGATGAGACGCTCCATAATTAGAAGGCATGGCATGTAATGGGGTTATTAATAATAACTTAGTATTATCTACTATACATCCTACATACTGGCTACTCCTGGATTGTCAAAGCCACGTGAGGCGTTCAACAAATTTTTTTTTTTTTTTTTTTTGCAAGGAGCGTTCAACAAATTAAAGGAACGACAATACTACCATCAGCATCTGGTAATATATATACGGACACTTCATTTTCATGTTTGTTTCATGTCTTAACACCTACGAGTTTGCATGTTCAGATTTGCTGTTTTCTTCTACTGTAAAAAAAAGCTTTGTTTTGTTCTGAATTATTATTTCACTAATCATTAGATTTCACACATATTTATATTATCATTTAACAATTACTGTTTTTCCTCAAAAAAATCGTTTAGAAAACAAAGCTAGCAAAAAAAATCAAACTTACCGGTGCTAAGAGTAAATACAGTTTTCGATGAAATTTTGGGAATCTTAGCTGACAAATAAAACTGTTCATTATACTATATTGAAAAATCTGATTGCCACGTACAGATCAAAAGAAAATCAATGATAACCATATATCTATGAATTTAGCAATTATGTGAAATTTTGGAGTCAACACAATATCATACAATTAACCATGGAATTTGGATTTTTTTTTTCCTTTGTGGACAGTACAAAGCCAAAGGAGGTGAAACGACAATCCTATAATCTCTAGGTTTTGCATTTGCTTCCAAGAAATTTGAAGAAAAAAAGAGCAAAAATATCTCAGGTATATGGTCATATTTCTGACTAGGTTCTGCATTTTGAGTCTGCATTTAAGTCATTAAGCTTCAATTTTACAATGTCATTGGATTACTCTCCATGAATAAGCCAGCCCTGCAAATATCAACATCAGATATCCATGAGATCAAAACTCTAATAAGAGTAACTGTATACCCCCGCCTCACCGTTTAACATTATAGACTATTTTACTCTATTAATACACATTATCAAAGAATTTTTCAATAAATAATGTGTAGAGCTTTTTATCTGTGATAAAATCACAGTAACAATTGGGGAAATCCATCACAATTCTACAGTACAAAGGGACTTAACTGGTGATAGATGGAAGAAATTGATACTCAGGAAAACCTCAAGTGTAGCCCGGGCTACACGTAGCCCGGTTTTGTTTTTGTTTTTTCAAACTTGAAAACTTCTAATTTTAAAGTTTCAAAAAAATTCGAAAAAAATACATGGACATAGACAATGTTGGCTTCAATAAGTGTGTAAATTTTCAGATTGAAATTCGTTGTATTTTGCCCTCAGTAAAATAACGAAAACTTAGAAGATGACAAAATCTAGATCTTAGTATACTGTTCATCACTGTTCACTAAGAACGAAATCAAGATTTGTTATTTTTACTGAGCTCAAAATACAACGTATTTCATTCTAAAAATTTACACACTTGTAGATCACAATATTGTCTACATCCTCATATTTTTTTCGTAATTTTTTGAAATCTCAAAATTGAATTTTTTTGAAGTTTCAAAAATGGCCTACATGTAGCCCGAGCTACAAAAGTCCACGCCCTTGATACTCAATCATACTTGACCACCAGGACGGCAAACAATTGTCACTATTCACATACAGCTAGGACCAGAAATTGGTAGGTTCGCTCAGATCATCCATACAAGAGCAACCAAGATGGATATAATCAATAATCATTTGAACCATTAGGGTGTACTACACCAATGGCTAGGAGCAACTATATTAGAATCAGGGGAAAAAGATGGCCAAGTAATACTTTAAGGCGTGTGCAAATATAGCATCTGTCGTTTGTGAAGCTAAAAAAGTTGCTACGTAATCCTGTGAAGGCAACTAAGTGGCAACTCAAATTACTTTATAATATGAAGAAATACGAAACTTATGTGCTGACTTCAAATACCAATATACGTATAAAGTCTACCAGCACAAAGTCTTATTGAGTTATTGTATCAAAAACATTATTTAAATGTGTTTATGAATATTCATGGTTAAAGTATAGGGAAGAAAGTGTGATTGAGTGCAGATCAACTATTACATTCATAGCTAAAGTATACGTATTGGGAAGAAAGTTTCCAATTTTATATTTTACTTTTGCATAGGCTATCCATGCTTCGCTGCGTGGAGTCAGGACAGAGTACCTACATGTATCATTGACATGCTCACAAGAGAGTCCGCCGAGTCACCCAACCTGTAGTGTTACTTCGGGAACAACATAATGCATCCACATAGTCGCCCTATGTGTTTGGCCTACCACCAATTTAAAGTTTCATAGTCTTGACAATAGGAATTTGAAAAGATGAGCTGAATCTGTACAATAACGAAAGATCATCACATGTATGTGACGAAGAGGGCCGTGTAATGTGTTAATACAAACTGGGCACGAGAAGAGCGATTGAGATGGCATGTTCAAATTGCTCACGGTGAGCATACAATACAAGTAAATTTAATATTACAAAACTAAAATAATTCTTAAATGTATATTTAAGAAATGAGATTTGAATGCAATGAAGACTGATGTCGAGGAAGATACAAACATCTAAGACCATTCTCATAGAAGTCCAATAAGACGCAAATGCATCTTAGAACATTCTAATTGAAGATCAGGAAAATTTAATAATCTCAGAAGTATTTGAGATATATACTATTAGGAATTAATGCTGAATTTTAAATGTTTAAATTAAAGAAAATGTGATAGAAAGAGCTGTCTATGAAAATCTAGCCGCGCAAATGCGTGGGCCACTCCGCTAGTTGGTACTATGTCAAGTTGATGTGCTGAATTATATCTTATGTTATCTCTATGTTGTTTATGATCTTGCATGCTTTCCGTTGCTAGTAGCTATCTTGGCCGAGTAGATGCTAGTGACTCCAAGAGGGAGTATTTATGCTCGATAGTTGGGTTCATGCCTCTATTTAATCTGGGGAAGTGACAGAAACCTCTAAGGTTGTAGATGTGCTGTTGTCACTAGGGAGAAAACAACATTCTTATGTCTAAGGACATTTGTTTTGTTTACATTACGCACTTTGCTTAATGCAATTATCTGTTGTTCACAACTTAATACTCAAGGGGTCCTCGGACGATTCCTCGCGAGTGGATTATTAGTCATAGATGCAGTTGGATGGCGGTCTATGTATTTTGTCGTAATGCCCAGAGTAAGCCTCATAGTGATCCTCGTGATGTATGTACGTTATCTTTACTCTATCAATTGCCCAACTGTAATTTGTTTACCCAGCATGCTTTATTTATCTTATGGAGAGACACCACTAGTGAACTGTGGACCCCGGTCCAATTTCCTTTACATAGCTTTACCGTTTTACTATTACTCGCTATGTTTACTTTCTTGCATACTATTATCCTATTACCACTCGATATGCTCATTCCTTTGTTTACAGCAAACCAGTGAGATTGACAACCTCATCGTAAGTTGGGAGCAAAGTACTTGTTTATGTTGTGCAGGTTTCATGTTGCTGTTGGTGGAAGACACGCCGTTAACAAGTTTATCTGGCGCCCTTGTCCGGTGTGTCGCGAAGCTAGCAAGCATCACCTTCTGAAGTTTGGCTTTCTCCTACTGGTTCGATAAACCTTGGTTTCACAACTGAGGGAAGACCTGCTACTGTGCTCATCATACCTTCCTCTTGGGGTTTTCAACGGGCTGTACTTATAAGCCATCAAGCAGTTTTTCTGGCGCCGTTGCCGAGGAGGAAGAAGACTTCTGCAAGGGGAGTCTCGCACGCATAATCTTTTACTTTGTTTATTGTTTTGCTTTACTTTATTTTTTCTTGCATCGTTTTATCAAAAATATATAAAAAAAGTTTCCTTTATAGTTGTTACTTTATTACTCTTAGTTCATTATGTTGTTCCCTAAATACGTTTTGGAGGACCTCTCAGTAGGTAGTGGTTCTATTATTGGGAAAGGAAATATTGAGGAGTTCTTTAATCATATTAGTATGCATAAAGATGTTGAGGATAGATCTTTGGCTGAGCTCGCTCCTAGTTATGAAGTTGCTTCTGTTTATTTAGTTCACATGTTGGAGGCTAGGTATGTTAACCTTAATCCTTTTATGCAACAAATGTTTCTTAAGCTTCATGATATTGAGGACTCCGAAAAGAAAGATTTTATTTTGGAGACTTTGCGTAGAGAATTTAGAGATGTTGCTATTGAAGCTAGGAAAGTTTTTGAGCGTTTTAATATGCTTGGCTCGCCTGTTAATGTTGTTGGTACAACCAAAGAAGATTTTAAAGTACCAATTCCTTGCAAACTTGTAGGATTGCATGAAGCGTTGGAAAAGAATTTCGATTGGATTTGTCCTGAAAACCCTTTTCATGAAAGTAGTGTACCAAAAAGTGTTCATAAGGGATCTTCAAAAACTCATTTGGATACAATTCAATTTATTGTTGAAAAGACTTCTGCAATTGATCTTAATGCCTCATTTGATATTACTTGATTTCCACCTTTCTGCGCCTAGCTCAAAGGCGTTAAAAAAAGCACTCTTGGGAGATAACTCATTGTTTTCTTTTCAGTTCTTTTTCTTTTATTTGAGTCTTGGAAGTTATTACTACTGTAATAACCTCTCCTTATCCTTTTTATTTCGTTTTGGTGCCAAGAAGAACCTCTAATTTGAGTGAGGTAAGATTTGGGGAAGTTGCTGTCCTGAAACAGATTTCGGTGCTGCACCGTAAAAATTCGTGAAAATTCTCAGAATATCTTTTTGAACTGAGATTTCTTGTGCATATGTACCAGGTTATATCCAAACTTTCATTAGTTCTGCACTTTTCGATTTGAGCAACAGAAGGTCCTCGAAAAAATCGACCTTTGTCATCTGTTCTGTTTTGACAGATTTCTGCCACTATTTGTGTTTGCCTCTCGATCGCTTTCTTTTTGAGTTCTTTTGATCACGGAACTTTTGGGGAAGTTGCTACAGTAGTATATGCTCTATATGTGGTGTTTTTGAGTTGAAACCTGAACCAAAAAAGGGTTGATTCATTATTATGTTTATGCTAACGTTGCTAATAGAATTGTGTTAAGTTTTGTATGAAGGAAGTTTTCAAGTGTAGGGATTGGAGAATGATGAGATGAGTTGAAGAATGGATAAAAGCTCAAACTTGGGGATGCCCATGCACCCCCATAAATATCCAAGAGGTACAAGCGTCAAATCTTGGGGATGCCCCCGAGGCACCCCTTCTTCATCGTCAAAAATCAGGTCACCTTTCAACACACTATATTTTTATTGCTTCATGCACTATGCATTTTTCTTGAAGCGTCTTTACTTCTGTTTTTAGTGTTCTTTTCTTTTGTTTGCTGCAATAAATGGTTGGACCCCAACAAATTTATTTTGGAGGAGATTTACTTGTTTTTCATTTGCCAAGAACACTCCGTTTTTCACTCTTATCGTTCAACGAGTGTTCTCTTTTTCTAGAACTGCGTTTAGCTTTCGTTTTTCGCCTTGATTTTTATTCAGATCTTGTTTTATCTTTATATCAAGGTTTATTTGGACCTCTGGTCTATGTTGGTATTCATCAAAAGAGTTATCTCAAAAATGTTTGAATGGTGTTGGAAAAGAGAAAAAGTTTCATGCAAAAAAGTGGTACAAAAAGGAGCTTGTTTAGACTGCGGCTTAGACTTTTTCATGACATTCTTGATGTCGTTTTGATAGTATGCTTAGTGATTTTTGTTGTAGCATGACTTGTCTCAAATGACTGAGATTTCTTAATGAGCCTTTGAAAAAATCATGCATTGTTTTTTTTATTTGGAAGCATTAATTTGGTTTTCTCCTTGATGCTTTATTTGGGTTGACTTGGCGTATGCTTACAACATGTTTGACTCATACAAAGTCGCCATAAGCCTCTATGATCATTTAGTTTTTGACTTTTGATGCCATTTTATGCTTCTCTTAATGATGTTTTGTCGATATGCATGATTATGGCCGTTTTTTTTGAAGCCTTTACTGTGGGGGAAACCCCCACAACCATTTTCCATTTTCCATTAACCCAAAACAGGACTATGTACAAGCATATTTACAAAAAATGTACAAACTAAAACTAAGGCAGACTATCAATCCATGAAAGAAGTTTATGTACAGTGTCATCTTTCACCCTATGCTTAAGCATGGTGACCTCATGAATGAAGCTAGATTTCCATCTCCTGAAGGTTGGCCTGATGTTCTTAAAAATCCATCCATTTCTTTGCTTCCAAATACACCAACAGGTGAGTATGACAATCTCTGAGAAGCAAGGCCCTATAAAGGACCTTTTGGCCAACAAGATGGACTCCATTGTATTTCCAGGATTCCATGGGATCTGTAAATAGTTCCAGATTTGAGTACTGAAAACACAATTGGAAAAGAGGTGTCTCTAGTCTTCAAGGAAATTGCTGTAACAGAGAATGCAGCTGTGATTATCTGTGACATGCCAGTGGCGCCTCAAAAGCATGTCTTTCGTGTTGATCCTGTCATGCAAAACTAACCAAGCAAAGAATTTGTGCTTGGAATTGCATTTACTTCTCCATATCCAGCAAGAAGGCTGATGGATCTCTAGGTGCTTAAAAGCATGCAAATAAACTTTGCTTGGCCTAAAACCCCCAGGGTTCAGCTTGACAATCCATTTGTCATCAGCTTCAGGGTTTAGAGCAACATCACTGATGAACTCCATCATTTGCTGAAATTCTTGGTGTGCTTCAATAGATAAAGGCAAGTGGAAATTATCCAACACAGAGTCTTTCTCCAGAAATTCTTTCACTGACTGCAACTTATCTCTAACAAAGGAGAAAAGTCTTGGAAAAGAGCTATCAAGTAACTGATTCTTCCAAGAGTCAGACCAGAAGAGAGCAGATGAACCATTTCCAACATTAACTGAGGAGATTGCTCTGTAATCATCTGCAAGGGAGATGATATTCTTCCACCAAGGGGAACCAGAGAGAGCAACTGCATGGGGAATAGCATGGTAATAGTATGCATCTCTTACCAAATGGACCCAAGGGATATCTTCATTGTTGTAAAACTTATGCAGTTGCTTGAGAAGAAGGGCATTGTTTTGGATTTGTAAGTTAATAATTCCCAGACCACCCTTATTCTTAGGCTTACAGACCATGTCCCATGCAGCTAAAGAATTTACCTTGTCTTTGTCTTTTCTCTTCCAAAGGTAGTGTCTTCTTGCTCTGTCTATGACAAGGATCAAACAAGGGGGCAGCTTCAATGTGAGCATGAAGTTGGCAGAGAAGAGAGGACAGAGTTGACAAGAACCAATCTATCACCATATGATAGAAAGGAGGTAACAGTAGACAACCTTCTCTCAACTCTATCAATCAGAGGAGACAAATCTCTGATAGAAGGCTTTGTAGTCCCCATTGGCAAACCCAAATAGGTGAAAGGCATTGTTCCCAGCTGGCAAAGAAATTCCTGAGAGAGGAAAGCAGCCTCATCCTGAGAAAGGTTAATTGGGATTAAGGAGGATTTATGATAATTTACTCTTAAACCAGTGAAAGCTGCATATTGCTCTAGAATTCCTTTGAAAACCCTCAGTTGTTCAACATCAGCAGGTAAAACTACAATAGTGTCATCAGCATACTGGATGATAGGAAAATCTTGCCCAACTGGAATAGGAAGGGAAAGAGTTCCATTTTGAAAAGCAATATTAACCAAGCTTTGCAATAGGTCAGAACCCTGGACAAAAAGCAGAGGAGATAAAGGGTCCTCCTGCCTTACTCCCCTTTTGCACATAAAAGATTTCCCAGGAACTCCATTCAAAAGAATTGAGGAAGAGCCAGAAGAGAGGATTTCTCTGACCCGTTTCAAGAAAAGCTCAGGGTAGCCTTTTGCTCTCATAATTTTTATGATTGCCTCATGATCAAGAGTGTCAAAGGCCTTCTCAAAGTCAATCTTGAGCACAACAATTTTCCTCTTAGACTTCTGGCATTGAAATAAATACTCAAAAGCCCAGGCAAGGCAGTCTTGGATGGTTCTGCCCTTAATAAAGCCATACTGATTGGCATGAACAGTTTTGGTGATAACATCTTGCATCCTATTAGTAGCCAATTTAGTCAAAAACTTCAGAGAAGTGTTTGTAAGGGAAATAGGTCTAAAATCATTAACTGATTCAGGGGAGTGCTTCTTTGGGACAAGGGTGATGAAAGATCCATTTATACTCTGCAACTACCCATTTCCAGCATGAAAATCAGCACAAAGCTTAAGGAAATCATGCTTTATAATGTGCCAACATTTTTTGAGGAAAAGTCCATTGAAACCATCTGGACCAGGGGCCTTGTCAGTCTTCATATACTTGACAATATTAGAAATTTCCTCCACACCAAAAGGCTCAAAAAGGGGAGACAAGTCATCAACAGGAGATAGAATTTCTGAAATATCAAAAGGATTGCCAGTAGGGATGCAAATTCCCATTCTACCTTTATATCACTGCTAGAAGGCATTAGCCTTGTCATTATGATCAGAGAGCACATTTCCAGCCTCATCGGATATTTTAGCAATCTTATTATGTCTATATCTCTCAGTAGCCTTGGAGTGGAAAAATTTAGTATTCTCCCCACCAAGTTTAAACCATATGACAGTGCATCTACCTTTCCAGTAGTCAGATTGAATCTGTAGAAGCCTCTTGAGATGGCCTTTAACTATGTTTCTGAAATTAAATTCAGGCCTGCTGAGATCTCTGGTTTCCTCCAATTGGTCCAGGAGGAAGATGACCTGATTACATTTTGTAATTAGGTCTTTGAAGTGAGAGAGATTTTTGCCCCATCTCTTAAGCTCATATCTCAAATTCTTCAGCTTTGCTGTGATAATACCAGCTGAGGATTTGGCTCTGAGAGGAATCTTCCATATCTTTTCCACCAATTCAAAGAAACCAGGCTGTTGAATCCAGTGGTTCTCAAATCTGAAAATCTTGGCCTTGGGGATGACAGTGGCAATTTTAACTACACAAGGAATATGATCAGAGGTGTTTTTTGCCAAAGGTAGAACCACTGTATCAGGGAAAGACAGAGACCATTGGCAACTGGTAAAAAACCAGTCAATCTGCTACAGAAGAGGAGAATCTTGCATATTGGACCAGGTATATGATCTTCCTTTGAGAGGCAATTCAATTAGGCCAAGGTGACTGATGATTTCATTGAAAATGTCATGCATATCTGCACCAGGTTTATTACGATTATCAACTGATCTCATGAAATTGAAATCACCAACCAATAACCAATTTTCATGGAAAGGAATGTCCAAATCATGTAACCATTTCACAAACTGATCTCTCTCAATGCCACTACAGGGACCATAAACAGTAACTAGCTGCCAAGGCTGATTATTGTAAGTTGAGGAGAACTGGATCCTTATGGCAGATCTGTGAATTTCCAGGACAGAACCATTGAAAATAGAGCTATTCCAAAGGACAATTATACCCCCAGAAGCACCAATGGAGGGGGAGAAAGCAAATCTGTCAAATCTTTTTGGGCAGAAACTCCTAATAAAAGAGTGATCAAAAGATTGACATTTAGTTTCCTGTAAACATACAATTGAATAGTTGCTTTCATCAATTTTGTTATAAACAACCAGCCTTTTATCCTTGTCATTTAGGCCTCTCACATTCCAATCCAGGACCATCCAGTCCATTAGCCATTGTGGTGTATTATCCATAAGAAATAATCAAATTCATCATAAAGAGCCAAGCATAACAAAGCTCCAAATACATGCACCACAACCACCAGAGAAACATAGCACCATAAATATAATAGGTCTTAATAATTAAATATGGAGACTTGTACCAATATAAGGTACACACATATATATATAAGGTCCACATAGCTTGCAAAACACAAAGCAGTGCCAGAACATATAAGCCACCAGATATATTGGTGACCAGGCACACCAGCTAGGGCCATATAAAAGCAGAGGAGGCTGCTTATTCATTTGCAACATTCTTTTCCTGGTCTTCCACTGGAGCGGCCATAAGCTTCTCCAAAGTCATATCTTCTGTTGGAATCTCCAGATGTTCTCCAACTTTCTGAAGAGTGGGCACAGGAGTAGGAGGAGGAACAGCAGTACTAGGCTTGGGCATCCTGGGCTTAGCACTCTTGGCCTTCTTTCTTGGGGGAGTTATCTTGTCTCTCATGGGCTCAAGCTTGAACCCATCCTTCTTAGCTGACTGTCTAGTGCTCCTTCTAACTGCAGCTTCAGTCTCAGGTGTGGCCTTGGATTGCTTGGGCAATTTTTTCAGAGTAGCAGTAGCATTCTGAGCAGAGACAGGGACAGTGACTGAGAGAGTATCCATACCACCATGAGAGTCATCATCAAAATTCAGTCTTCTTTTAGGGTTTTGCTCATTGACTGGCTCTGAAACTGGAACTGCAGCTGAAACTGGTGGAGGGATCTGCTCAGTCATCTTGATAATGAAAGGAAATGCAGGAGGGACATAGGGGATGATTGCCAGGGGATTGAAATCAGCAATCTCATTTATTCTGGCAGCATGCTGTTCTTGAACAGGAGGGAGGTCCTCCTCATCCTCTAGAATATCTTCAATGATAACAACATCCATCAAGGCAGCTGGAGCAGTAGGCTGAACAACAATATCCTGGACAGGACCAGGCCCATGGATCATTCTAACTGAAGAGGTTGATGCACCAGATAACTGAAAAGTGATGGAAGACTGAAGCTGTACTTGTTGTGCTTGCTGTGGAGGGGGTTGCTCCCAGTTGGCATCAGGAGCATGCTCTGCTTCTGCCTCTTCATGCCAATCATTCCAGTCATGACCAACAGGTGGGACCCAGTTGTCATGTGGTGGAATGGGACCCACAAAAAATAAAGGGTGAGGGTTTCCATTGGCTGGTTCAGGAGATTCATCACCTGGGAGGTGATCAGCTGGTTCACTTGACAGTATATAGCAGGGGACAGTCTAGGAGACGACAGTGCCCCCATACCTTTGCGGCTCTCTGATGACCAGGGATCTTGGGATATTAGCAACACCAGCATATGCACACCTGACCAGGGTGCGAGAAGTCTCTGGGTCTTCACGAATCCAACCTCTCATTTTGCCAAACTTAGCAAAAGCTTCACGAAGAAACTCCTCGTTCCTGTAGTCCATTGGCAGATTTAGCAGCATGATCCAGCTAAGGCGGGTGTAAACAGTGGACCTGAAGTTTGCACCCTCATCATGCCGCACAAAAGTCAGAGTGCGGCCATGGCCAAGGTTGTGAGCAGGTTGATCAACCAGCAGATCTCTTGTAATACTATCATTCATCCTGAACAGACCAAGACCGACAGCACTTTCGGCAAAACTCACAATATCCCAGCGGAGATTCTGCTCAATGTGGTCGTGTACCTGATTCAGCACCTCATCGATCTCATCTCCCTCTGGCCTCGGATCTACCTGGGCAATGGCCCATGACTCATGGCGACGAGGAGGTGCAACGGAAGCTATGATGTAGATCCTTGCAGGGTGTTGATTAGCACCCCAGGGCTCGAGGATGTCGAAGCCAGCCGGGATGAAGCGATGCGGTTCGACGGGGAAGTTCGCCATGGCAGAGTCTGGCGGCCGGGACGCAGGGTGGGAGGCGAGTTCAATGTGCTGGATTGGAGCGGTAACGTCGGGAGGGACACTTTTATTTGCCGTGCAAGAATCGGAGCTGTCAGACTGATTGGATGTTTTGACAACCCAGTGAAAAGACTTCTGGAGCGGTAACGTCAGGAGGGACACTTTTATTTGCCGCGCAAGAATCGGAGCTATCAGACTGATTATGGCCGTTATTGCTCTCTTAGTTGGTCACTCCCAGTATTTTGCTAGCCGTCATTTTGTACTGAGTATGAGCTCTACTCATGCATCCAACTCCCAAAAACCAAGTTATTCCAATGTGTCCACTATAAATTTCTATGCATGGTATTTGTAGGCCATTCCAAGTAAATTTTCGTGTGCTACCTTTCAAAACCTTCAAAATACTTCTCGTTTTGTGACACTGTTTCAGCTCATGGGGACATAGTGGTCGGATTTGCTATCTTCCATATTGTTTATTCCAAAAAGAAAAGAAAAAGGAAAAAGGCACTCCTCCATGGTATGTGAATGTTGGTGGGCACCCGATGGAATCGGTTAGCCATGGTTTGTGAAAGGAAAAAAGGTGGGGAGGAGTGCCAAGCTTTATAAAAGAGCACAAAAGTGCCAATCTCTCTCTCAAAAACGTGCTTCATTTTTGTATGGAAGATAGTAAGAACCCCATTGCTAGTCGTTGACAAAGACAACCACCTCTCAAAACCAAATTTTTATCTCTCTGTTTACAAATGAAAAGCTCTAGCACATGTTTAATCACTGCTTCCCTCTGCGAAGGGCCTTTCTTTTACTTTTATGTTGAGTCTCCACCTTCTACCTTTATGCACCGTCTAAGAGAGCATAGTTGCCATTCTGAGTTTTATGTGCATAGTCCCAAAGTTTATCATTGATTGATTCATGATTATGGTTTTACTTGTTCTTAAATTATTTGTATCTAGTCGCCCTTTTAAACTTGAAGGTGTCCTATGCATTTATGTTTTGCTCTTCCATGAAGGACAAGCTGAAAACCATTTGCTATGTTTTTCCATATGATTTGAACACACGTTTGACTTTCATTGTTTCATTATTCATGATCTTTCGTTTGTGTTTCTTTTCATGTTATAACATGGTTGCTAAGTTTTTTATTGTCAAGATTATGTCTCTTATGCCCATGTTTTAAGTCCTTTGATCCCAGCACTCAATGCTTACATAGATGATCATGATTATGATGGTGCATGTCACCTCAAAAATTATTCTTTTGTTATCGCTTACCTACTCGAGGACGAGCAGGAGTTAAGCTTGGGGATGCTCGATACGTCTCAAACGTATCTATAATTTTTGATGCTCCATGCTTGTTCTTACACCATTTGCTTTGAGTTTCGTTACACTTCGTGGCGTTTTTATGCATTTTCTGGAACTAACCTATTAACAAGATGCCACAGTGCTAGTTCCCTGTTTTCTGCTATTTTTGTGTTTTAGAAAAGTTACACATGAAATATTCTCGGAATTGGACGAAACAAAAGCCGAACCTCCTATTTTTACCGAAGCTTCACGAAGACCGAAGATGAAACGGATGGGGGCCAGAGGCTGGCCACACCATAGGGGGGCACGGCCTAGCCCCTGGCCGCGCCCACCCATGGTGAGCTTGCCTGGTCCACCTCCTGACGGGAAAAACCTAAGGGACGGATCGCTTTTCCCAGAAACATACTGCAAGCCGCCGCCGTCGTCGAATCAAGATCGAGAGGATCCAGGAGCTCTTCCCGGCACCCTGCCGGAGAGAGGAATCCCTGCCGGATGCCTTCTACACCACCATGGTCGTTGTAACAACCCAAAGATTTGTAATCCATTTCCTATTAATTAAAGTGCCAAAATTTGGACCAAATAAAACTTTTTCATTCATATTGCATGTATGCATATATTTCTATTATATGTCTTTTATGATTTCATGTGTGTTATAATTTGTTGTGCAATATTTAGTTAATTCAAACTTAACCAACAGAAGCATTAGAGAAGAACTATAAGAGCTAAAGAAACCAGAAATAAAAGTAATAAAGAAAAAGAGAAGAAAAGTTTGATCTAGGAAATATTATTGACTACCCTACTTTGGACACTTAGATTGAGCAATCTGTAACTCAAGTAAGGGTATGGTCAGTTAGTTGAGCTTGACCAGGCTGCATACTAACTCAACCAAGAATTTTCAAACAAAAATTCAAATCAGAACCTCACTCAAACCTCTGCCAAAGATTGAATCTGAAACAGTGACCATACCCCAAATTTGAAATATGATTTCTGCAAAACATCATCTTTTTGCTCAACAAAAATATCTCTGGAATCCTTGATTAATATGTTGACAACCCAAAGTGAAACTTTTCAAAAATTTGAATTTTGAATTCTTGCGGGCATTGTGTCGAACACTTGGTGGGCGAAATCCAGGAAAAATCAAAGCTACTGTGGCCAACGCTGTTCCCGTTCGCCCCAGGCCCTGTAGCCATGCTCGTGGACATCCCTCGGTCGAGCCCCAGCCTCCCCTGCCCCGACCCAGGCCGTGAGACATGGAGGAGAAGAGGAAGAACACACCCGGACCCCCCTCTCTCTCCCTCTGCTCTCTGCACGATGCCGACCGGCATGAGCTCGCCAGAGCATGCCCACAGTGCCCCGTCGCCGAGACAACACCCCGCCAGCACGCCCCCAAGGCCGCCGCGCCCGGCTTTGCCCATGCACGTCGCCAGACACCCCGCCCCAGCCACCACTGGAAACCCTAGCCCCCGCGCCCTTTTGGCCTATAAAAAGCCCCTCCGAGCACACGAGTGAACTCACACCGTCCCCAGCAAGCTCCCAGACATCTTCTCTTCCCCCAGTTCTCTCCCGTTCGACGTAGCCAACTCCGCCGGCGAGCTACTGGACGCGGGTGGCGCCACCGCGTTCGGCCGCCGTTGGACGAGCGGACGCCGGGAAGTGGAGGAGGAGTGCCGCCGGAACCTTTTCCGCCCCACACTGTCGAGTTCTGCTTCCCCTACGTCCCTCGCCGTCGCCGTCGTCTTCGCTACTGCACGCCGGTGAGCTCCCTCCCTCGCCGATGGACACGACGCAGACGTGCCGTTGGATTAGAATCCAACGGCAGCGTACCGGTTCGGTCACTTAAGTGACCTGACGCGTAGGTCCCATCTGTCAGGTTCGAATTCGAACGTATCCCGCCCCTGGCGAAGCGGTACTGGGCCGGCCCGTTCGGGTTTCTGCTGAAATCGGCCCAGTTCAGTAAAATTCGGTCCGAAACGATTTTTATTTATTTTCCCGCTCATTTTAAATATGTTTCAGATATGATTTTCAAACTTTAATTCCAAGAGATTTAGAAATCCGTTTTTAGCAAATAAATATGCGTTGGAAAGCTTAGGAAATTATCTAGCCTCTGAAACTAGTTAGAATCCAATTTGAGTTAGTGATTTAATTTAATAAGATTACTTTGACCATAACCTTATTAATCTTAGGAGAATTCTAGAAAATTGTTTAAACCTCCTAAAATCTTGAAACTTGGTTTATGAACTCACTAGTCAACTTGTCTACTGTTTAGTCCAACCTTAGTCAATTAAAACTTGTTAGTGCTTTCAACTAAGCTCTAATCCAACCCTAGTGGGTAGCATAAAATGATAGATCCCTATTATACACTTAGTTTAGTCTTTCCCTAAATACCAATATACTTAATTAATCCCTCTCCACTTGAACTAGCCCTAATACCCCTGGTTTCCTACCAATGCTTAGAAAGTAAACAACATATGGCACATAGTAGAAAAATCTAACTTACACACTCCATAAAAACTTGAAAGAAAACTTGCAACCCAACTCCATAAAATCCAACATGAATTCTATTGTTTGAAAGCAAGTATGTGTGCTTGGAGTGTTGTTAGTATTGTGTAGTGATTGTGTGCATTGTGTTTATTCGTTATTAGACGCTAGTGTTGCTGAGGAGGATATTGAGGGGGGATTTTATCAAGAAGAAGAAGACTACCCCGGACACTGTGCCAACCAAGGCAAGCCATCTTCTGAATCATACTCCAAATGCCTAGTCTTACTATTGCATTCTACTGGTTTTTAAGTAAATTGCATGATTGAATTGCTAGAGTAGAATGATAGTTGTGTAGTGATATCTAGCTTAGCAAGAGTATCAAGCTGAGTTTATCCAACCTTATTTAGTGGTATCATCATTCAATGTAGTTGCTTAGTCGCTAATAAAATGGAGGCCATCTAGAAGGGGAACCCTATTTGAAATGGGTGACTTGAACTTGAAAACTTGAATTGGAGATTTCTCCTACATGATGGTTTTATGAAGGAAAATAATCTTGACTAAGGACTATGGAATGTATTTGCTAAATGATAATAAGTGATGTACCATGTGAGCCAACCATTACCGTACGACCACACTACCCCTAAATGGGAAGGGGCTTAGTCCGTAGCTTGTTCACCCTAGTATGGGAGACCTTGTATCATCCTTTATAGAAGGGCACCGTGCGCGAGTACTTCCGAACCGGGTGGAAATTTCCATTCATACAGCATCCTGTAGCGGGCAAAACTAGAGACGCCGGAACGGAGATGTCCGTATCTCGGGCTCTAGGAAAGGATCCTATACTAGAGTGAGCAAGTGAAAGAGTTTGTTTGATTATCTGAACCTCGCATACTTTGTGTATGACGATCCGTGGATTTCTCCCGGCAGATGTATCGAATCTTGTGGGTAAAGTGTACCCCTCTGCAGAGGTTTCAAAACTATTCGAATAGCCGCGTCCGCGGTCATGGACAGTTGGCAAGCTGTACTTGACTTTTGTCAAGAATATTAACAACTGAAGGTGAACTGGGTGAATGACTTGACTTGACATTGATGTTGACACATTTGAAGTTCCTCTTTAGATTTACTTAGAGAACTAAACCTCTTTTCTACTAATGAACATTCTTGGGAAACAAAACTAGCTCTTGCAAATAACTTAGTGCTTAGTCCACCATATCAACCTTGCATATCTACTTCATCATTTCGTTTATAAGATGGTTTGCGAGTGCATCCAATGTACTCATGGCTATGTCCCTGGCTATCAACTTGGCCAGACTATGGGGAAGAGTATCCGGAGGAAGGTTATGAAGAAGAGTATCAGAACTAAGATCGTCTCCTGAGTCGCCATTGCCTGTAGGGTGAAGGCATGGACCCGAAGACGTTATCTCCGCTGCTATATTGTGTTGTAATATGAACTTGGTCACTATGACCATTTGTTTTTGAACTATTTGTATTGTAATATCTATGGAACTGGTTACCAACTACGTTATGTGTATCACAACAATGATTCTGGGATTGTGGTGGAATGCATAACGGGCACTTCGAATTTGTTATAAATTCGGGGGTGTTACAGTCGTCTCCGGAGTGATGTGTGAGTAGTCTACCTTGGACTATGGGTCCATAGCAGTAGCTAGATGGTTGTCTTCTCCACCATGTGCTTCATGTTTAGATCTTGAGAGCTGCCCTACATGATCAAGATCATCTTTATGTAATCATACATGTTGTGTTTTTTGGGATCCGATGAGTATTGGTACTATATCAAGTTGATGTGCTGAATTATATCTTATGTTATCTCTATGTTGTTTATGATCTTGCATGCTTTCCATTGCTAGTAGCTATCTTGGCCAAGTAGATGCTAGTGACTCCAAGAGGGAGTATTTATGCTTGATAGTTGGGTTCATGCCTCTATTTAATCTGGGGGAGTGACAGAAACCTCTAAGGTTGTAGATGTGCTATTGCCATGAGGGAGAAAACAACATTCTTGTGTCTAAGGACATTTACTTTGTTTACATTACGCACTTTGCTTAATGCAATTATCTGTTGTTCGCAACTTAATACTCAAGGGGTCCTCGGACGATTCCCCGCGAGTGGATTATTAGTCATAGATGCAGTTGGATGGCGGTCTATGTATTTTGTCGTAATGCCTAGAGTAAGCCTTAGAGTGATCCTTGATGTACGTTATCTTTACTCTATCAATTGCCCAACTATAATTTGTTTACCCAGCATGCTTTATTTATCTTATGGAGAGACACCACTAGTGAACTGTGGACCCCGGTCCAATTTCCTTTACATAGCTTTACCGTTTTACTATTACTCGCTCTGTTTACTTTCTTACATACTATTATCCTATTACCACTCGATATGCTCATTCATTTGTTTGTAGCAAACCGGTGAGATTGACAACCTCATCGTAAGTTGGGAGCAAAGTACTTGTTTTTGTTGTGCAGGTTTCACGTTGCTCTTGGTGGAAGACACGCTGTTAACAAGTTTATCTGGCGCCCTTGTCCAGAGTATCGCGTAGCTAGCAAGCATCACCTTCTGAAGTTTGGCTTTCTCCTACTGGTTCGATAAACCTTGGTTTCACAACTGAGGGAAGACCTGCTACTGTGCTCATCATACCTTCCTCTTGGGGTTCCCAACGGGCTGCACTTACAAGCCATCAAGAAGCTGCAAGAAAAGCATGATTGCACATTCTACAACCAAAGCAGAGTACATGGCTGCTTCAGAAGCATCACGTGAAGGAGTTTGGATCAGAAACTTCATCACTGAACTAGGTGTGGTTCCAAGTGCATTGGACCACTGGAGATATTATGCGACAACACTGGTGCCATAGCACTGGCTAAGGAACCAAGATATCATCCAAATACCAAGCACATCAACCGCCGGTTTCATATAAATCAATATTATATTGCAGATGGAGATCTGAAGATCTGCAAGGTACATACTGATCTGAATGTCGCAGATCCATTGACTAAACCTCTTCCACGAGCAAAACATGATCAGAACCTTAATGCCATGGGTGTTAGATTGTTACCAGATGTAAACTAGATTATTGACTCTAGTGCAAGTGGGAGACTGTTGGAATTATGCCCTAGAGGCAATAATAAAGATGTTATTATTATAATTCTTGTTCATGATAATATTTATATTCTATGCTAGAATTGTATTAAGCGGAAACATTAATACTTGTGTAGTTTATGAACAACACTGTGTCCCTAGTACGCCTCTATGGACTAGTTCATTGATTAATGATGGTTAAGGTTTCCTAACCATAGACATGAGTTGTCGATTAATAATGAGGTCATATCATTAGGAGAATGATGTGATGCACAGACCCAAATAAAGCGCATCAATTAGATCGTGTCATCGTGTTCATCTTTGCGAAGCTTTTTCCTATGTCAAGTATTGTATTCCTCAGACCATGAGATAATGCAACTCCCTAGTACTGGAAGAGAGCTTTGAGATCATCAAACATCACCCTATGAAAGGGTGATCACAAAGGTGTCTCTCAGGTAATCGGAAAGTACTTGTTGGGTTGCATGTATCGAGATGGAATTTGTCCCTCCCGAGTCGGCGAGATATACTTTGGGCCCACTCGGTAATCGATATCAACACCGCTTGCAAGCACATGGTTAAGGAGTTAATCACAAAGTGATATCGGATTACAAAATGAGTAAAGTACTTGCTGAGAATGGGATTGAACTAGGTATGCCGATACCGACGATCGAATCTCGGGCGAGTAAAATATCGCAAGACGAAGGGAATACAAATACGGGATTGATTGAATCCTAACATCGTGGTTCATCCGATATGATCAACGTTGAATGTGTGGGAGTCAATATGGATTTCCAGATCCTGCTATTGATTATTGATGGAGATCATGTCCGCGCATTCTCGAACCCGTAGGGTCACACACTTAACGCAAATCAACGCTAGGGTAGTTTTGGGATATATGTGAAAGCGTTTTGGAAAGTTATGGAATTGTTCCGAGTGGAAAATATTGATATTTATTAATTATATGAATTAATAAATATTGATACTATTTATTTAGAAGAAATAAATAAAATAAAAAAGGAAAAAAGAAGAAGAGGCGGCCGATCGAGCGCAGCGGCCAGGCGTCCTGGCTCGCTCGATCTCGTCGAGCGGCCACGGACCTGGCACGCTCGCTGTTGGGCCAAGGCCGGGGCTTGCTCCTTGTGCATGCCGGGTGGGCTTCTGGCTCATAGGCCGGACGCCAGGCCGCAGGTGCCAAATAGCACGCACGCATTGCTATTTGATCAGATCGTAACAGAAGCCGGTCGATCCGATCGTCGCGGTGGCGTGATGCGCACTGCACGCTACGAGGGCACCGACTATGTTTGACCTAGCCCGTGCACCTATATAAAGGGATTGGTGCGCCGGCGGTCTAGGGGAGACCTAATTTGCGCGGAGCCGCTGCCGACTTTCTGAAGCCTCCTTTCTCTGTTCTTCTTCCACCACGCAAACAGGCAAAGCCCTGTCGGCGCATACTTGATGGGGCCAAGTCGATGGTGTATGAAATTAAATGACCAGCCAGTTGGAAAACCCCAAGAGAAGGTTTTGATGAATATAGTAGCAAGTTTTCCCTCAGTTAAGAAACCAAGGTTATGTCGATCAAGAGAAAAGCAGACAATAACGACTGAAGGTGATGCTTGCTAGTTTGCGACAGCTTCGGACAATTTATATATGGCGCCTCGTCCAAGCTTTGCTTGCTAGCTGCAACGCGGAACCTGCACACAACACAACTAAGTACTTTGTTCCCAACTTGCGATGAGGTTGTCAATCTCACCGGTTTGCTTGAAACAAAGGTTATGAGCGTATCGAGTGGAAAGTGATGATAGTATGCGAGTAAAGTAAACAGTGCGAGTAAAGTAAACAGTGCGAGTAAAGTAAACAGGTGATAGCAATATGATGGAAATAGGACCGGGGTCCACAGTTCACTAGTGGTGTCTCTCCATAAGATAAATAACACATGCTGGGTAAACAAATTACAGTTGGGCAATTGATAGAATAAAGATAAACGTGATATGTCAAGAAGATCACTATGAGATTTACTCTGGGCCTTACAACAAAATACATAGACCGCCATCCAACTGCATCTATGACTAATAATCCACTTGTGACAAATCAATCCGAGAACTCCACAAGTATTAAGTTGCGAACAACAGATAATTGCATTAAGCAAAGTGTATAATGTAAACAAAGCATATGCCCTTGAGCATATGAATGTTGTTTTCTCCCTAGTAGCAACAGCACATCTACAACCTTAGAGGTTTCTGTCACTCCCCCAGGTTAAATAGAGGCATGAACCCACTATCGAGCATAAATACCCCCTCTTGGAGTCACTAGCAACTACTCGGCCAAGATAGCTACTAACAACGGATAGCATGCAAGATCATAAACAACATAGAGATAACATAAGATAATATTCAGCACAGCAACTCAATCATAACACCAATATTCATCGGATCCCAACAAACCAAACATGTAGAATTACATAACGGTGATCTCAATCATGTAGGGCAGCTCATGAGATCTAAACATGAAGCACATGGTGGAGAAGACAACCATCTAGCTACTGCTATGGACCCATAGTCCAAGGTAGACTACTCACTCATCGCTCCGGAGGCAAGCATGGCGATGAAGAAGACCTCCGGTGGCAATTCCCCTCTCCGGCAGGGTGCCGGGAAGAGCTTCTGGACCCTCCCGATCTTCGGGTCGACGGCGGCGGCGGATCGCGAT
Organism: Dactylis glomerata; assembly: GCA_007115705.1. Classification (NCBI taxonomy): domain Eukaryota; kingdom Viridiplantae; phylum Streptophyta; class Magnoliopsida; order Poales; family Poaceae; genus Dactylis; species Dactylis glomerata. The sequence continues at coordinate 806,425 of QXEO01001145.1, forward strand.
GTGTTCTGGAAAAGTGATCGGGTACTTAGGTTTTTTCCGTCGGGGGGTCTTTATAGGCGAAGGGGCGATGTCAGAGGTGGAGCTAGGTGGCCTCACGCCATGGCGGCGCGGCCAGGGCCTGGGCCGCGCCAGCCTGGTGTGTGGGGCCCCTATGGCCCCCCTCCTACTCTCCTTCGGATGACTGGAAGCTCCCGGAGAAAATAAGACTTCAGGAACTTGTTTTGTCCAATTCTGAGAATATTTCCTGTGTATCACTTCTGAAACACAAAAACAACAGAAAACAGGGAACTGGCACTGTGGCAACTTGTTAGTAGGTTAGTTCCGGAAAATGCATAAAAGTGCCACGAAGTGTAACGAAACATTTGGCAAATGGTGTAAAAACAAGCATGGAGCATCAAAAATTATAGATACGTTGGAGACGTATCAAGCATCCCCAAGCTTAACTCCTGCTCGTCCTCGAGTAGGTAAGTGATAACAAAAGAATAATTTTTGAGGTGACATGCACCTATACAATCTTGATCATGTATGTAAGCATTTGTGAGCTGGGATCATAAGAACTTAAAACATGGGCATGAAGATATAATCTTGACAATAAGAACTTAGCGACCATGTTGTAAACATGCAAATGAACACAAACAAAATATCATGAAAATGAAACAATGAAAGTCAAATGTGTGTTCAAATCATAAGGAAAAACATACAAATGGTTTTCAGCTTGTCCTTCAAAGAGAGCAAAACATAAATGCATAGGACACCTTCAAGTTTAAGAGGGCGACTAGATACAAATAATTTGAGAACAAGTGAAACCAACAATATGAATCAATCAATGAACTTTGGGACAATGCATATTACACTAAGAATGACAACTATGCTCTCTTAATGGTGCATAAAGATAGAAGGTGGTGACTCAATATAAAAGTAAAAGAAAGGCCCTTCGCAGAGGGAAGCAGTGATTGCAAGTTTTATAACCTTCAAAAATTATGGTACTTACCGGCTTTGAGCTCTCATTGCCCCCATCATAAGCATCTTGAATGGTTAAAGTTAATGCGAGAACAATTATGATGCATATGCTTGACAAATCATAAGTTGAAAACCTTGTGTCCCATGAATACGAGTACCCAAACCTCATGCTACTTTACTTAGAGTCCCAAGCAAGGCTCTTGTCATTGTAAGTATATGCATATCATTGAGAACCGCCAATGGGGTACCTCCGTGCCCGATGATATGGAACAAGCCCACATCAAAATGACAGGACAAGCAGACAATGAACACCTCGACATCTCTTTTATTTGCCATTTGTTAGGCTTTTTATTGTGAGATGCGTCGTCGAATGTTCACCATGGGTATGCTGCAAATTTCCACCATGAATTATGCATGGCTTAGATTAGCGGCCCGACGTTTCCCTAACACATATACAAACTCCATGATCCCCACAAGATTCCCAATTCATTTCACACCGCGGGCATCCATAAACAAAAGATCACGATATTAACTCAAATAAGAAGTGCAATGTTGAAAGCTTGCCCATGACTGCATGGCTGGGCTAGTCTCCAACTTACAACTTGCAAGCATAACAACTCAACATAAGAGACCACAATGTCAAATTTTTAAGAACAGGAAAAAGTAAAGTGTGTCTTCCGGTTCGTGAGAGCTTTACTGACCGAATTTCGCATAACACTGGTAAGAGTTTAATTTGAAGAGAAAATAAAAGCAAGTCAAGTTTACTTGGAATAGCAAATTGCTAGTAGGTATGTATGGTGGACACTTTGGAAAACTTTGGCTTTTAGGAGTTGGATGCACGAGTAGAGCTCATACTCAGTACAAGGCGAGGGCTAGCAAAATACTGGGAGCGACCAACTAAGAGAGCAATAATGGCCATAATCATGCAAAGCGACAAAGCGACATTAAAAGAAGCATAAGATGGCATCAAAAGTCAAAAACTAAATGATCATGAAGGCTATTGGCGAATTTGTAAGAGTCTAACATGTGTGAGCATGCGCCAAGTCAACCCAAATAAAGCATCAAGGAGAAAACCAAAATAATGCTTCCATACAATAAAAACAACGCATGATTTTTTCAAAGGCTCATTAAGCAATCTCAGTTATTTGAGACAAGTTATGCTACAGCAAAACCAGTAAGCATACTATCAAAAAGACATCAAGCATGACATGAAAAAGCCTAAGCCGCAGTCTACACAAGCTCCTTCTTGTACCACTATTTTGCACAAAGTTTTTCTCTTTTTTCCAACACCATTTGAAATTTTATAAACACCTCTTTTGATGAAAACCAATAAAGATCAGCGGCAAAAATACACCTTGATGAAAAGATATGACAAGGTCTGAACACATATCAAGGCAAAAATGAAAACCAAAAGTAGTAGCGGAAAAAGAAGAACACTCGTTGAACGATAAGAGTGAAAACAGAGTGTTCTTTGCAAATGAAAACGAGTACATCTCCTCCAAAGGAAATTTGTTGGGGTCCAACCATTTATTGCAGCAAACAAAACAAACTAACTAAGAAAACTAAAACAACTGACGCTCCAAGAAAAACACATAGTGCATGAAGCAATAAAAATATAGTGTTTTGAAAGGTGACCTGATTTTTGCCGATGAAGAAGGGGTGCCTCGGGGGCATCCCCAAGCTTTGACGCTTGTACTTCTTGGATATTTCTTGGGGTGATGCATGGGCATCCCCAAGCTTGAGATTTTGTCCATTCTTCAACTCATCTCATCATTCTCCAATCCCTACACTTGAAAACTTCCTTCATACAAAACTAAACACAAATCTATTAGCAACATTAGTGCAAGCATAACATATAATCAGCCTCTTTTTGCTTCAGGTTTCAACTCAAAACCACCACATATATAGAAAATACTACTGTAGCAACATCCCAAAAAAGTTCCGTGATCAAAAGAACTCAAAAGAAAGCGATAAAGTGGCAAACACAAATATTGGCAGAAATTTGTCAAAACAGAACAGCTGACAGAGGTCGAATTTTTGAGGGGTTTTCTGTTGCTCAAATCAAAAAATGTTAAACTAACTAAAGTTTGGATATAACCTGGGGCATATGCACAAGAAATCGCAGGTCCAACAGATATACAGAGAATTTATAAGAATTTTTACGGTGCAGCACCGAAAACAGTTTCAGGACAGCAACATCCCCAAATCTTTACCTCACTCGAATTAGAGGCTTCTCTTGGCACAAAAACGAAATAAACAAGATAAGGAGTGGTCATTACAGTAGTAATGACTTCCAAGACTCAAATAAAAGAAAAAGTACTGGAAATAAAACATTGGGTTATCTCCCAAGAGTGCTTTTCTTTAATGCCTTTGAGCTAGGCGCAGAAAATTGCGAATCAAGTATTTTCAGAGGAAGCATTAAGATCAACAGCAGAGGTCTTGTCAATAAGGCATTGTATTTCATCCACATAAGTTTTAGAAGACACTTTGTGATCACGCTTTGGTTCACTCAAATCACAAAAAAGATTTTTGGGACAGATCCAGTCAAAATTATTTTCGAAAGCTTCACATAATCCCAAGAGCTTGCTAGGTATAGGTATTTCGGCTTCTTCATCATTAGTACTAATAACCTTTATAGGTGAACCGAGTTTATTAAAACGTTTAAGAACTTTTCTAGCTTCAATCGCAACATCTCTAAATTCTATGCGCAAAGTTTCCAAGATAAAAGCTTTCTTTTCAGGATCTTCAATTTCATGAAGCTTAAGGAACATGTATTGCATGAAAAGATTAAGACTAGCAAACCTAGCTTCTAACATGTGAACTAAATAAGCAGAAGCAACTTTAATACTAGGAGCTAGCTCAGCCAAAGACTTTTCCTCAACTTCCTTATGCATACTAATGTGATTAAAGAACTCCTCAATGTTACTTTTTCCAATAATTGAACCACTACCTACTGAGAGGTCCTCCAGAACGTACTTAGGGATCAACATGATGAACTAAAAGTAAAGAAATAACAACTACCAAGGATTCTTATTTTTTTGGGTTTTTGATATAAAACGATGCAGGTAAAATAAATAAAGTAAAGAAAAACAATAACAAAGTAAAGGATGTGCGTGCGAAAACTCCCCTCACAGAAGTCTTCCACTCTTCCCCGGCAACGGCGCCAGAAAAACTTGATGGGGCCAAGTCGATGGTGTATAAAATTAAATGACCGGCCAGTTGGAAAACCCCAAGAGAAGGTTTTGATGAATATAGCAGCCAGTTTTCCCTCGGTTAAGAAACCAAGGTTATGTCGATCAGGAGAAAAGCAGACAATAACGACTGAAGGTGATGCTTGCTAGTTTGCGACAGCTTCGGACAATTTATATATGGCGCCTCGTCCAAGCTTTGCTTGCTAGCTGCAAGGCGGAACCTGCACACAACACAACCAAGTACTTTGTTCCCAACTTGCGATGAGGTTGTCAATCTCACCGGTTTGCTTGAAACAAAGGTTATGAGTGTATCGAGTGGAAAGTGATGATAGTATGCGAGTAAAGTAAACAGTGCGAGTAAAGTAAACAGTGCGAGTAAAGTAAACAGGTGATAGCAATATGATGGAAATAGGACCGGGGTCCACAGTTCACTAGTGGTGTCTCTCCATAAGATAAATAACACATGCTGGGTAAACAAATTACAGTTGGGCAATTGATAGAATAAAGATAAACGTGATATGTCAAGAAGATCACTATGAGATTTACTCTGGGTATTACAACAAAATACATAGACCGCCATCCAACTGCATCTATGACTAATAATCCACTTGTGGTGAATCAATCCGAGAACTCCACAAGTATTAAGTTGCGAACAACAAATAATTGCATTAAGCAAAGTGTGTAATGTAAACAAAGCATATGCCCTTGAGCATATGAATGTTGTTTTCTCCCTAGTAGCAACAGCACATCTACAACCTTAGAGGTTTCTGTCACTCCCCCAGGTTAAATAGAGGCATGAACCCACTATCGAGCATAAATACCCCCTCTTGGAGTCACTAGCAACTACTCGGCCAAGATAGCTACTAACAACGGAGAGCATGCAAGATCATAAACAACATAGAGATAACATAAGATAATATTCAGCACAGCAACTCAATCATAACACCAATATTCATCGGATCCCAATAAACCAAACATGTAGAATTACATAACGGTGATCTCAATCATGTAGGGCAGCTCATGAGATCTAAACATGAAGCACATGGTGGAGAAGACAACCATCTAGCTACTGCTATGGACCCATAGTCCAAGGTAGACTACTCACTCATCGCTCCGGAGGCAAGCATGGCGATGAAGAAGACCTCTGGTGGCAATTCCCCTCTCCGGCAGGGTGCCGGGAAGAGCTTCTGGACCCTCCCGATCTTCGGGTCGACGGCGGCGGCGGATCGTGATGTGTTCTGGAAAAGTGATCGGGTACTTAGGTTTTTTCCGTCGGGGGGTCTTTATAGGCGAAGGGGCGATGTCAGAGGTGGAGCCAGGTGGCCTCACGCCATGGCAGCGCGGCCAGGGCCTGGGCCACGCCAGCCTGGTGTGTGGGGCCCCTGTGGCCCCCCTCCTACTCTCCTTCGGATGACTGGAAGCTCCCGGACAAAATAAGACTTCAGGAACTTGTTTCGTCCAATTCCGAGAATATTTCCTGTGTATCACTTCTGAAACACAAAAACAGCAGAAAACAGGGAACTGGCACTGTGGCAACTTGTTAGTAGGTTAGTTCCGGAAAATGCATAAAAGTGCCACAAAGTGTAATGAAACATTGGGCAAATGGTGTAAAAACAAGCATGGAGCATCAAAAATTATAGATACGTTGGAGACGTATCAATACTCTCCACCATAGACACCACACTGTCGTGCTGTCGATCCCATCTACCACTCCACCATATCTCGCAGGACCGGGAAGGCGAAGTCATTGGTGTGCTGCACGTGTGCATCTCTCGGAGGCGTCGCCACTTGCAGCGTTGGATCGGATCGGATCGCGAGGAGGAGATGGCTAGTACGACTACATCATCCACGTTCTGTTGAACATTTCCGCTGTGCGATTTCTTCAAGGGTATGAAGGTCTCATCTGTCTCTCTCATTGATTACATCTCCCAGATTGGATCTTGGCTTTCTTCTTCGCATCCGTAGAATTTTTTTTGATTTACTATGCTGCGAAACCCTTCACACCGTCACTGCTCTGTTACCTTACAACTATGTAGAATAGATCATGGGAAAAGGTTTGTAGGATTTGTTTTTTTATGAACCCTAACTGTGGTATCAAAGCCGATCTATGCATAGTTGTTATGGTATGGTTAGAACACATCGTGGATGTGGGTGTTGATTTTCTTATCGTTACCCGTTTATTGGCATACGTTCATATCCGCGACATCGTTGGATTGCAAGCGGCCCACGGCTGACCTTAGGCGTACACTTACATGAGACTAGTTCCACAACTGACATACGACTTGCATCATACAAGTGGCTTGGCGGGTTCCAATTTCTCCTCTTTAGTGGATATGATTTATGCAATGGAGGGTCCTTAGCGGGGATTAAAGAAACAATTGGCAAATCCTCGTTGTGGTTGCATGCACGTAGGTAAAGAATTGTTTCTTCCTAGCAAAGCCATAGCAGCCATGTAAAACTTGCAAAAGATAAAGTAGAAGGGTCTAACTTACTTTTTCAAAAGGGCAAGGTAATCTTAAAATTGCTTATATTAATAATATACGTGACGGTAGCATTTTAAGATGATCCCTCTAATAAATTCCAACAAACATGTTCCCCTTAGTTTGGAATCACCAAGAAAGTTCTTTGATATGAAGCCGGTTGTGAAGATCGGGGGCTAGACATATCTACATTCACATATGGTGTGGTACGAGCCATGTATGTGCCAAGAAAAACACTAAAGTTGCGTTGGCGAGCCTAGCATGTGTAGATATGGCCTCGGAACATAAGTGACTGAAAGGTTAAGCACGAGTCAAATGTTGATTGTGATTGAAAGGAAACCGTCTACCTTTGAAACTATATCATCGGCCATGACGATCAGAGGTGGTGTAGTGAATTAGGATTGTGTAATCACTAAAAAAAACTTTGAGGGATGTTAGTTTTAGTGGGAGTTCATTTAGTTTCACATTAATTTGGTTAATAAACAATTGAACTCATATTATGAACAAGCATCTAAGTGTCTTTGCAAATCCATTTGTACATGTCTCGCCCTACCTTCAACTTTGGAGCATTCCTTGAGAAAAAAGACTTAAAACTAATGGTTCGAACTTCACCACATGGTTCCGCACTTTGAGGATCATCCTCGCTCCTCATAGGATGGGGTATGTTCTTCACCGCCGTTGGTGCCGCGCCCAAAGGGGACGCCTCCAACAATGATAAGAACGTCTACCAAACTAAGGTGGACGATTCTGCTTTTGTCCAAAGTGGCGTGTTGTTTGCCATGGAGTCTGATCTACAAAAGCGCTTGAGAAGATGAGTGCATTTGAGATAATCACTAATCTCAAGGCCATTTTTGCACCTCGGGCAAGGGTGGAGAGGTACGATGCTTCTGAGCTTTTCTTCTCCTCCAAAATGGATGAGCACAATAGTGTGAGCGAGCATGTAGTCAAAATGTATGGCTATGTTCAACGCCTATACGCTCTGGAATGCCAGATTCCCGACGAGCTTGCGATTGATAGGGTGCTGCGGTCATTGCCCCTAGCTACAAAGGATTTGTCCTGAACTACAACATGCAAGGAATGACTAAGTCCTTGTTTTAAGGTGTTTGCCATGCTCAAAACTGTTGAAGTGGAGATCAAGAAGGAGCACAATATGTTGATGGTCAACAAGACTACAATTTTTTTTTAAATCTAGTAGAAAGACAAAGGGTCCGAAGGGCAAGAAGCCTTAGAAGGGCGGCAAGTATGTTGTTGGTCCTCCCGAAGCACCCAAGGCGAAGCCCGGAGTCACGTGCTTATACTGCAAGGGGGATGGTCACTGGAAGCGCAACTGCCCCAAGTACCTTGAGGACAAGACGGCCGACAAGATTGTTTTGAAAGACAAAGGTATATACAATATACATGTAACCGATATTTATCTTACAAGTGCCTGGAGTGACATGTGGGTATTTGATACCAGTTTTGTTGCTCATATATGTAACTCTCAGCAGGATCTGCGGAGTAAGCGGCACTTGGCGAGGAACGAGGTGACGATATGAGTGAGCAATGACAATCGAGTTGACAGTATGGCTGTCGACACTCTTCATCTTCAGCTTCCCTCTAGATTTATATTAGTTCTAAATAAATGTTATTACGTTCCAGCTTTGAGTATGAACATTGTGAGTGGGTCTCGGTTGTCGCGAGATAGATATTTCTTCAAGTCTGTAACAAACAGTTGTTCCATATAGAAAGATATTATTTTCTGTGTTCATGTGCCTGATCGTGATGGTTTATATATTTTGGATCTTGATTGTAATGAAGCACATATCAACAGTGTTGATGCTAAAAGATGTAAACTTAGTGATGATAATACCACATACATGTGGCGTTGCCGTTTGGGTCATGTTGGCGTAAATCGCATGAAGAAGCTCCATAAGGATGGACTTCTCGGGTCATTGGATTTTGATTCCCTTGACACGTGTGAGCCATGCCTCATGGGCAAAATGACTAAGACATCGTTCACCAGTTTTGTTGAGCGGGCGACCGACTTATTGGGAATCATACATACCGATGTGTGTGGACCGATGAGCGTCTCTACGTGCAATGTTTATTGTTACTTTGTGACCTTTTCTGATGACTTGAGTAGATATGGGTATATCTATTTGATGAAGCATAAGTCTAAAACCTTTTGAAAGTTCAAGGAATTTCAGAATGAGGCCGAAAATCAACTCAATAGGAAAATCAAGCACCTTCATTCTGATCGAGGGGGCGAGTATTTGAGCTTCGAGTTTGAGATGCATCTTAAGGCATGTGGAATTGTGCCACAACATACGCCAGTGTAACGGCGTGTCTGATCGACGTATACCCACTTTTCTTGATAGTGTGAGATCCATAATGTCTTTGTCCGACTTGTCTGTATCATTTTGGGGTTATGCGTTAGAAACTGCTGCATTCATTTTGAATAGGGTGTCGTCCAAGTCTGTGGAGACAACACCATACTAGTTATGGCATGACAAGAAGCATACGTTGACGTTTCTTAAGATTTGGGTATGTGAGGCATATATAAAGAAGTTACAGCCTAACAAAGTTGAGCCTAAGTTGGAAAAATATATCTTTGTAGGATATCCAAGGGAAATCATTGGATACACCTTCTACCATCCGGCCGAACGCAAAAATTTTGTTGCCAAGACTAGAACCTTTCTCGAGAAAGAGTTTCTTGCCAAAGGTGTAAGTGGGAGGAAAGTTGAGCTTGAGAAGATCGTCGACCCCTCACTCAAAATACCGAGTAGCTACTCCATTCTTCCTCCACTGGTACTTCTTTGTCCTCCTTCTCCTTTTCTTTGTGATGCATGGGCATCCCTAAGCTTAGGCTTTTGTTCTCTTCTTCATGCAAAATATGAATGCTTTCTATGGCACTTCTTCATAAACATTAGTACAAAGAAGAAGATTTAGTTCCACAATGTGTCCGTAGCATATCATATGCATATTTTTCACCATATTACATTATCTATTTTTTGGGTTTTAAATTTTATATGTTAGTTGCTGAAAGAAAACTAAATGCAATGCAAACAAGAATAGAAGTTTAGCACTATGCTCCCTGGCAATGGCGCCAGAGAAGTACTTGATAATCTCCAAGTGCAGGGAATCACTGTAGCACAATTTGATAAGTATTTGAGTGTCGAACCCACGAGGAGCTGAAGGTAAACTATCTATTCTCTAAAGCCCTATAACACACTTACATGGCCGTTTATCCAATGCAATGAACTACAAGGTGAAAAGGATATTTTGGTTATAAATAGAAAACGGTACAGTAAAACTACCTAGTGCTGAAAATAAATATGCAAAGTAAAGCTATCTAATGCAAGTAAAATAAAAACAAGTAAAGTAGAAAGTGAAGAAAGCGAACTCTTGGGAGCAAGTGTTCTGGAAAATTTCTATTTAATTTGTTTTGGTTCGCATAATTAGTGAAGCACATTTTATAGCAAGATGCATAAGTAATAAACGCAATAAAGCATAAAGAACTAGATGATTAAAATCCCATGGCACTAGAATCTAGAGCAACAATAGGAATAATTAAGGACATGTGTCTAGCAGGTGACACTCCTAACCATCACATCTAACTCGTATAGATAAAGTCTATTGTTTCTTCTAGGTGGAGCCATAAATCACGAAGTAGTCAAGTAAATGAACTAATACACACCCTAGTGATTGGTCCCTAGGCTAAGTGAATGAGCTAACAACGGATTCGTTAAGACAAATATGTCCAACCACCATTTAAGTTCTAAGGTCCCCAATATATTCCCCATTAATTAACCATGAATTAATATTTAATATAACATACATATAAGACTTGGAACACGGTTTCTGTTCAACTCCGTCTGTCCCTCCTATTAACAACATGTAACGGTGACAACCTTATGCATCCCCCAGCATATGTGTGCACTCATATATCAGTACATAAGACCATCATAGAAGATAACAAATTTGTATGCAACCAATGAACAAAGAATTTCACAATTGCCATGAACAATCACTACTCAAACTTAGACATAGATAAAATAGATAATGAAAAAATAATAGACTGTACCGCACATCATTTTTGCCAAGAGATTACAGTAGGGGGGGTCAAGATAGTGTTGCTATAGATAATGATGATGAACACGCCGGAGGGGGGTGGAGTCTAACGGAGCCAATTCTGGCAGCGTTTCCCTCCTCCGAACTCCTCCGGCTATAGCCTTCTATCTCTCTGTTTTTGTGGTTTTCGATCTCCACATCGCCGTGACTCGGGAACGCCCAGGGGACCCTTTTTATAGTTGGTTTTAGGTCAATACGAAGAGGACCACACGAAAATGGATGGCATCGGACGCTCGAGCCGCAAAAGAGCATGGGTGGCATGGTCTGCCTTGTTAGGCCTGCCATTTTTAGCTCGTTGGGCCCCCGGGGCTCTACTTTAGCTACTCTTGTTCGTATAAAAATTATCTAACTCCTCCCATTGACCTAGTTCCATTTCGAGTCCTGTAGCTCCTTGAAAGTCAAAAACACTAAAAAAGCGTTTTCTGCCAGAAAAAGTTAGAAACCAAATAAATGGGGATCTTTTGAAAAATCCCTGAAATCAATGTAAAACATGTTTCTAACAGTAGATTAGATGCAAATATGTTATAATATGTGATAATAAACTACAAAGTTCATGTATGCATTTTACATGCATCAACATCCACAAGCTTAACCCATGCTCGTCCTCGAGTATGAAGGTGATAAAACTAAATATGGACTTTGGAGTTTATCGTTTGATTGAATATAGCAAGTAATAGTACACAAGATCAATGAATCAATCCTTAATGAACAGAAACAAGCAAATAAGATATCAAGTGGTACTTCTAATTCACTTAAATGATGTCTAACAATCAATCACAAAGTGCAAAACAACTGAAAGTACTATGGACATTAAACATGCAAGTGCTTGTGCTTGGAACTTTTTCTTTCTTTATTTCTTCTCTTTTCTTTTATTTTCTTTTCAACAAGTAGCCACTGAAAGTAAGTAGGAAATATATGTTCCAAGCTTTGATGCTAAAGAGAAAATTAAATTTTAGAATTGTGCAACTTAAGTCAACGGTAGGGAATAGCAAATATGGTTCACATGATCAACACTTTACTAGTTGTAAGTCTCATACCCCGTTGTTAATAGTACCTTCCACCACGCGCTACTCAACTTTAGAATTACCATAGATTTTCATTGTATGCATATTGTTTTAACCAAGTGCTCGCAAAGGGGTACCTCCATGCCACCTATACACAGTGCCTTTTGGATTTTCATCTTTTTGCAAAGGCAATACATATCGGGATGACAGGACAACTGAAAGAGCATGTGCCCCCATGTGTGGTTTTGATAATTAATGACAATCCCTATGGACTAACGTTTGCATTGAGTTATATTTATAGGACTTGTCATATGTTGGTTTCAAGGTTGTAAGAAGATGAAAATAAAGAAGATTATTCAATGACCAAGGTGTTATTCAAGGAGTAATCTAAAGATTGGTCATAAGGGAATTGAGCCTATATAGAGTGTTTCTTGAGGAATATTATGGAGTGAGCTCTCATGTGCATTCTCAAGACATCATCATTGTAGAGAAAGAAGAATTGTTTCAAGGTTTGATCATGTCGAAGCGCAAGTTCAATATTGACATCTAGAAGATATCATATGCTTGAAGCTCGGTCCATTTGGTGATAATGGACACATGAAGATATTTCTACTAGAATCTCTCTCATAGTGGAGTATGGGGGAGCAATCCGCAAGACTTCACCGAACAAGCGCAATAAAGAAAGATGGTCCAACTTGAGGGAGAAAAGTTTGTCATCATAAAGCTCAAGTGGAATGCATAAGTCAAAGGTTTGTTCTTGATAGGTTTTCTCTTCTACCGGTCTCGTGTGTTAGTGTTTGGGAGACCAGGTTTTAGGTTTGATAGTCGTACTATCAAGAGAGGCTCTCGAGTGAGTAACCTAATCGTATCATTCGGAGAGAGCTCAAACCTTTGCATACTTGGCATCATATTTCTTAGTTTTTATTTGGTCTTTCTGTATGTTAGGTTTTAGAGCTTGTGGTTATCCTCACGGTAATCCCAAGCTCACCAAAAACGGATTTCGCATAGAAAACTTATTGCATTTTTTGGTGTTGGAGGTTTTACCGATTTGTGTTTGAAGAAAGGTCAAACCTTTCTTCATTTGATTTTATCCTCCTTTATTGGACTATGATGTTTCTAAGGATGAAGTTGTAGAGCTTGTTGTGGTGATTCCAACGAGCCCAAGATCATCGAAAACGGAGTCCGGATGCTCAAGTTATCGCTGTTTTCGTATTGCTATCTCTTCCAGGCCGGATTATCCGCCCAAAACTTGGCCGGGTAATCCGCCCCCCTCGAAATTCTGCTAAGGACTTTGGGCGCCACTCCTAGATTTGGGTCGGATTTTTGGCCGGATTTTTCCAGTTTTGGGCCGGATTATCCGGCCTGGAATGCTGTAACGGCCATTTTTATGGGAGGGGGTATAAATACCCCTCCCCTTCTTCTTCCTTGGTTAGCTCGTTTTCCTCTCTCTCCCTCCATTGTTGACCTTGGAAAGCTTGCTCATCTCTTAATTCCTCCCATGATTCTTGCATATCTTTGAGGGAAAAGAGAGAGGAGATCGAGATCTACATTTCCACCAATCACTTTCTCCTCTTAGTGAGGGGAACCTATTGGATCTAGATTTTGGAGTTCTTTATGGATTTCCACCTTGTTCTTCCTCTCATATCCCTCCATAGTATTTGTTGCTTTGGTAGGATTTGGGAGAGAAGAATTTGAGTACTTCGTGTGTTCTTGCCATTGCATCGGTTGCATCGGTTTGAGTTCTCCTCGAAGATTCGGTGGTGAAAAGTTTGTTGAGCTTATTACTCTTGGGTTCTTGGAACCCTAGACGGCTTAGTGGCTTAGTGGATTACGTGGGGACCTCCAATTAAGTTGTGGAGATCTTCCCAAGCTTTGTGGTGCCTCCGTGACAATTTCTTGGGGACCTCCAATTTAGTTGTGGAGATCTTCCCAAGCTTTGTGGTGCCTCAGTGACGATTCTTGGGAGCCTCCAATTGAGTTGTGGAGATTTCTCCAAGCTTGTACGGGTTCGGTGACCGCCCTCAAGTGTCCCATAGTGGTCGGGTCTTCCATCTTGGTGGGAGTGCTTGAGGAGATTACGGTGAGCCTCCGTGGCGTTTGAGGAGCCTTGTGCCTCCACACCGCTTCAACGGAGATTAGCACTCGCAAGGGTGTGAATTTCGGAATATATCGTTGTCTCCGTGTTTCTTGGTTATTTCTATACCTGAGCTTCTTTACTTATGCAATTTACTTTGTGATAGCCTGCGTGTTTGAAGTTATATATATTTTGCTATCACATAGTTGCTTATCTTATTTAGCATAAGTTGTTGGTGCACATAGGTGAGCCTAGTATTTTTAGGTTTTGTATGCTTGGCAAATTAAACGTTAGTTTTATTCCGCATTTGACAAGCCACTCGTAAAAGTGAGTAGAGCTAACAAAGTAGGGGCACCGAAGTAGAAAATCCTTTAAAATAATCGATGTTGTAGTTTTTTACAATTTAAACTACTTTAAGTTTAGCCAAATTTGTAAAAAAAACTAACATCTATATAATAAATTTCCATATACTATATACAAATGTTGTGATATTTTGAGACGGAGTAGTAAACAAAGTATTAAAAAAACATGTTTGAGTGTCCTCCATACATGCAAATTTTTGTGAAAAATGATATTCGTGGCGATCTGTTGAAAGAAACAAACAACTGTTTATTGTTTTATTCAAACAGCAATCACGAAAAGAAAGTCGAAAGGAGCACCCCAAAATTCCTCTTCCACTGCCTCCGCCCCGAGAGCAACGGTCAGGCCTCATCGCCGCATCCACTCCAAACCCCTACCACTGAAGTGCTGCCCCTCCAAGCACGAAGCAGTGGAGGTGGAGCCGCCATGCTACCGCTTTCCTACGCGCCGCCGCACCGGCGGCCGAACCCCTGCGCTGGCCACAAGCCCAAGCCGCAGCCCCTGCCCTGCGTGCTCCCCTTCCCTGACGCCCTCCGTGCGGCAGCGGCGGCGGCCGCCATCTCCCTCTCCCTCCTCGCTGGCAGCGCCGCTGGCGCAGCATCGGCGGTGGAGCAGCCGCCGGAGATATGCCGTGGTGGGGACGGCGGACGGGATGCAGAGGTGAAGGCCGAGGCGGTGACCAACGAGCAGCTCGTGGAGGAGGCCTGGGAGGTGGTCAACGAAGGATTCCTCCCCGATGCTGGCAGTCGTCCGTGGTCGCCGGAGCTGTGGATGGTAAGTTTGTTTTTGTGGCAGTGCGATGAATGATGGATGAATTTAGTGGTTCAACTGACTGTCATAAAGTCCCATTGCACATCCCAGTGGGAATGCTTAGTTCGTAGTATCCCTTACCTATAGTTAACCTTTTTATTTTCTATCTGATGCAGCAACGGAAGCAAGATATTCTTCAAGGCTCAATCAAATCCCGCTCTAGAAGCCATGAGATCATTACGAAAATGCTAGCTAGCCTGGGCGATCCATATACAAGATTCCTATCGCCCTCAGATGTGAGTTATTTACAAGTCGGCATTCCGTTTAAAAAAGTTACATGTAGGCACAGTATATGCTATGATATTGGCTTGAATGGGCGAAACACGAACCAGTTATATTTGACTACAAACCGTCTTCTTAAAGCTAAGGCTCGAATAATTTGGAGTGATGCTTAGTTTGTAGTTCAGTATGAGCTCTCCATTTTGTCTCCCCAGTAGCCATTTTTGCATATTTTTTTATAACGGAAGAGGAGTTCTCTCAGAGCCATTTTACATTGCCACCAGCACAGGAGTTCCATCGTTTCGAGATTATCTGAAAAAAGTATTGTTAGAATCAGCTTATTGTCGTTCATTATTTATATTCAGAAAGCCATAGTGTCATCCATGCTGATTCTCATTTTTTTTTTCTAAATCACATTGCTAGTCAGACAACATTTTACAAAGCCATGTGAATTGGACCTTTATTATCAGTTATTGTTTTGTGTAATTGGTATTTGGGACACCCTTTGGGCTAGAAAACCTCTATTTAGCCACTTCAGCAATGCAATGCCATCTTTATGCTCCTCTTTTCCTTTGCTTTCACAGTGATGACAATACAAGCCAATATTTTGTTGCCTATCTTTGCTTTAGTGAAGTTGCTTGTTGCTGATCTTTGTTGCCTATCTTTGCGTTATTCTGCATGTGTTCAATCAATCTACTGAAGTTCTCGAAAATGTCAAAATATGACATGACTGGGATTGGGTTGAACTTAAGGGAGATTCCTGATGACAATGGTTCTTTAAGGTTGATGGTATTAGGACTGATACTAGATGGGCCTGCTCACTCTGCTGGTGTTAGACAGGTATCAGCTGCTAGATATTTAATTCACAGTTTTTGCTTTTCGTTAGGAATCTTGCTCTTACAACAATGTTTACATTCTGGTCATGTTCCATTTTCTGTTATCTTCTTGTACAAAGTTATTTATTAGCAGATAGTCAAATCACATCATGTATTAGCAGTTGTGTAGGGCAGTATTTGACTATGTATATACCCAATTTAAGATGCTTAAATGATAAAATGATGCTGACACATGTCTGTGCTTATATCTTGTGGAGTAAGAAGATCAGTAATGCCAATTTTGTACTAAAAATGAAAAAATGGCTTTAATAAAGTTAGAAAGGGTTAACTGGAACTTTGCTAAGAGCTTCACACTCAAACATGGTATTTTCAGCTTTAGCTGTTTTTGTTTCACTACTAAAACTTACATGTGTTAAGATATTTTGACAATTGACAAGTGTTATTATACTTCTGTCGTTCTCAACATTTATGGTGTAAATATGCATTTTCTGTAATTCTTATCAGAGAACGATGTAATTTTTTTGTTTCTGGTTGTTGGGAGCTTGCGACTATTCCATGACCTAGTTGGGCAAAAGCTTTGGCAGTCCTTCATATTGTTTGGATAAATGGACACATTACCTAATCCGTTTGGGTCATTTTATCAGGGTGATGAGCTTTTGTCGGTCAATGGTATTGATGTAAGAGGCAAATCTGCATTCGACGTGTCATCCATGCTGCAAGGCCCAAAGGAAACATTTGTTACAATTAAGGTTCTGAATAATCTGATGAACATTGTATTTAGATTTGTCTGACATCTCTTTGTGCTCCTTATTTTCTAACTACCTTACCTTTTTAATATTATGTCTAGGTTAAGCACAGCAACTGTGGTCCTGTTGAGTCAATGAAGGTGCAAAGACAAATGGCTGCTCGCACTCCAATTTTCTATCGTTTGGAGAAAAGAGATAACGATAATTCATCTGTCGGATATATTCGCATTAAAGAGTTCAATGCAGTGGCCAAAAAAGATTTGGTCAGTGGTGTGTTGCTGGTTTGTTAACCTTACCTCTGTCATTTCTAAATCTATTTGCCATTATTGTTATAGCTAATTATCAATATGCTATTTTTTGCAAATGGCAACTTAGTGTCTGATTCTTATGAGCTCATATGCATACATCTAAACATATAAATGCTTATTTAAAATTCAAATAGAGAAGATCCTGGCAATTCAGAATATTGTTCCCCCTTTTACAAAATGAATGTGCACTAATGATGGTTTTTGTTTATTGTGTGTCTTTGGCTCATGTGTAATTCTTTTGACACTATAATGTTATCAATCTTAGCTGTAGCTGTAACTGTTGCTGTTAAATTCACAACAAGCTATGTCCTAACATGACTTGTTTCTTGCAGCACTGAAACGTCTACAGAATTCAGGTGCCTCCTATTTTGTTTTGGATCTGAGGGACAATCTTGGTGGACTAGTGCAAGTATGTCTTTTTCTCCTTTTCATATTCTGCACTCGGCTCCTTAAAAGATTTTCATTTTGGGATAATGTGCAATATCTAAGCCATGTATGCAGAAGACTATACTACCGCCCTTCATTGGGTTATTTATTGCTCTTGGATGGTGTATGGGAACCAAATTTGGATGCTAGAATGATGTGTCTTTAATCTTCTAGAACTAAATGGTTTTTGATAGGGTGGGGTATCCTAATCTTATTGAGGTTCTTGAGTTGACATAAATTGATTTGAGGTTCATCACATGGATTTAGAAAGAAACTGTCAATATATTATCTTTTTGGATGGGTTCTACATGGTCTGATATTTATGTTTATCTTGAAGGCTGGGATAGAGATTGCAAAGCTCTTCTTGAACAAAGGAGACACGGTATGGATCTTTCTTTCGTTTCAACTTGTGGTTGATTTTTGTAATCCTTATACAACCGGTGCATATTTTTACTTTTGAGTTAAAGTAAATTCCTTCTGGGCTTTTCTAGAATGGAGGAAAAGTAGAGAAAATGTTGGAGGATTTGAAGGGTTTAAATAGGATAGTATATTTTCATACATGTGTTTGCAACGAAGGATTGACAGCTTAGGATTACTTTAAGGTCCAATGGAATTTCTCATTATAGAGGAAATTTTATCGAAGACAAGAGCCTGTTTGGAATGCAAGAAACAATAAATGGAGGATTAGGAGAGAGACAAGAATTGGATGTCAAGTCTAGCGGATTCCTAGAGGAATCGAAGACGCAGGAGGTGTTCAATGTAGTTGTTGCTCTATGACTTCACAGTACTTCTGTATTATAGAGAGAAGATGTGAGAGAAAGAACAGTCTTGCTTTGGTATGAGGTTTGGGCTCATATTTACAACCCTCCAATTTGTAGGAGTTCCTTGGGACATTCTGACATGCCATACGAGTTCCTTGGGCCATTTCGACATTCCGAAGGCTCTCATAGAAAAAATCCTATGGGACTTTAGTCCTACAACATTTCTCTAAAATTTCTTTGCTACAAATGGTCATGTGAAGCTTCAAAACAGTCATCTGAAACCATTCGTTGGTTTTGTTTCCTGTAGGACTGTATTCCCCTATTCTGCTGTTTTCCAGTTCGTGTGTTCTAAAGTTGGTCTTAAAATCTGAAGAAAAACTTTTTCAGATCATTTATACTACTGGCCGAGATCGTCAAGTCCAAAATACAATTGTTGCTGACAGTGAACCTTCGGTTACAACTCCTGTGATGGTAAGTTGTACTTATGGTGGTATACCTATTTCAAAATGCTTTAAGAGTTAAGAATACAAGTGATCTCAAGCAGATAGCACTTTCCAATTGTTTTATTGAACCGTGGAATTGTGAATACCTGCATTTACGCATATGCTTCTTAGACCTTAGTTTCTTACCACATTAAATCTGTTCAGTAGCTTCAGCTCACTGATGAAATTTTGACACTTCTCTGTACTGAACTTGACAATGTGAGGACTGAGGATCCTCAAGGTGTGGATTATTTTTTGATTTAGTTTACCCATACTCCATAGCTCTTATTTCACACTTAATCAGCTCGATACTCTAATGACATAATGCAGATTCAGTTTTCTAGCAAAGCCCCCTAGTTAACCATGTACTTGTTGTTTACTGAAATTTAGCAGATCATGCCCATATTTTATTATGCTTGTCAAATCTCAGAGTTCAGACTCTCATTAGTATCTCTCACCTGTCCATCCACACCTTCTGACACAGGTACTGGTAAATAATAGGACAGCAAGTGCCAGTGAAATAGTAAGTAAATACGCTGTCTCACTGGTTGGTAGCATTAAAATTCATATCAGTAAGAGCTCACCCAGATTCTTATGATTTTATAGGTTGCTTCAGCTCTTCATGACAATTGCAAAGCTGTTCTTGTCGGTGAAAGGACTTATGGCAAGGTTTGAAGTTTGAACCACATATATAGCAGATCCTATGTCAATGCCTGCTGTGATCAGGCTTATATTATGTCGGTTTCCATACACAACTCAAGTGTCTGATATTGCAGGGCTTAATCCAGTCAGTGTTTGAACTTCATGATGGTTCTGGTATTGTCGTCACAGTTGGCAAATATGTGACGCCAGATCACAAAGACATCAATGGAGATGGAATAGAACCAGACTTCCGCCGTCTTCCTGGTGCTATTCACGTTCTCCGAATTTTATTTTTGTTACTTTCATCATGCAAGGTGGTTGACCGCTTGGCTGAATTAACTTAACCTTTGTGACAGATCTCAATGAAGCCAGGGATTACCTTTCGCGTTGTCAAAGCAAGAAATTAAGTTGACTGGACACTGTTTCACTCTGAAGCTTTCCGCGTGGTATGAAAAACTATCTATCCTTGCATATTTGGTTCTTCATGTTACTTTCCTTATATAATACTAATAAAAAGAAGAGACCAGACTGGTTGACTGCTTGTATATAAATAGATGCTAATCCAGCTGGTCTAGTTTGACTACTTGCACAGTTGCATTATTGCACATTAGTTTCGTATCTGACTTTATATCGTTAATTTCTCATTCATCGTCTATAATTTGTTAATGGGTGAGTCCTAAAGATCCACACTGGCTGTCATCATGTGCTCTGTGCTCATACTCAAACAGGTCCGACAATGACGCAGAAATACTGTCCTGGTAAATAATTATTTACTGACTGTTTCATCGTAGGTTTTGATCACACAAAATGTCTTTTCTACCTGTTGGTACTGAGTATGGACATAATGATCAACGTAGCTAGCTATCATAGTAAAAATTTCTCTCTTGCAGGGAAAACGTTAAGAGTTAGAGTTACGGAACAGAGCGTTATGCCTGGGAGCACTGTATAATGATAACTCCGCGGTGAGTGGAGATCTCTCCATGGAAGCATCGACACAAGCTTCTCTCAGCGAGCAGAATGAACATGTTCTGCAGCCGCGCAGCTCGGTAGAGAACACTTGGAATGCTCTGAGCGGCACGGTGATCAAGGTTGCATTGCATTGGCTTCCGCTGAACATACCTAGCACCAATCTGTAAATATCTCTTGATCTTTGCATTCGTCATAAAAATATGTATGTGAAAATAGTAACCTCAAGTTCAAGCATTTTGTTGAGTATCGCGACTTCACTGCACATCAATCTATTCCGCTCGAAATCGCAGTAGTCTGGCCGAGTGATGAGCGTCATTTAGCAGGTCTGAGTCATGTCCTGCTTCGCTGCTCTACCCTGGTCTCACATTTAGCCTTTAGGACATCTCAAACAGCCCGATGCAAAGGACCGATACCTGCGACCCAGCCCAGTGGCCTAACACAAACAGATTGAGCTGTGGCGACCCATTCGATGTCTCCTATATTTGAAAGCTCTGGCCGCCAGTGGCACAACAACCACTTCCTCTCTCACCAGTGCACCTAAAATTCACCGGCGCTCCCAAAGCCCTAGACCCTGCGATGGAGGACACCATTGTCGTGGATCTCACCACTACCACCCCCACCCCCACCCCCACTCCCATAGCCGGCGGCGGCCGCAAAGCAAAGGCCAAGCCCCCAAAAAAGGAGTTGAAGGTGGAGGAGAGGGCGGCCGAGACCAGGAAGCTCAGTGCTTGTTGGCTCGTCGTGAAAGGAAGGAAAGCTGACGCAGTGGCGGCCGATGTTGCCAAGGAGCAGGCTGAGCTCGTCTTGGCCTTGTAGGCCAAGGCCAACGCCGAGATCTTCACCACCCAAGCTGTCCCAGGCCGCTCTCCTACTCAAGGGTGTTGTTTGCCCTGATTCGAGAGGGCACGCCGCCGGCGCCTCCTCAACGAGCTCAATCACGTCCACGACTGCAAGACCACCCTTGCTGACATGGTCGCTTACATTACAAAGCGGAGAGCCATGCCCCGCGCCCTGCACGAGCATGCCCTGTCACGGCTGGGCGGGTCATGATCGTCGTCGCCGGAGGTCCCGTTCTTTACGGCCAGGCCACCTAGTGTCTTCCCCTGATCTCAACCGTACTCCGTGCCCGCGGATTCAGCCCTGGTTGCCCGGAAAGAGGCCAAGAGAGATAAGAAGTGACACCGAGATAAAGAGGCCACATGTGCTAGCTTCACTGACGTCACGAAGAGGGCTCTTGACGTTAAAGAGAGCATTGCACGTGCAAAGGCCACCGAGGCCGAGGCCATGTTGCTACATGAGGAGAACCGGATCATGTTAGCCGACTTGAACATCATGGCCCCCGTAACAAAAGGCTTTCTTTGAGAGGAAGCAAGCCATCATGCGCGAATGCGATGCGTGATCGCCCATTGGCATGCATTGCTTATCTATTTTGCATGAAACTTGTTCCCTTTTGCCCTACCGTCTTGAACTACTGTGTGTAAACTATATGATCCCCTAATTAGTACTCCCTCCGATTGGAATTAAGTGTCGGTAATTTTGTACGAACTTAGTATAAAGTTTGTACTAAGTCACTCACACTTATTTCCGATCAGAGGAAGTACTAATTATTTAGCACTATATTAAATTTTCGTGGTGTCTTTCATTCATATGTTGCCCTATTTTGTGAAATAAGGGAAAAAACAATCAACAGTCCTGCGCAGATCAAATGTGTCGGGCTGCCCACGACCTAAACGGACAAGGGTAAAAAAAATTCGCCCAGAAACGTGTCCCAACCCACCGAAACGGACACCTTTGGTGTCCAAAATGGGTCGGGCCGCTGAAGATGCCCTTACATGAAGAAATCAAAATAAAGTTGTGGAGTTCTGCTTCGAGCGAGATCAACGTTGTACAGATTGTTTCATCACGGCCATCGTCGCCACGGCTTCGACGTCAACACCAGGGTGGAAGACGTTTTCCTCGTGGGCCATGGGCTTCTTAGAGCTCCTTTGATTCATACTTCTTCCGATCTATAAAAATGTCGCTTGTTTAGTACAATTTTATATTAAGTTATTCTAAATCATTCCACACTTATTATGGATCGGGGAAGTAAGATGCTCAAAGGATTTGTGTAGGATTGAAACCTTATTGAAGTTTCCCTTTAAAAGTCAGTTTGATTCATAGGATCATATCATAGAAAATAATTCATAAAAATCTTGTAGCATAAATTTCATAAAAAATAGCACGAGGTTAGACCTCATGGGAAATTCCTTTACGACAATTCCATAGGATTCAAGTAGACATACATGACATTCCAATCTTATAAGATTTTTATTCCCAAAATTTTCTGAGGGATTTTTATTCCTACACTTTTTATCCTGTAAAATCAAGGAGCACTTAAAAGATCGGTAACAGTGGATTCTTCTGCACGAAATTCAAGTGCCAGGTGCCAAGATCTCTGCCTCTGGGGTGGAAGGCAGGCAAAAAGCAGTGGCCGCGGAAAAGCGAGTCGAATCTTGCTTCTGGAATCACCCTCCCTCTCCCTCTCCACTCGGCGGCCGCTCTTCCCTCGCCCCCTCTTCCCCTCTCCCCGCTCCTCGGTTCGAAACTATCTCGTCTGCTCCTCCCATCCGCAGCACTACCTGAGTCGACTCACGCGGCGCGGCAGAAGCTTGGCATGCGGTTATCGTCGGGGTCCGGCCGGCGAGCTTGAAAGGTAAGGTTCTATTCTGGTGCCGATCGGCGGCGGCGCTACTGGTTGTTCTAGCCGCTGCCGCGATCTGATTCCGGCATATTCTGCAGCCCCTAACCTAATCTGCTCGATTTTTTTTGCTTTACCTGCTGCTTACAAGTGCTGCTGTTTATACCTGAATTCCCACGGACGCTGCTCGCATCGTCGTTATTGTTATGGGATTATTGTGTGACTGCAGTTTCAGTACCTAGCTCTCTAATTGTTTGGTGCAAGCATGTACAGGTTTCCTAGTCTTATACGTTTTCAATCCTTCGTACTGTAAACACTTTCAATCCTTCGTAGTTCGTACTGTAAAACGTATTCCATCTCTTGTACGGTTTATATATATTAGTTAGAGTCATACAACCTCAACCGGTGTGGATTACAGCGTCCTGCTAGCCCTGCCTGTCCCGAGAACAGCTGTTTACGAGTGTCTGCCCACTGATTGCGCTGTATTGTGGTCCATCTTTTGAGAAGTCAGTGCTGACATACTGTCACATATCGCCTGATGAATGCGCGTTTCCCCCACCTATATGCAGGCAGAACTGAGAGGAATATGACTGATGCGGAGGCGCAGAAGCCGCCGCAGATCAACAGCATGTCCAAGGCGCAAGACGGCGGTGCCAAGCCAGATTTGGGGAAGGAACACGTCCCGGGGAATGAGCTCTGGAACGATGGCCTAATCTGCGCTTTTGAGCTCGTCAAGGGTCACAGGAAGCTGGTTCGTCACAGATCGCTGCCAATGCAGGAGATAGGGGCTGCTCTGCAAACAAAGAAGCACGTTGGTAGGAACGGGCACCGTGTCATGACCCCGACACAAAATGAGAACAATGTAGGGGAAATCCCCTGCCCGACGGAGTTTGGCATCGATCCTTTTGTCGTCAAAGATAATCCACCACATGCTGGTGAGATTCTAGACCACAAATGGGTGCCGATTGGGTGGTCTAGGATTGCCGAGCTGGTCCAGAGGGTCCAGTCAGATGCCAGCTGGGAGAATGAGCAGGTGCTGATAAGTGATAGCGAGGACGATTACACTGTTGCCGACGTTGCGGCTCCTTACTGGCAGCGTCCTGGGGGTCCTACTTGGTGGTTCCATGTCACTGCAGGCCATCCTTCAGTCGACGCATGGTTGAGTAGTGCTCACTGGATGCATCCGGCTATCAGAACTGCACTGAGGGATGAAAACCGATTGATAAGTGACCGAATGAAGTACCTGCTCTACGAGGTTATCCTTCTCATTCTCTTTTGTTTCAGAGATAGTTATAGTATATAATTATATGACCGTTTTGTCTACCTGCAATCTGTGTGTGAAACAGTAGCTTCTTATAATTAGTTAAATGGAATACCCTGCTGCTTCCGCAACCTGCCCTGTATGCACATTCTCTGCCTGCAATTTTATAGCTAAGCAACCGAGTCTCATGAGAGCACCTGTCTTTTGATGACCTGTTTATTCATGTGAAAACTATTTGATTGCTTCAGACCCTGTTTGCATAACAATTATCATCATAGCCACCTTCTTCCTTTACTTATTCTTTGGTGAATGATGCTATGGCCTAAATGGATAATATAATAAGAATGAGTCTATCTAGTATATCCAACGCCAATCTGTAAATGTCCTGTGATCTGGTTTCAACGAGTGGCCTTCATGCTAAAAAATATAGTGGAACTCGAATTCAAGAATTTTTAGTGTTTTTTTGTGGGTTTCCGTCCTTCGTAGGTTCTGTTGAACTGCTCTTCTATATTTGGAAAATATTACCGAAAAATTCCATTCTGAGGAATATGTATCTTTTCTGATAACTGTGCTTCGGGAAGTAGGTAAATCCACATGTTTTTCTCAAACTGTTCCAAATTGTTTTTTCTCCAAATCATAGTTGCTGGTGTCAGTTTTTCTTTGGTTAAAATATGTTAGTAATGGCCGTTTCCAGTATATTTGACTTACCTCATCATATGTTACAAAGAAGAGAATTACTCTAATGGTGATGGGTTCAATAGTACAATGCCTATCAGATCTATTATATAATATTACGTTATCTATGCAGGTCCCAGTTAGAGTTGCAGGGGGGCTGTTATTTGAGCTTCTTGGTCAGTCAGTCGGAGATCCAAATCGTGAAGAGGAAGACATACCCATTGTCCTCCGGTCTTGGCAGACACAAAATTTTCTCTTGACTGCAATGCATGTCAAAGGTCCTTCATCCAACATCAATGTTTTAGGAGTCACTGAAGTGCAGGTATCAACTGAAAATCTCCCTTTATTAAAATTTCTATCTTAAGTTGCTTATAGAAATCTGTCCAGGAGTTGCTTATTGCTGGTGGAAGTCAAACACCCAAAACAGTTCATGAAGTAATTGCACATTTGGTTAGTCGCCTTTCACGGTGGGATGACAGGTACTTCTGACATTCTAACATCACCTTTCCTTTCATCATTGTGTTGGGTTGTAGGATTAATCCTTATCAATGAGCTCTATATTCTTCCATTGTACAAGTGTAATCATATTTGTAGGAACAAAATTTGTCATGGATCTTCTGTGTTCTGTACCTGCAATGTTGCAACTGTACTTGTTCTTATACAACTAGCACCACATTTGTGCGGGAACATTCATAACCATCTTTATCTGGTGGAACCACATACACACATGTTATTAGGTTATTGGAAAGAACATCATACCAAGTGGCGAATATGTGTTTAATTTGTGTGCTATATTGTGCAACCTGCTGTTGACTATCAAAAGATGTTCTACAAAATTTATTGCTAGATGTTTTACCTTTTTTGTCCATTTTTTTTACACTTTTTGTCATCCTTAATTAATACTCCCTCCGTTCCGGAAAAATCGACGCCAAAGTCTTCCTCAGGTCCTTGCAATCGCGTCGATTAAACCGGTTCTGAGGTAGTAGTTGCGTGCACTTTTGTCTTTGTCCACTTCCAGTTATTGTATCTGAGAGAACTTTTGTGGACGCCAATCATGATATATAAGATATAAAACTTGTAAAACTTGCTGAAAAAAAGCCGCATATGCTTTACACAAAAAGGTCAAAAGTTGCACCTCTGAAATCTGAATAGCATACAATTCACGACTTAGGTTATTATACCGTGATTTTTTGGTGCTGGAAGCATACGGTCACCTTTTGCACCAAAATTTACAAGCTGACATGTAATATTGAGATTAAGAGTTATGCATTTTCTTGAAAATGTTCACAAGTTTTTCAAGTAGATGCTCTTGTGACCATTCTTTCTCTAGTCCAGCCTAAATGTTTGCGCTTTTTTCATTGTTGTATATCTGTTTGAACGACACACCTTGTTCAGAAAAGATGTATGAACGATGCCCAATCAAGTGTCATGAACAATGCTATAAAAATAAGTGCCATGTATTTTATTCCAAGAAACAAATCAAGCGCTATCTCTGGTTTATCTTCTTCCTTGCTTTGTACTGTATACCCTATCAAATTCCAGCACATGCATCACTGCCTCTATCTCTTGTTTTTTCCTGAGTGGAGCATCGCTGTTCCTCCCAGTTCTTCAGTCCTAGACAAAGAAAAAAGCCCACGATCCATGAAGCACTATCTTCCTACGTACTACCATGTTTTGAATGTATGGAGCCACATGTGTAGTTACGACGATCTATGGTCATTATTAGATTGATCTACTAGATAAATGCCCAGATGTTCTACTTTTTGTGAGAATTTCTAGCAATCCTTTTTTTCTACTGTATTGTGATTTTAATATATGCTAATAGATAGTAGTGTCTACTCACAGTAAACATACTCATAGGTCTGTTGTGTTTATGATGCTTCTCAGATTATTCCGTAAATATGTCTTTGGGGAAGCAGATGAAATTGAATTGAAGTTTGTGAATAGGTAAGAAATTGAAACGAACATGATTCAGCTGCCAGAAATTTCGTTTGAACATGTGTCAGTGCTCTAATATTGACAATTTGATAACATTTTAATGAATTGTTATCTAATGATTACTATTTCGAATGTCCAATTGACAGGAGAAATAGTGAAGATTTGAACCTAGTCAGCATCATATTGAATCAAGAAATCAGAAGGTTAGCCACACAGGTAAAAATGCTACCCTAGTTTGCTTTTTCTGTATTCCTCTATCATCAAAAGTAGTCCCTAAATATTTGTGCCAATGCATTGGAGTGGGCGAGTGGCTGTTGTACTTGTACCCTTACTATTTTGTTGAAAAATGACGCAAATTTCGGACCAGATAATTCCAAACTAGAAACAGGATTATATCTGGAGATTTCTGAATGGGTATTGTGAGCAAATCTAACATATGGTTAATATATTAACATGACAAAGTTTTAAGACACAGCGTTGATGCATACTATTCTCCATTTTCCGATATTTCTTGATTTGGAACGTACGAGAACATAAACAGCGCTTTTACAGGTGATCAGGGTTAAGTGGTCACTGCACGCAAGGGAAGAGATTATACTTGAACTTCTCCGACATTTACGGGGAAATGCCACAAGAGTCATCCTAGAGCGAGAGAGGAAATCTGCGAGGGAGATGCTTGAGGAGCAGGAAGCTGTCCGTGGTCGTCTGTTCACTATTCAGGATGTGATGCAGAGCACTGTCCGTGCATGGTTGCAGGTACACAAGTCCTGCCATACTTCAGCAGAGTACAGCTTATCTATTTGTGTGTTCTTTAGGAATATTGAAATTAACACAGTGCCAAAATTTTCCATTCTATAGGATAGAAGCCTTCGTATTACCCACAATCTGGCTATTTTTGGAGGTGGCGGCATAGTTCTATCCATAATCACTGGCCTCTTTGGAATTAACGTCGATGGTATACCTGGAGCTCAGAACACGCCTTATGCTTTTGGGCTGTTTGCGGGACTTCTTTTCCTTATTGGAATTGTCCTTGTTGGCGTCGGACTGATGTATCTTGGGCTGACAAATCCAGTAACCAATGAGAAGGTAAAGGTGAGGAAGCTGGAGCTCCAGCAGCTGGTTTCGATGTTCCAGCATGAAGCAGAACAGCATGGCAAGGTCAGGGAAGGTTTCAGCCGGCACGGATTGTCGTCAAATACATCTCCGGCCTCCTCTGATGAAGGCTACATTTTGATTTCCTGAGGGGACATATTGGCTTGGGGGAAAGCCATGTTTCAGACTTCAGAGTCATGGGGTTTCTTTTTCCTGTTCCGCCAGTAGTAAACTGATTCTTACGAGATCTCGGCGTTCCGAATGGACCGTCGGATAGAGAAATATACGCAATGTACTTACACAGTATTCTAAAAGGATGGTCACTGAGGAACTTGGCAAAAAAATACATAGAAATGATTAACACGATATGAGTAACAGGTTGGTTCCTTTTTATTTGTGTGTCTGGCGTTACTGTTAACTTATTGTTGATGCGACTGGTCGATCGGAACCTCCACGCTGGGATTAGCTTGGGACGGTTGCCCGGGAATTTTGTTATCCATGTTGAGAATAATTATCTTCGATAATTATGGATTAATCTCCGCTTAATTAGGAGAGGCAGTTCCACTCTTGGGAACCATCACGCCCGCTCCTCCCGACGGTTTCCTTCTCGGAACGACGTCTCCAGAGAACCGACGTATTAACGTCTGTTCAGATTGTATAAATAGCAAGTATCATCATCGATAAAGAATACAGATTTCACTCTTGCGATGGTCTCTGGTTCTCTCTCAATTTCTACTTGCAATACGTTATCAGCAAGCTCTCATCGTCTGAGCGATTCTGAGAAGATCGAAATAACCGCCAACAAAGAGATCGGCAAAACAGGCAAAATCGGTAAGGAAGAATGCCTGATAACTTCATGTGGCCGATTTTCTCCGCTGGACTTCGCTCCAAACATTGAAGACCACGTCCAAAATCGGGCTTCAAGATCATCAAAATCGACGAACAGAAGAATTGTACAGGGAAGAAAAGCCCTGGCTCGCATCGTCGCGGTAGCGCCAGCGGGAGAGACGTCCCTCGCCGGCGAAGCATCCCGGCAAGGCTCCGAACGGCGACCACGAACTCGGCGGCCCTCGGCCCCGGCGCGGCATCCCCGAACGACAGCCCATGGCAGAGGCCGGCCACGCGCCACACTCGGCAACCCACGCGTGCCTCGGCCGTGGTCATGCCCGCGGCGCCGTATGGCATGCATCCTTGCGGTGCGCTCGTGCCCGGGACCATGACCTCCCGGTGCGGTGCTGCTTCCTATGGTGCCCCTGTAGGACGCCCGGCGCGGCTTTGTCCCTGCGGCAGTCAAGCTCGCCGTGCGGCAGCAGCGCCCGCGTCGGCGCCCATGTCGAGGCCTCCTCTGCAGGTCCCGGCGGCGCCGGCAACGCAGCCCCTCCTTGCAGGGACCCGCTTCCGTGGCCTCACGGCGAGACCCATGGCGGCACCGACCCACCGGAGGTGCGGCTAGCGACTAGCGCGTGCGGTGGCCCTCGGCCCCGATGCCTCTGCTTCTGGCGGAGACGGTGCCTAGCGCGCGCGTGGCGCTCAGCCCCGGCGAGGTCATCGGCCACCGGGTGGCTCCCCGCAGCTAACCAACCCGGCGTGGCACGGACTCATCTCCGCGGCGCGGCCGTGCCTCAGGCGGTGACGAGGCCCTCGACCTCCCGCTCCCCAGCCCGCCGTCGAGCTGCCGCGGGCGCTGCGCCGGCACTTGGAGCCCGACTGCGCTGGGGCTCGCGGACGACGCCACGCCTGTCACCCGCCTTCCCAGCCACTTCTCCGAAGAGGACACCTGCGGCGCGAGCTCCGGCCGCCGGTGAAGACTGTCCGTGCGGCAGCAGTAGCGCGTGCTGCTCGTGGCGCTGCTAGGCATGGCGTTGACCGAGAGAGAGGGGATTGGGGATCGATCCTATCCGATTCCAGGTGTTAACCGCCTCGTCAAGGATGTTGGGCCGGCCTATTAGGCTGCCTCTTGGGCTAAAATTGCTGGATTTTTTTTTTTTTGATTTCACAATTTCTGTCCTTTAACAGTAGTTCTAACTTGGATTTAATTCAGTTTAGACTCTGTTAATCACCGTATTTCAGTTCGAGTACTATGTGTATTCCTGAAAATATGTGTGGTGTAATATATATTTCCATGTATCCACATGTTGAGATTAATTTGCAATCGAGATTTTTAATTTCTTGCAAATAAAAATTGATTCGTCTTAATTGAGCCATTTTGGTTCAATACAATCAAGAATCAAAATATGCAAAATTCTAAGTGACTTCTTCAAGTTGATGTTTGGGATCAAAGGTAGCGCACAGATCTACTGCATGCATTACAGATTATCTCCGCTACCGTGATTACTTATCAAGTGATCTCCCATACATTTTAATTAAATCATGACATAAGGTACTAGAAACATGAGTATCTACTGATTTCATCAGATTATACTCTCTAGTGCTGAGAGATGGACCCTGAAATTCTTTTTGGGGAGTATCTACAATGTGTCATGCTTAACAACTTGAAGTCCACACTAATGGTTTCAAGCCCACTTCTTGAAATTACCATGAATTTTGCATTGTTCATTACAACATAACCATGATGGTTTTTGATTTACCATGCGTAAATTAATAATCTCTGGTTTACCCATGTAGGAAACTGATGGCTGGAAAAGAGTTCGATCCACTCGAGCTCGATGGCCACAACTACCCTACTTGGGCCATGGACATCAAGATCGCTCTTGCATCCCGTGGATTAGTGCGTGCAATCCAAAATCCGGAGGACCCCCTTCCGGCTGGAGTCATGCCACTAAGAGATGAGCAGAAATATTCTGCCTTATACATAATAAGGCACCATATTCACCAAGATCTTAAGTCCGAGTATTTGGTGGAGGAATCCCCATTTACTTTGTTTCAGGCCCTCAAAACGAGGTATGAACAGCAGAAGGCAGTTGTCTTGCCCGAAGCACTACATGATTGGACACATCTTCGACTCCAGGACTTCAGGTCCATTGGAGAGTACAATCATGAGGTTCATAAGATAAGTTCTAAATTGCGTTTTTGCGGGAAGGAACCTACTGATGCGGAAAAGATAGAAAAGACTTTGTCTACTATGCTCCCATCTGAAAGGCTCCTCCAGCAGCAATACCGTGCTCGCGACTACCAAGTCTATTCTGACCTCATTCATATCCTACTTCAGGCTGAAAAGCATGATGAGCTACTCGCTAAGAATGGCTCTCAGCGCCCGGTTGGTTCCCAACCTCTCCCTGAAGTTCATATGAATGTTGCGAATGGACATAATTTTGATGGTGCTTCTAAAGGCAACTCATCGAAATTCAATGGTAAGCGAAAGCGCAAGCGGAACAAGAAGCCTAGAAACTCGGACTGTGGGTACAGCACCACAAAGCCTAAGTTTGAAAAAACTAAGCTTTGTGATAGGTGTGGGTGCTACACGCATCCTACTAACAAGTGCAAGACCCCGAAGCATCTGGCCATTCTCTACCAGCAATCCCAAGGATGCAAAGGACCTCAAGGGAAAAGGTTTGAAGCCAATTTCAACCTTCATCCGGATGACACCGATGGAGCTGGTTGCTCGCAAGAAGTTCCTTCGGGACCTAGCAGCACTACGACCCTCCAGAAGTCAGAGGACCCTATGGTCACGGAGAACATGATGGTTGAGTACGCCTCAACGGACATGTTTGGAGACTTTGACTAGCTAGTCCCATTATCTCCTTAGTGATTGCTTTATGTATCTATGTCCATGTGTGAAGTTGTATTAGAACATAAGTATTGTTGTCATGTATATTGTATCAGCACTTTGATATAATAAGATTGTATGAGTTCTATATATCTGAGAAAGATTTTTCAATCCTGGAAATCCTTTAACTCGATATATAGATTTCTACGGGAAGCAATCCGATGGATGAGGAACAAGTATTTGAAAAAGTACACTCTCCATCGTTTGGATTGTACTACACGTGCATCCAACCCGTAGCACATGTTGCATATAAAGCAATTCCATTGGTCATAACTTGCTCGAGTTCAAATTCCCTCACTAGGATGTGTGTGCACCTCGTGCGCCACTACTGGGAAGCCAATTTTGAGGCCTTCGCACCTCAACATACAAGATGAACCACTTCAGTTCCTTGAAGTCATTCATGGAGACATTTGTGTTCATACAACCATTTTGTGGACCATATTAGGTATTTTCATGGTATTCATTGACGCATCTACACGATGGTCACACGTGTGCCTTATGACACACGAAACCATGCATTTTACCACGATAATGAGGGAAGTAATTAAGTTACACGCCCATTATCTTGAAAATCGAATTTTATCAATTCGCATGGACAATGATGCAGAATTCTCCTCATGTGCTTCAATTATATGCATGGCCTTGAGGATTGAAGCTCAGCACTATATCCCATATGTGTCCATACTTAAAATGGTTTGGCTAGACCCATTATCAAGAGGATCAACTCATTGCAAGACCTTTGTTGATGAATTGCGGTTACCAACTTCACGTTGGAGTCATGCAGCTTTACACACTGCTCACTGACTAACTGCATATCGCAGCCTCCTCCTCTGCAACTGATACGTGGAAATCCTCTGAGCATTTCCCATCTGCGTAAGTTCGGATGCGCTTCACGTGTACCGATCTCACCACCGCAGCGTACATCATTGGGCCCACAGACTAAGGATCTATGTGGGGTACGGATCTCCGTCGATCAACACGTACCTTGAACCCTTCATTGGGGATCTATTCATAGCCCAGTATGCGAATTGCTTATATTAAAGGATGGATTATTTCCAGGCATTAGGGGGAGATTTCATGTACCACATGGAATGCCAGGAAATCAAAAGGGACTCCACGTCCCACCCTATATCCACGTATTCAAGAATTTGGACTACGTCCTAAATTCACATATTTGCAACACATTGCAAATAACCTGCCAGATTCATTTATTGATATCAAAGGTGTTACAAAATCCTTTAGTCCGGCTAGAAATGTGCCCGAAAGAGTGGAGGTACCAATAAAAACCACTCAACTCCCTGTACTTGAAAAGAGGGGGAGTAGTACGGCCTCTAACCAGGATCTAGCTTCCTACAAGCATCAAAGGAAATCGAGGAAAAATCCTCTAAATCAGTAAATGCAAGTCAACTTGCGTTGATAAACACCTTATGGGTAGTATACACCCAGTGGAAGGGAAACCTCCACAACCCCAGCTTCAGCTTGCTCACACTGGCTGGGACATCGGAACACCTGGACTCACGCGTATTGGGAAATCACGAAGAGTCATCATGGGTGCATGAGATTTCCTCCAACAATATCGATTCTGCAGAATCATATAACCAAAGTCTACAATTGTCGACAAATATTTCTCTTGTATGATTGCATACATCCTTCAAGGTATTCAGATCCAAAGACCATGGCCATGGCAGAGTATAAACCACTCGCTCGGACTGAAACAAACAAACAAAGGATGCAATCCAAGCAGAATTAGCCTTGCTCCTCCAACTGAATTCTCTATACGGGAATCAATATGTTTTCTTCTAGAGAACAACAAGGTGGTGAGAAAGCAAGGCTTGTAGCATAAGGTCGGGTTTTTCGCAGAGATCCGAGACCTACTCTCCAGATAGGATTGGAATCCTCAAAATTTTCCGATAATTATATCACTAGCAGTGCAAAATCATCTATCTATGCAGTTGATAGATGTAGTGACTACATTTCATGTGGATCACTAGATTTGGACATGTATGGTTCCCGATAGAATCTCTATCCGAATTGAAATATAAACGCAACATGTATTGTGTAAAATCAATGAGTCATTACATGGCTTATTGTTGTCGGTATATTCTGGTACAACCGACATAGTGAGTTCCTTATGCACAAGGATTACTCGTACAATGATGATTACCCATGCGTGTTTGTCATACACAAGGATTATCCCTGCAATGACAAAGAACGTGATCATCTAAAAGACGGAATTTGAGATGAAGGATTTGGTTAAACCCAATCAGTGCTTGATACTACAATTCGGGCTACTTCACTCAAGTACGATGGTACACCAAGTTGCCTATATCATTAATATTGGAGAACCCTAGAATGGACAAGTCATATCCACCTCCCATGTCGGTTGTTCAATCTCTAGACGTAGAGAAAGATTCACTCAAACCACGGGATGGTGTACAAGGGATGTTGGGACTTGAAGTTCCATATCTTAATGCCATTGGACCCACCAACAAACTGGTTGGGAATCAAGAATATCTTTCGATATCTCCAAGGCACCACACATTACTTGACCTATTCTGGTAATTTCAGAGAAATCTGAAATCCAATATCATCAGGATACACTAATATCGGCTACTTGAATGATCCTCACAATGTGTACCTACATGGTAGAAGTGTCACTCCATTGATCTCTTCGAAACAGACTTCAGTGACTACACCTACCAATCATTCTGAAATACGAAGCCGCGTTACACGTGTAGCTTTACGGAATGATAAATCACATACATAAGTCATGTGGTATTGATTCTCTTGAATCATCGACCATTATCTACACAGATAATGTTGCTTGTGTTGCATGGATGCAAATAGGATATATCGAGAGTAATATCTAAGCATATTGCCTCTAAATTGTTTTATCTCCATGAGCTCCATAAGAGCCGGAGAATAAACATCTTGCAAGTCAAATCATGCGATAACCTCGTTGACCTATTCACGAAGTCTCTACCAACTTTCATATTCCAGAAATATTTTATGGAATTGGTATTCGACGGCTTCAGGAATTGCAAGAATCAGGGGGAGTATCTCCCTGGACTACTCCTGTTCAAAGCATCATATTACACTCTTTTTCCCTTATGAGTTTACTATCCAGGTTCTCATCAAGGTTTTTAATGAGGTAATATCAACACAAGATCATATGTCATACTTTCTGTTTTCCCCACCAGGGTTTTTAAGAAAGTATACACGACATATATATTATTCTCTAAACTCTATGGGTTTTCCCTTTTACAAGGTTTTCCTCATATGGAGTTAAGAGAGGCAATAATCATTATATGCTGTATCATTTTCTCCTTATTTTCCCACTGGGTTTGAATGAGTTTTAACAGCATATCCAACAATTATATGTTGCATCATTTTCTCCTTATTTTCCTCATTGGGTTTAAAGGAGTTTTAGCAACATATCATACACACTGCTTCTCATATTTTTCCCACTGGGTTTTTGGAGGAGTCTTAATCAAGATGATAAGTATTTATACAGTCAAGCGGTGATTAGGGGGAGTGTTGAGAATAATTATCTTCGATAATTATGGATTAATCTCCGCTTAATTAGGAGAGGCAGTTCCACTCTTGGGAACCATCACGCCCGCTCCTCCCGACGGTTTCCTTCTCGGAACGACGTCTCCAGAGAACCGACGTATTAACGTCTGTTCAGATTGTATAAATAGCAAGTATCATCATCAATAAAGAATACAGATTTCACTCTTGCGATGGTCTCTGGTTCTCTCTCAATTTCTACTTGCAATAATCCAATCTCCAATTGGAGCGATCATCGTTGAAGCTGAACACCCTGTCCGGTTGCCGGCTGACAGAGCAAGGATGGTGTGTCCCAGGGTTGGACCTAGCTGCCCGCTAAACCAGCTCTCGGAGGCATCACAATTCAGAAGTTTCCGTGTGTACCATAAAGTAAGATTTGTGCACCTAAAAATAAGAGCCTTGCTGAATGGAGTCTAAATTTGTGAAATAGAAGGAGTGCAAATTAAATAAATGCAGCATCAAAGGCACCGATGATTAATATCAATTATTGATGGTCTTTTATAAAAAGGAGGGAGAGGCTGGACAAACTTGCAAAACAAGCAGGTACTGATCATTGGAACCCTAATCATGTCCAGGAAACAAAAACTATAATCACCGAGTGCAATGACCGAACAGATGCCTTTCAATTTCAGCAAACAAGGTTGTAAGTTTCAAGAGTGAAAGATGCCAATGATTAGCCACTGACGTCAACTAATTTCCCAACAAGAGTAGTGTCCAGCAAGTGTTCCTAGGTTCTTCAGTGGAAGAACACCCTCCATGCCATCGTGTTAACACATTTGATCCCAAACAATAGAGACGATGAGAAGGTACACTAACAAGGTTATGCTTCATGATAGAACTGAAGATCCACAAGGTTTCTGTACATTGCCAACGGAATCCGGTATCTATAGTCATGCATTTCAAATCAGTTCCTCCTGGTAGCTCAAATGATAAATGAAGACGAAGAGAGTGCTTCTATGCTCCCCTAAAAGAAGACTAAAATACTAAAGTAAATGAGTTGAAGGACTCATCCACAGAAAAGAAAGAGTAGGGCAACTCTTATAGGGGAGCATAGAAGCAATCCTCGAAAAGCAGAACAAAAAAACACGGAGATGAGCAGTTCACTCCTAACTGGGTTTAGCACCTCCAAATATTTGCAAGCAAATTGTAAACCTGTTTCACTCACTCTATTGAAGTACTGAACATTGATGCAATCAGATTTAACTATCAAATTACTCATGGTGTCCTATTTTGCTTTGTGCTTGTTCAGAACTAGAGCTTCAGGCATCAGCACTGTTTGACAGCTCCTCTAATGACTGCTGCGACTCTAGATCGACGCTTCCCATCTGGCTGTGCTTCTTCAGATCCTTCCATAAGAAAAGAAGCACATAGTTAGTTATTATGCAGTAGAAGTAAAAGCTCCAAGAAAGGGATGCTAACTTAGATGGTAGAAAACACAATGAGCACAGATTAAAAAAGTACTTCTTGATATGCTTTCTGAACCGCTTCAAGCATTTGGACGACATGGCTCATCTTTGGCCTCTTGTCCGCATCAGGATCAACACACTTCAGGCCAACCAAAATTGCCCTCTTAAGAGCACGTTTAGGTGGTTTAATCTCGAGGCCTGGGTCCACAACCTCCTCCGCCCTCTTAGTGCTAACCATCATCTTAAGCCATTCTACAAGATTTGACTGAAGCAACAGAGAAAAGAGGTGTAAGGACCAACAGAAAGGGCGATTATATCAAATTGCTCAAAATGGGAAAAGCTCTAGCTCTACCTCATCTGCAGGCTTACTGTAATCAACTGGATCCCTAGCTGTAATACATTCCAACAACACAACTCCAAAACTGTAAATATCACTCTTTTCATTCAGCATCCCACTATTCGCGTATTCAGGTGCAACATATCTGTCATAAGGTTAAGAAGAAAATTAGGAGATGTGTTCCCAAATGAACAGGAAAATTAGAATGGGGGCAGACATGAAGGGGGCAAAATGAGAGCTATACCCATATGTTCCCATCACTCTTGTATTAATATGGCTTGCGTCGGAATCCAGAAGTTTCGCTAACCCAAAATCAGAAACCTTGCTATTGAATTCAGTGTCAATTAAGATATTACTCGACTTAATGTCTCTGTGTACCACTTTGGGGTCTATGGCTTCATGAAGGTATGCAAGCCTGAAAATTCGTGAAATGGCATGAATTAGCATGTCGTAATAGTCAACAGTCCCGTGTGATATTTATCTGCTGTTGTTTGTGTAACATGATATTAGGAGATAATCGTGAAAGATGCCAACAATCCAAACTTACGCTTTTGCTGTCCCAAGGAGAATTTTCATACGGCTTTCCCAACTAAGGATACCATGTTGACTCATGGCTCCATGAAGCCATTGCTCTAGGTTGCCATTGTTTACATACTCATAGACAAGCATCCTGCAGTTGAGAAGAACTATGTTTATTGTAGTGTGGATTTATGTGGTAAAGAATAATAACCATGAAACAGGCGTCAAGGAGAACACAAACTAGCAATGCAAAAAAGAAGGAACACACATAATTTCTTTCTTATGGTGTTGACTATCCATTTATCATTGTGATTTTTTAGAACAGCTCTAGTAGAGATATGAATATATGATGATGAAACTTGCACAAGGATTGATTTTTTTCAAAATGGGGAAGCCCCAGCCTCTGCATCAAAGTGATGCATATGGCCTTTATTAAATTATTTAGAGTCCGGAGACTTTGTGCGACCCGTGAATTGTAAAACTTTGATACTTCTGCACATGGATTGATGGATGCATTACGCATACAAGCTAGTTCTAGTAGCTTCTATAATACTTGAAGATGAAAAGAAAAAGGAAAGGAAGAAATGTATCACCTATGTATCCCTTCAACACAGTACCCCAGAAGCCGCACCAGATTCTTATGTCGAACATGACCAATGGCTTCAACTTCAACTCTAAATTCCTTCTCTGCCTGCCCTCTGGAAACCCAATTAACAAATCTTAGGACTAAGTTAACATCACATACAGTAAAAAATGGCTAACGTCACAGTAAATTCAATAAGATAAGCATGCACTTACACATTGTTAAGTATCTTCTTCACAGCTACCTCAGTCCCGTTCATGAGTCGACCTTTGTAGACAACTCCATAGCCACCCTCTCCAAGGATATTGCTCTTCGCAAAACGACCTGTTGCAAACTCCAGATCCCTCAAGGTGAACCAGTGCCCCCAGCCCAAATGCGACATCTCTGGCAGACCAACCAGAGGTGAACCTGATGCATATCCATATGGGGAGCTGCCTGCCCTCTTTGGACCTGAGCTGTTGTAATCTTCGGAGTATGAGCTTCCGGCCTTCTCTATGTTGTACAATGAGCTGCATTGGCTGAACGCATCGACGTCGACAGATCTAGTCTCCGCCAAGAGTGCTACGTTCTTCATCTGTGTATACTTATCATGCACTGGCATGAAGGCCACCTCACTGTCGTTCATACTTTGCGTTTCAGCTCCTTTGTCAATGTTGATCTCCTTGGACACAACAGGTATCTCTGTCTGCGACGAACCGTCAAATCCTTTCTCCGTCTTATTTTTCCTTCGGATGGAAAGCCACAACACTAAGATGAACAGAACTGCCATCAGGATCCCAATGCCGATGGCAATCAAGACCCATACTCTCAAATTGAACACGGGTGTCGTCCGTGACAATGCTGCACTGATGTTAGGTGACGACATGTTCTCTTCAGCAGGTCAGTTGGATGAGATGGTTTGCGGAATTCAGAATCCTGTGACGGGTTGCGAAGAATTTACAAACTTATCCCTATGAATTATCTGTATAATAAAAGGTACATTAGCCAACCATGGAATCCAAAGCAGCACATGCACAAAACTACAAAAGTAAAGGGTCAAAATCTGTCTGTATCCTGCAATAAAAGGTGCGTCACATGATGGCACAATTCTTCCATCCGGGGGTGATAATTATCGCTTGCATATTACTGGACAGAAGGTCTGGAACATGGAATGGAAACCAATCAAACAGCAACATGGACTGGATGGTCATCACAAGATGGGAGACCACCGAGATGAACTCTGGAGTCTGGACAGTTAATCCACCAACCACGCTTAAAATAAAATTCAAAAAATAGATCAAACAAAGCGCAGGGCGCCTGAAACAGCCTGGACAATGTACTACAAGGGATTTCGATTCCGCAGAGACCAGAACATACCATAAATCGCAAGACCCAGCACGATTCAGGATTTCGGGTGAACAAGTCAAATCCATGGAGACAGATGCGAACGGAATGGACTTGGGAAACATGAATGGGGAAAAGAGGGTACCTTCACAGGACGTCCAATCCAGCCCCATTGGACATGGATTCCATCAAGAACTCCAGCTCCGCCCCCCTCAGAAGTTGGGACTGGAAAAGCTGGGTTCTTGCTGGGCGCTGCTCACGCCTGTGTGGAGTGGCACAGAAATGCCGAGTCGGGAGAAAGGGCAAGTGACCTTTGCTTCTTGGTGGGAGAGAGGAAGCCGGAAAGACGAACACAGCACACACATGCACACATGAAGAGAGAGATGGAGAGAGAGTAAAGGGGAAGCAAAGGGGAAGAGGGGGGAGGAGGAGGAGAAGAGGTTGCAGTGTTTGGAGTTAAAGGTGAAGGTGGGGTGAGGAGAAAAGATGGAATCCATTAAACGGGAGGGGGTAGTTATTAAGGAAAATAAGAATGGGGAAGGAGGAAATTAATGCCGGTGATGGTTCAGGACTGACTGCATGTGGCCGGTGAGAAGGGAAGTCAAACGTCCAGTCCAGGGGCTTTCCTTCGCTGGCTCCTCGTTGAAACACAGATTTAATTGGCCAAAAATACATTTTAGGATTAATTGACTACTTATTAAAATTGGAAATTTCATTCCAACTAAACGTGCCGATGCCACTTTTCTCGTGCAATTTTCTTAAGATAAGAGGAGGGCCCCAATTATTTTGAGCTACTACTGAATTACGTGAATCTTATAGCGGTTAGAGGATAAATTGTTGCGGGCACTTCCTCGCGTCACTCGGTGAGAAGAGTTATGCTCGGTTTGACCGGTTTTGTAAACAGAATTTAACCGCTTGATATGTCCTATTGTGACATAGATTTATGACCTATGGTAGCACTTGGATTTGTGGTTGATCATAAACATCGATTTGTCTTGTCTTCGTTTCTGCTATTATGACGTATGTCATCTTTCTAGTAGACATGTCGCTAGGTTTGACCAACAACCACTTGGAAATGTAAGAAACGTCCAAACATGTAAAGAACCATACTACTCTAAAAAGATGTAAACACTAACACAAATATTACCAGCAATCAAAAAATGACGCGTTTTTCATTGGACGCATTTGCTATAATGTCCTTTGAGCCAGTCAAACATATTGATTTAACCGCTACAATGTATCAATGTATCAGATAGATATCGTCGAATCACTATTATTATGATATAGTGGTCAAGTAACCCCCTATATTTCCCGAATCACTTGGTCAACTCATTGCTATTTGCTACTGTAACGTAGATGATATATATCTTTTTGATGTAACACTTGGATCTCGCTAGATATCACAGAATTGTTCGTATCGGGTTGATGATATGCTTGGATTGGTTTGCTACATGTTTGTATTATTGTGGTGTGTGGGTTCATGGGTGTTGTTTCACGTTGAGAGATACGCCAATTTGACCAAGGCAATGTACTATTGTGATTTATGAGTTTATCTGTCTTATTTTCCATGTTATCTTTTGCGCTATTGTGATCTCAGGTTTCATGTAGTGTTGTTGATCAATGGAACTCGGTCCAGTGTGTTTGAATGTCGCGTGTCCTAGCTAACTGAGTACTCCTAGATGTTGCAAATGGCCATTAGTTGTCTTATTAAAATTATATTGTCACTGCACACTTCTTGTACTTTGCTGGGAGCAACATAGTATTCTTGCGTGCCGCAATGCACATCCTATTGGCAAAATTATACTTGAGGATTAATTGACTACTTTATTTGAAAAATACTGAATAATTTTTTAGATCGGTTAGGACACCATCGTAAGAATTCACTTCTCACTAGCGGATTTCCTAAGACGTCACTTTGATGAGAGTCTCTCTAATATTTTACCTACAAATCAGATTGCACAAATATTAAAGTTGTGCGGTTTAGAGGAGAATTTGTTGTTAGGGACCCCCCTAGGGTTTAGTTGCTAGTGCGCCAATGTAAGAAAAATGATATTGTAATTTGACCGGTTGACCTACCCTACTGTGATATAGGTATATGAGGCAAGCAACATTTGAATTTGTGGTTGACGAAACGCCTTGATCTATGTGGTTTCTGTCTACTGCTACCATGGCGTTTTCTTTTCTACGATCTATCTCGTAGATGGGTTAGTAGGTTTGACTATCAACCACTCGCGAATGTAGGGAACATCCATATCTCGCTGATTAAGCATGAATATACCGTAGGATATTTTAAGTGATGACTCGCACATATACTAATGGCTACTAGAAAATATAGCGTTTATCCTTGGCCATATGTGCTATTGTGTCAAATGAGTTTATACAGTCCTTTGAGTCGGTCAAATATGTTGGAATTAACCACTTCAATGTGCCAGTGAAACATACATATGCCACCATATTATAACTAATATTATGATATAATGGTCAAGTAATCAATATAGTTGGTGAATCACTTATATTCAGCCCATTGCCATTTGCTAGTGCTGTAGAGGATTTCTATCTTGCTGATGTAACATTTTCATTTGTCTAGATTCCATGCAATAATATGATGTAAAATTCATGTTTTGATTATTAACTTTGCTTTGATATTTACCTATGTTGCATTATTGTGGCTTGTATGGTGGGTTCATGAACTCTTCACGTTGATGAATGCGCCAGTTTAATGCAAATGCTCTATTGTGGGTTTGAGATTATTTGTCTTCCGTCCAGCGTCTACTCAGTGTTGTTCTAATGTGATGGTTCATGTAGTCGAGTTGTCGATGGAATAAATTAGGAGTACATTATAGTTTTATTCCCTCTAGTTCCTCGGGTTGTATCCAAATAGGAATTGGAAATGGGTTCCAACATTTCATTCCAATAGCAAATATCATGCACACTCAAACAACAGAATTGGAATTTGAGGTCAGATTCTTTTGTTTAGGTGTGCATGGTATATGGTATTCCCACTCCCAACAACAGAATTGGAATTTGAGGCCAATTTACTTCCATCTTGGTTTTGATATTCCACTCGGATTGAATTCCAAGGCCAAATTACCTACATCCAAACACATAATTAGAATTGTAATCTATTGCAAATAGGTACAAATTTCCCATTAACTCAAATAACAATCATTCTACCATTGGAGCCCACGATCAGAGAGTATGTGGCATGTTCCTCGCAAGTACATGTCCAACATGCCATCCAAAATTTGGTCCAATATTAAAAGTTTTAAATAATTCTCATAATGTTTGAGTACTTCCATCAGGCTCACTAAGTATCTTAGTAAAGTCGGAGATATTTTCATATTTAGTTAAAAATTCTGGTCCCTCTTTTTAGGTACCACCAAATTTTAGTCAATGTTTTGAAAATAATAATATGAAAAATGCCGTCAACTAAAAAATTGGACGCAAGTTATTCTAAAGATTGAGCACATTTTGACCAAC
Organism: Dactylis glomerata; assembly: GCA_007115705.1. Lineage (NCBI taxonomy): Eukaryota > Viridiplantae > Streptophyta > Magnoliopsida > Poales > Poaceae > Dactylis > Dactylis glomerata. Next base: position 849,391 of record QXEO01001145.1, read on the forward strand.
CTTTAATTTGTTTGCACCCTTTTTGTTAGATCCTCCAAAATGTGGTCAAATTTTAAGCATCTAAAAACACTATTTTTCAAAATGGACACTAATTATTCTAGAAAAAATAGAGACAATTTTTTCTCGCAAAAACGCAATAAGCATTGCGCTTTGATAGAAAATAAGAGTTTTTGTACAAGCCCAATAAAGGACGAGCACCCTGCCATACAACTCAACCTGAAGAGACTAGCCTAGGGGGACAGTTGACGAACACCACGCGCCCTTGCCTCAGCGCAAGCACACGCCTCTGTCTTGATAGTGTCAAGCAGGGAAGCAACCGAAGACCGAGTGTTGTCGAAGATGGCTGCATTGCGGTGCTTCTAGATCCACCATGTCGTGAGCATGATCATTGAAGAGGTGCCCTTGCGCATGGCAGGGGTGGCGCGCAGCGCCGAGGACCACCAGGCAGTAAAGTCGTCTCTAGCAACCAGGGGATCGATGTTGATCGTATCCAAGACGGCACCTCATACCAGATTGTCCTAGCGAAGGGACAACCAGTGAGTGTGCATCATTTTGACCATCCTTTTAAACATTTTGTCCATTTCAGTTAGCTTTGCCAAAATTTTGGTCAATTTTCAAACATCTACCAAAATCCTGAAAAAGAGATCATGAATTGGAACGATGGACACTAACTATTCTAGAAAAGCATGAGACGATTTAGATAAGTTAGTTAGGGTCAAAACGAAAATCGAAGTTCACTTTTGTCTTAAGCAGGTGTTTTTCGCAAATGCCTCGCCAAAGAGTGGTCGTTTGTTCCATTTTCATCTGTATTCTAGATACGCAGTGTCACCAGTGTAGTGGCTGCCGCAAATTCCTCTTTCGCAGAAGGTAGAGGGGGAGCGTGTGTCCCGTCGGCCCAATGCGTCCTTGTGCCGCTAGTTCCCATCAGTCGTCCGGTGGAGTACGTAGGGCACTGTGCTCTCATGATGCAGGCGGCCAGTACAGATTTTTTTTTTTGAATGTTAGCAGGAGAACTGTTAAATTCATTGAATAGATAGAAGATTGATTCAGTTTATGAGGGAAACCAGACCCAAAAACCATACAGATGACAGCCATTTGGCTTACAACGCACAACACACAAGCACACAACAAGAGCTCGCCTTGCCTTACCAGAGCCAAAATGGCGAGAGGTATAGGCACAGAGCAACTAGACCGCGTCACATCCGAAGCACAACAGCTCGGAGGCACCGCCCAGCTCAGAGATGGCACGCATCAACGTACAGCCCACCCTTGACGCCTAGAAGAAGTAGTGGCGAGTGGACGGCAGGACTCGACCAAACCTGAGGAGAACATCGCCGAAGAGATGCCCAAACAGAGTACATTGCGCCCTAGAGGCCCTCGCTCTGAGTAGCTTCCAACCTTGATTCCAAACCAACTTAGGACTCCTCACGCAACCCGAACAGCGCCTCCAAGGAGGGAACGACATCGTAACGCCGCCACTGTCTGAACCAACAAGTTGGATCTAGAGTTTCCTCCCTTGCACAGGAGGGGGTATGAAGAGAAGGGCCTAGACGACGCCTTCAACAAGGTCACGGCGCCCACAGGCGTCGCCGTCGTCTCCAAAAGCCAGGATTTCTTCGAGCACCAACTTCAACCCCACTGTCCACAAGCAGGCCAACTGGAACCAACGGCCGGAAAACCACCAACGAGAGGCCAGCCAATGTCACCGGCACAGGGAAGGCGGTGACCACCTCAAACATCATCCATGCCAGCTCCGACTTGCTGTAGAAAACCATCTTCCTCGTCCCCGCGTTGGACGGGAGGATGCAACGCCCGCCCTCCCGACGACGCCATTCCTCTCCCGCCGACCACCACCTCGACCAGCCACACGCCGCAGCAAGCAGTCACTGAACATGCCTCCACGACCGCTCGCACTGGACCCTGCAGGCGCTGCACCTGCCACCCCGGTTGCCTTCGCTGGCCACTGTCGCAGAGACCAGAGGCACAGCCCGCACCTCCTTGTCCTCCTCCATGGCCGGTCGAACCGGCCACCTTCTCCTCCGCCACGACGGCTGTCGCCGCAGCCTCCTGAGCCCCCGAGCAGCGTGACAGACCGCCCAAAGCACGCCTGCACGCTGCCACAAATGCCAGCCCCGCCGAGATGGAAACCGGCGGCCCTCCCAGCCCAGATCGGGCCCAAAACAGCCCCTGATCCAGGCCCAAGCGTGGCAGCCGTCCCGCCCCGCGCGGTGCCTTCTCCTCCGTCCACCGCAGCCTCGCCGAGCCTGCCCGCCGCCGGCGGCCTCCGGTATCCTGCGAGGCGGCCTCCCTCCAAGCTGCGGCGCTGGGAACCGAGAGGTCTAGAACCCCGCCGCCCCCTTCACCTGCGCCGGCCGGCTTTGTCCGGCGGCGGCCTCGGGAGGCGACGAGGGAAGGGAGGAGGGGATGGGGGTGGTGGCGGCGGGGGGATTAGGTTTTCGCCCCCCCCCCCCCCCCGTCGCCCGGAGGAGGCGACGAGAGGAGCGGTGGGTAACGATTAGTACAGATCTTTCGGTGCGGCTTCAATACGCTACTCAGCTCAAAGGCTCTCCTTTCACATCACCACCCAGTCTTTCTACTGGCTACTTTTCTTCATTGCATTTTAATCCGATTTTATTTTTTGAAACTTGACGAAATTTGACGAGTAAGTATGTGTAGAAGAAATCACAAAACAACAAATTGGCCACAAACGCTACCTAGCATGTATGGATTATTACTTTTACGTATTTGGTTGGAAAAGAAACAGAACGCTATCCTCCCGAGTCGCACCCCAGGGCGCGCGCCGCCAGAAGACCTCCTACCGCCGGCTCCCCTCGCCACCGTTGCCGATGGCCCTCGCCGCGATGGCGGCAGGCCCAGCTGCCGAAGGTGGATGGGGTCAGAGGTGCGACGGAGACGAGCGCCGGTGCTTCTGGTTGGTGGCAGCAGTTGTCGATGTGCGGCGACTAGGGCGGCGTCCCTGCGTTGGGGTGGTGGCGATGATCCCCTGGGGCGCTGATCTGTTGGCGGGGGCGCGCGATTGGGGATTCCCCGGAATTCCTAGGTCGTGGCATCGATGCCCTTCGGTTGCGATGAGGATCTGGCGCAGGTTTGGCCTTTGGTTATTGATGGGGAAATGCTAGATTCATAAAGCTAAGATCATCGGACTTACGTGGCATTTGGAACCAGAAGGCTCGCCAGAGGAAGAAACCAGAATAAGATCGGTCTCGACCATATTCTTCTTCGGAGGAGGCGATTGTTAAGCTTCATGCACTAGCCAACGCAACCAAAAGTCCGAACTGATGGAAAGGGTTAGACAATTCACTTATACACTTCAACACCCCCACTCACGTGTGACGAATCAATGGAGAAGAGCAGCTGCGGCCAGGACGGGAACCGGCGAAACAGAGGCCGGGGCGAACTAGCGGCGACGGTCATGGGAAAAGTCAACACGTGGACACAAAGGGGGGCAACAACAATTTTTATAATAAATTGCGAAAACCAGGACTCGAACTCGAGACCCTGGACTCTGATACCATGTTAAGCTTCATGCACTAGCCAACGCAACCAAAAGTCTGAACTGATGGAAAGGGTTAGACAATTCACTTATACACTTCAACACCCCCACTCACGTGTGACGAATCAAGGGAGAAGAGCAGCTGCGGCCAGGACGGGAACCGGCGAAACAGAGGCCGGGGCGAACTGGCGGCGACGGTCACGGGAAAAGTCAACATGTGGACACAAAGGGGGGCAACAGCAATTTTTATAATAAATTGCGAAAACCAGGACTCGAACTCGAGACCCTGGACTCTGATACCATGTTAAGTTTCATGCACTAGCCAACGCAACCAAAAGTCCGAACTGATGGAAAGGGTTAGGCAATTCACTTATACACTTCAACAGCGATGACTTCGGGAGGTCCTCCAGTGCGGCGTCCCCAACGTCCTTCTCTTGCGAGTCAGCGGTTTGCTCGAGGGTGGAATCGTGAGGTCAAAACTGGAATCGATCACGATCACCCAAGCTCGCCGAAGTTCCCTCGGTCGAAGATCTGAAGTATGCAACGCAATCAAAACGAGACGAAGTCATTGATACGTCTATTTTGCATCACTATTTTGTATCATAATTTACTGTTATTCATTGATATATTTCATATTTAGAGTTGATACTTATGTTGTTTCCTCTGTTTTTATATGTTTGATGATCATTGGAGGATTTGCTGCCGGAGTCAGGATTCTGCTAGAAAAGGACGATCAAGACACCATATTTCGGAAGATCAGGAAAATTCTAGAAAAATACCAGAAAATTATATTTTACCAAAAGACTCCGGAAGCCAGAAGGAGGAGTCGAGAAGAGCCAGAGGGCAGCCTCACACATAGGGGGCGCGGCCTGGCCCCTGGCCGCGCCGGCCCTGTGTGAGGGCGCCCTGGCCCACTTCTGGTCTCGCCCCTTCGCGTACTTCATCGTCCCCGAAAACCTAAGTCAAGGGGGGGGGCTCAGAGATAGACACAGCCGCCTCTGCGGGGTGGAAAACACCAGAGAGAGCAAAGCTCTCCGGCAGGCAGAAATCTGCCGGGGAAATTCCTTCCCGGAGAGGGGAGATCGTCGACATCGTCATCACCATCGCACCGAACTTCATTGGGATCATCATCATCGTCATCTCCATCACCAGCACCTTCATCTCCACCATCACCACGCCATCCCGCTATAACATCTTGAGTTGGATCTTGTTATGTTCTTAGGGGAAACTTTCCCGGTGTTGATTACTCTTGTAGTTGATGCTATTGAGTGGAACCGTTGAATTAAGGTTTATGTTCAGATTGTTACTTACCATTATTTCACCTCTGATCATGATCCATATGATGTCTTGTGAGTAGTTTGTTTAGTTCTTGAGGACATGGGAGAAGTCAAGATGTTAGTAGTGAATTATTGTTGAGAAATATTTAATAGTTTGATATTGTTGTGGTGCTATTTCACTAGTGGTGTCATGTAAACGTCAACTACATGATACTTCGCCATTTATGGGCCTAGTGAGATGCATTGTGTATTTGGCTACCAATTGTGGGGTTGCTGGAGTGACAGAAACCTAAACCTCCGTTGGGAGACCATTGCATCAGGGAGCGTAGGATCTTAGAGTTTAAGGCTGTGGTTAGATTTATCTTAATTACTTTCTTGTATTTGCGGATGCTTGCAAGGGGTATAATCACAAGTGTGTATTTATCCTAGTAAGGGTAGTGCGCTAGCACAGGTTCACCCCCATAACACCTATCAAACCAATAAAGACTATTTAGCGATATGAAGCGAAAGCTCTTGACAGAAACTCCCGTGTGTCCTCGAGAACGTTTGGTTATTATAAGTTACACAACCGGCTTGTCCTTTGCTGAAGAAAGGATTGGGCCACTTGCTGCAATTGTTGCTACTGTCTTTATTTACTCGCACTTTATTTATTTGCATTATCAAATACCCCTGAAAACCTATTTGCTAGTATTTACAGTGAATCTTTGATCAAAACCACTTGTCAACACCTTCTGCTCCTCGTTGGGTTCGACACTCTTATTTATCGAAAGTACTACGATACACCCCCTATACTTGTGGGTCATCAGTCATCCATGAAAGAAGTTCGACAGTGAAATCTTACGACGTATCAAGGCCGAAGTTTGGAAGAGCCCTCTTCCCCGCTCGCGGGGGAGGGCGGACGTCCAGAGGTTTGGCAGGAATCGCCGCGCCACCATCATCGCCCGAGGAAGGAGAGCGGGCATCAAGCTCCTCCGAATCTTCAACCCGGTCGATGTTTGCGTGCCTCGTCGAAGCTCGTGATGTCGTGGGCACGGCGGATCCTAACTCTTCCGGAACCTCGACAAAATTGCGCCCGGGATATTCTCCATCTTCGGGCTGGGGCGGATAGCATCGGGCTATGTTGAAAATCTAGACAAGGCACTTTCGATCAGTTCTCAATGCGCTATAAGAAATTCATCACAAGTCAAAGACATTCAGTCGAAAGACATGGGAATCATACCTCGGTTCGGGGGTGCGACTTGCTAAAAGCTACTGCGCCGAAAATCTTCGGCACAGTCGATTTTTTCTTCAAGTTGGTGACGGCGCGAACACCATCATCAATCTCGGCTTCTTTTAGTTCGTCGGAGGAAATACGTGTTGGGTCCCGGCGATCGGAGTAATCCCACATGCAGTGGGCCCGAGCAGCTAGCGGCTGGACCCGATGCTCGATGAAGGTGCGGATGAGCTGGATGCCTGACAGCTCCTTCTTAGGCGTAGCCCAAAGCTGCTGGATCTTCATCATCATAGGCTGCGTGATCTTCATCTCTTCCTCGGACAGCTCGTGCGCCCACGACGCCCGAGGCCGAATGACGGTGGTGGGCTGGAATTCTTCAAGACCGAAATTTTGGCCAGCGGAGGTCTTGTCCCTGGCATAAAACCACTTCGTCCTCCACCCGGGATTGTTTTCCGGAGTCTGGAGGTTGAAATAGTCGACGTCTTGGCGCACCTGGCAGCTGAAACCGCCAGTTTGGTAGTGCAGGGGACGCCTGATGACGAAAATTCGGCGCCATAACGCCCAGCGGGGTTCAATCCCCAGGAAACACTCGCAGAGTGTGATGAAGCACGCGATATGCAGAATGGTGTTGGGATTCAGATCATGAAGCTGAATCCCATAAGCAAAAAGGAGACCTCAAAGGAAAGGATGCGGGGGAAGTGAGAGCCCCCGGAGGAGGAATGCGAGGAAAAGTACCCGGAACCCCGGAGGTGGCCGGGGTACGATCTCCGGACCGGCAGCGAGAACTTCCGCCGGATCGTTCTTTAGTAGGCCGACCTTCTCAGCGCTTGCCAGCTCCCTGTCTCCTATCTTGGTCTGGACCCAATTCCCAACAGCGGGCGGGTCAGCGTCGGCGGTCTTGGTCTTCTTCGCGGCGGCACCGCCAGCGGCACCGGCCGCAATCAAGCTTCTCTTGCCCATGACGGTGGCGCTCAACAAGAATTTCATGAGGATGGGAGGAAAGAGAGATGCGTCGCAGGGGCAGAATGCAAGGAAGAAGATGACGGCGGCGGAGTGGGGTAAACAGTTACTCCTGTTGTGCCATTTTTATCTCGCCACGGGAAATTACTAGTCCATCCTAGCCGCACGTTGCGAAGGGGAAGCGGCGGGGTGGATCTGGCCGTCCATGTGTCAACACCACAGGCGACATGGCCTCCACTACGCACGGTAATTGAGGAGACATGGCGGACTTTTTTCACCCACGCGTGGGACGTGCGGTCAAACGTGGTCAACAGCCGGGGCACACGGCTGTTGGGCCCACAGGACGTCTAGTCTTGTCAATGGCAGGCTATCCTTGCAGAGGATGGCGTGACAGCTCAAAGGAACCAAGCGTCATCACTGACGTCGCTACCTGTGAAGCTGTTTCCTTTCAACCCAAAGGATAAGCTCGACTTCAAGTTCTCGCCTTTTTCGAGGTATGTATTTTTGAAATCCGAATTTCTTTGATGTTCCGTGTTCCGTGAAGCCTTTTGCCCTCTTTGTGCTATTCGGAAGCAAGTCTCGCCTTTTTGAGCGGCCTTGTTCTTTACTCGAAGTTTTAATTTGAGTCGCTCGAGAGCTTTTCGAGTTGGGTTTTCTGCATGACTACCCAAAGGGTCTTCTTGCTTTGACTGTTATCGTCTTGACATTCGAGTTGTGGATTATTATCCCTCGAAGTATTTATTACGGGCCAGCAGCGCCTCCATGCTTCACGAGTTAGGGGTATCGATTCTCCCCGTCTACCGTATTCGGGCGGATCACGCTGCTGTGGTCTTCGAGTTGTGGATTTTAAATCCCTCGAATTATCTTCTGGCTGGCAACGCCCTTTCGATATTCAAGTCATGTCTTTCGATCCCATGATCCTCTCTTTTTTCGGCCTGCAGCGCCGCAAGTTCACCCGAATAATGGATTCTTCCGTTCAGGCCGTCAGTGCCGTTATTGCATCTAACCATGGGCTTCAGTCCCCAAGTTATCTCTCACTCACGGCCAGCAGTGCCTCAATTTTGACTCGCAAAGTAGATTTCAGTTCCCTGGAATCTAACTCTATGCTATGCCTACTCCTAATGCCCGAATTCTAGTGGCAATATACCAATTCGGATGTCGTATGTCAAATACGAAGGTAAGTCCACCGTTAGCAACACTAGATGGCCCGGTATATGTATCAAGCGCGCTCTGCCGAGAAAATTTCCATACCTACGGTATGAAGTCTTGCATCGATGGACGCATCGAGTGCCTTACGCATTACTGGGCTTTGACCTGATAAGTCCACACACGGCTCGGGTCGAAGTAGCGCCAGTCCACGCGGGTTCGAGTCGGGGGACTCGAATCTGAGTAAGCTAACCAATGTTTTTGCGACTATGCAATTAACTAGACCCGACGTGAGTCTCAGGCTGGTTATGCCGATCCCCCCTAGCAATCAAATCATGCATTTTCGAGGCTCGAATCGAGCATTACTCGAATCTGTTTCTTTTACTAAACGAATCATTCGTATACCTGCTATGCCTTTGTATTTTTACAGGTAGGGCGAAAAGAAGTATGAGCAAGCAAAGAAATGTCTCGAATTAGAGTCCCTGCCATAGTCTTCGACTATCCCAGGCACTCGGGGGCTACTGACGAAGGAATGACAAGTGGACCGCCGATATTCTCCTACCTGGTTTTCGGCCCAGAAGGGACATCCGCCGAAGAGATAGCAAGGCCCATGAAGTTAGCCGTCTGGCGCAGCCCAGGAGCAAGACTTGCCGTGCAATGCAAGACTCGAAGGAGGAGACCTAGTCGAATTAGGACTCATCTAGGGTTTATTCAAACTGACTCTATCTATAATTGGCTTGGAGAACAATCCCGGGACCCAACCTTCGCATATAAAAGGTTGGGAGGGAGATCCTAAAGCCCCTCTAGACACTTTTCGCCACCATCCACCCGAGCGCTCGTAATCTCGAGAGCTCTCCACCTTAGGCTAGATCGCATATACGCCTCCATTGTAATCAACCCTTGTAGCCACCACTTCAATAAAGTCAGACAAGCAGGACGTAGGTCGTTACCCATCGCGGGGGCCGAACCTAGGTAAAACCCATGTTTTCCTATGTCGTCTGATCGTCGTCGAGTTTGCCGGATCCCACAAGCTCTTCATGTCTCGAAAGCCCTCAAGCATGGGCATTGCCGGGGTTGAACCTCGTCAGTTATGGCCTGGCGCGAGCCAGATCAACGAGGCAGGGGCAACTAGTGTGACAAGCTGACGACTGCGCAGCGAAGCTCCAGCGGTTGTGGGTTTGATCTGGACCTCTTGGTTCGATCTAGGCATACTGGGTATGTGTTGGCGTGCGGCACCGGTTTGCCTTCTCCTCCGTTGTTCTAACCAGTGACAAGGGGGTCTACTCATTTGCTTGAATAAAGGAGGTGGTCCTAAGGTTTCTCTCGCGCTAAGATGATTATCTCCCTGGTGCCTACTCTCTTTAATCTGGCCAGAATGTCGAGTTCCAGAAGGCTCCGCCGACAAACTTCACTGGGCGTCTCATGCCTGGAGATTGCTGGTCGGATGGGATTCGGTTGTGCACATCTATATTTTTTTCTAAGCGTTTGGTTTCAGAGGGAGCGTGGCGAAGCTTTGTTATCTGTTTTTATCATGGGACACGTCTTACGGTTCATGCTGATGTCAGAGGGCAGAGAATGACATGGAAGTCGAGTTTTTGAGGATGAGCAACGGTGGTTTGACTCTTTTGTGTTGATGCGGAACTTGCTTGGTGATTCCTGACTCATAGCAGGGTCATCGGCAAGTGGGGGCGATAGCACAGCAGAAGTTCAGAGCCTTACCTTGCAGGGTGAAAATCCATGGTCTGGCCTTAATTGGTTGTGTCTGGCAATGGTGTTATTGAAGTCATTGTTTTGTGAGCTAGGACTTTCTCCGAGGTGAAAACCTATGACCTATTATCGGGTGGCGATGATGTTTGTGCACTATTTCCTTCTTGGGGGAGTCTCTATTGGAGATGCTGGATATCTTGTGTTGTCTTGGTGATGTTTGTACTGCTATTACAAGGAATAGATCACTGAGTGGGACTTTTTTCTGTAATTCTTCATCTGTTTTTTTGTTGTGTACATCCATAATGTCACTAGGACACTGCAAGTTGTTGCAGGGGCTGGGTACAATTGGAATCTTTTTAATATTAATATATACTCTTTATCGAAAAACTTAGTGTAGCATGTATTATCTCTGTTCCAAAATATAGCATGTTTCCATAGTATAGCTTTCTAAAATATAGCATTACACTGTAGAAACCGTAACAGTATAGCTTTTTAAATATAATGGTTTAAGATTCTACTGAGCCCTAGAACTAACAAAATCGTAATAGTATTGCTTTCTAAAATATTTTAAAACAGTGGTAGCATTACACTATAGAAGCGCGCGTTGCATCCACCCCCTTCGCTCGCCATCATCGATCTCTTTTGCGAACCCGCAGGAGATCTGCGCGTCATTGCATTAAGATTAAGGGGAAACGGCCGGAGACCGAGTACAATGCCGAAGCAAGAAGAGGAAAACACCACCGCACCACCGAAGGTGCCACACAGGGCACCTGTGCGACGCTACTCTGTTCCTCTCAGAGACCCACGCCTACAGGCCATCCATGCCTCCCACTCATCCAACACTAAGCGCAGCAAGACTTGCGCAGGGGTGTACTTTTGATTGAACACCCGCGCATTTCTCTCAAGCCAGATGGAGCGCACCACGAGCAAGATGAGCGAGTTCGCCGCCTTCCGATGGGACGACGCGAAGCGAGAGACGGCCAACGGCCACCATTCTCCAAGCTCTGCGCGATCCGAGGGCACGACGTCGGGCAGTCCAAGGGTAGTGACGACCCCCATCCAGATTGCCGTCGCAAAAGGGCACTGCAGCGAGATGTGGTCGATGGTTTCTTCCCTTGAGCCACAGAGCGGGCACATAATGTGCGTGGGCAGCCCCCTTCGCCGTCGCCGGTCGGCCGTCCAACACCGACGCCGGAGCGCAAGCCAAGCATGGAACTTGTACTTGAGCGGCGCGAAGGAGTTCCACACGTTGGCCGCGCCGGCCAGCGCCGTAGTCCCGTGGAACAGCGTCAGGTACGCAGATTTGGAGGTGAACCCGCCACTCGCGGTCCACTTCCACCTGAAAGCGTCGGCTCCGTCGGCGTCATGCCTGGGAACGCTGTGGATGGCACTCCACAGCTTGAGGTAGTCCCTCAGCGCATCGACGGTGAGCTCACCGGCAATGTCGCGTGCCCAGCCGTTGTCCAAGAGCCCATCAGCTACCGTGCGCGCCCGCTACCGTGCGCGCCCGCTTGACAGAAGGGCGGACGTGCTTCATGAGAGCCGGGGCAACGGATCCCGCGTCGATGCCACCGATCCATGGATCCATCCAGAACTTGACGGTAGTGCCCGCCTCCACGGAGACAACCACCGATGCGTTGAACAGAGCACGAGACGCATCGCTGACAGCCAGGTCAAGGCCGCTCCAAGGCTTGGCCGTGTCGGTCCGCTGCAGCCAAAGCCACCTGGATCTGAAGGCGGTGTTGAGATGCCTTAGGTTGTGAAACCCTAGGCCTCCAAGGCTCTTAGGCTGACAGACCAGATCCCACGCGACAGCGCAATTCCCTCCGTTGGGCCATCATCGATCTCGCAACACAAATCTCACGAACAGCTCGATCGCCCGCTCGGCGCCGGCGCGCCGCCGGCCACCGCCAGATGCTTGGGATCACCACCTCATTTTTCAGTCTCGGCGCACGCACGCGCGTCCAAGAGGCGGTCGACAAATGTCGCCGTCGCACGTAAAGTCCGGTTAAGGTTGGTCGCAGTCATGCATGCCCGTGTGCTACCTGCCCTCCCTTTATCTCCAGTGTCCAGAGTCTAGCCAGACCATTCGAGCATGCTTGCTTGTTTAGAGAGTTATTACCACTAGCTACACTCCCATCATGATGATTGATCATGGCCATAACTCGGAGTTCTTAGTCCCAAATGCAATGATCATGCTGATGAAAAGGGGGATAACACAGTTCACGGGGATGGCCCATATGGCGCCTTTCTGTTCTGGCTAGCTAAGCTAGCTTAGCCTAGCCTAATCATCATCGCCTGGAAAGAGCGTTGGTAATGGCAGCTAGCAAGATCCAGCACACAGAATCACATCACGAACTGGTCCTCGCGATGGAACATTGGACGCGTATATTTCCCCCCGTTTCCGTTGTGGAAAATGTGCTGGCCAGTGGCCATGGATCGCGGGAGTCGCCCAACCGCCGGCTAGTTTGTTTAAGCGGCGACCGACGGAAATCACGAAATGGATTCCAACACGCATACAAATATAGAATAGAGAGGGGTGTCTCCGTGTCTCTGTGCATCGATACAGTACATAGCAGGCGAGCAAATTAGCCAGATGTGGGCGACATGTCGCACGCGATCCGCGTACATCCATCGTGCCTCGCATATGCACCCTCGATCTCATCCCACGAATCTTGGCCTGCAGTTGGAATTCACAACATATTTTGAACTCTGATTTGGACGGTGGATGGCCTCGATCGATCTGCTTGCATCACGGATACATCAACAACAATGTGCAGAATTCACACAGCCAGCACGAGTTTTCCAGTTCTTCGTGCTCGTGGTGTGGCGCCGGCCGGAGAAGTCAGCGGGGCACGTCTCATAGCTAATTTTGCTGCACAGCCGACGCCAACACACAAATTTCCTAGCTTTTTGTATATTTGTAGGTGTACTTCGGTAGCTTATCTGCCGACGGTTGAGCAACTACCACTAGCAAATTAAGTCTTCCCAAGCTAGCGTTGTTTAGACAAACAAAGACGACGACGACCAGCAAGCAAGCTTCATTGTTGTATATATGCTTGATTGCTAAAAATTTGAGATCGATGCCACAACAATTAGAAACAATAACTTGCCGCCAAGAAAGAACAGTTTGCAGCGCCAGCTGACAGTTTCATATATATAACTGAAGAAACATGGACTCTGGGAGCCAGTTAGTTCTGCGTGCGACCCTTTGTTTTATGTGATGGAGCTTTTCCGGCATGTGCCGGGGGAATTTTCGGCTTGTCGCTCGCTGCTGGAATGGGTCCTGCAGCGCCGGCCATCTGATCGTCGATCTCTCTTCACATGCCAAGCACTAGTTAGTTGGAGTGGCATTGTTAATTTATGCGCCACTTGACCTATACAGCCACTTGAGTGAGTTCCAAACAAAAAAAGATCGACAGTTTGAGTATATTAGCATCTACTCTCTTTTAACTTGATTACTTGCTACTTATTAATCTTGGTGTGGAATTTACAATTGTATAACTGGGATAGCATGCATCTGTATATATTAGCACGAATTCAGCCTCAGTGACATCCAGAAACCGCAGGGACAAAAAGGGTGCGTGTTAAGAAACATACAACAGAGTGGTTGCTGTCAACCCGTGAGGAGGTTACATTTTTCAGCATAGATGATTATATTAATGGCTGGGGTGCATATTATATTACCATTAAAGATCATAGTGCAACATTTACATGGCTCTGCAGGAACTTGATCCCCATCCCCATCCTGATTTTTTTGACAACTCACCGTCTTGATTCTTGAATGCTATGCTTTAAATAAAAAAAATAGAGGCGAAACCTTCGCCTCATTGAATTAATCAAGAAAAAATTACAAGATTACAGAAACCACACAAATGTTTTTTTTTTTTGCAAAAAGCCGTAGCTAAAAACAAAAGCCCGCTCTACCGATGACCGACTCCACATGTTTGGCGCCAGTCCTCACACAAAGTATAACCTTTTACGGTGGGGATAAAGAAATAATTTTTTTTGAACAGAGGACGCCAAAGGGACCTAGGAGTTGATTGTCCAGTTAAACCGATCAATCCGACTTAAAGTTTTTTGGGATTCTCCGTGTGCAGACCATCTAAAGTTGTGTCTAGGTCAATCCGCGTTGAAGTTTCTTAGGCTGTTTTGCCTCGGTTGGTTGGTCGGATTGGTTCAGACTAGTACTCTGACTTGTTATACAAATCCGAGTTTTCTAGTGTGTGGATTTCCATTAAAAAGTTTGTAAAAGGTGTGAGGATCACTTCAAGATCCCGAATAGTGGATGACCTCTCGCTTTGTGTGAAGGGTTCAAGGGCTCTCACTTTGTTTGGAGAAAGAGAGAATAGAGCCAGGTCCGGTGACGGATTGTGTGGGCTTCGTTTGCCGCCACGGCCTCTCCAACAGAGATTAGACCCCCTCCCTCTACTTTAGGTCATTTCTATCCATGCCTTTACTTTTTGTACCTTGTCTCTTGTTTTCTTTTGCCAATATACCTTGTCTCTTGTATGTTGTATTGCATCATAAATATTTGTAGTCGCCCAGTCACCATCTCCCTCTATGTGCCATCTTTGATCTTTTAATGTTCTACATATTGGTAAATTTTCGTTAAATAATGGTTACACTTTGGGCTACATAAAAGAAAACATTTGGTTCTAGAAAAGAAAAAAATATATCTCTATCTTCCATACTTTGTCTGTAGATGACATTTGAAAAGATATTTCCCTATATACTTGTCGTAGGTTCAATGAACCTCGATAGATTTGAGCCTACATTTTCGGAAAATTACATTTTGCCGAAATCCGCGACAAGTGACATCTAAATGTACTTGTATATTTATGTATAGTATCCAGATGTTAAATAAATATTAGTTGAATTCCTTCTGAACTGAGATCCCCGAAGCAGCGAAGCTCCGATCAAATTCCGAACGGCAGTACTACCGCGCGGCCACGAGGCTCAACTGAACTGTGAAGCCTCAGTGGTCAATGCTGTCGGCCACCGTGCGGTCGCGCCGCGGCAAAATGTTGCGTTTCGCCTCGGCAGTCGCCACGTTGCCTCTACCCGCGCAACCTGCGCCCCGCCTCCAACGGATCACTACTGAAACATTCATCGCGGCTAGTCAAATTTCAGAAGTTTACAGTGTGACCGAGCTGTTCACCTCCGATCCACCCATCTTAATCCACCTCCGAAAATGTCCATCTCCCTCCGCCTCGCCGTCCCGCCATCGGCGCAGGCCCCCACATTTCGCCGCCGGCAGCTGAACCCGAGAGCCTGCAGCAATGCCGTCGCTGTCGCCATTGCGCCGGTCGCGTTACAGCCGCCACATGCGCTCAGGTCCTATCCTATCAAATACTACTCCGTATGTGTCTCACGGGTTTCGTCTGTGTCGAGTAGCTCGCCAACAAAACGCTGCATAGCTCGCATCGCCGGGAGGAATTTACTGGATCACAAGGCTAGCATAACGGTTTCATGGGTTTTCTCGCGATCTGCAGGGGAGCTGCGCCTCGACCGTCGGGCGTGTGGTGGCGGCGCCGGGGAGACGCCGCCGTGTGCTGCGCGTCGGCGCATGTCACCGCCGAGACTATGCAGTGGGTGTCCGTCGGGGCCGCCGCGTGAGTACTCAAATGAAAAAACCAATCTTAGCTTTCCTTCTTATGTGCACGCCTACATGTATATTAGCAGTTGTAAATTGTAATTGCACGAGTTTATCTGTTTGTGAACTGAAATAACTTAATAAGAGTTGCCCATGTTATGGGTTCAGAACTTCAGATTATGCAATTTTCAATTCAACATGCGGATGAACACCCACAATCATCATACGGATGCTATTCACATTTGAAAATTATGTTACTTTGGCTCTCAGTTTAGCCATGGTTCCATTAATTATGACTGCAAAACCTTCATCTGTACAGTTCTGATTCTTCGACGACATGTGTTGTTTTCGTCCTGTGCAGTTTACTGATGCTTGCTAAGGGCACGTCCGTGCACAAATCTTTCCTTGTCCCTTTGGTTGCTCTACAAGCCCCTTCTGATGTCATCACATGGATCAAGTAAGGTGCCAGCATTTGGCAGAAGATAAGAATCAGAGTTTTTTCACTTGCACATTAGTCGTATCGTTACTATCTTACCTGAAAGAAAAAACATCTGCTGAGACGTGCTTAATTTGTGACACCAACGTTCAATGCCAGAGGTGATTATGGCCAATGGACAGCTTTTCTTGGGCTTCTTCTGCGTCTCCTGTACTTCATTCCAGGTATAGGAGTAGAGTTTACTGATGCAGATATTATTTGACACAATTCTCTCTATTTTCTGCATGAAACCTTGTAGACAACTTATGTTTCGTTAATGAAGCTGGGAGGAAATCCCTTTGATACAAAAATATTATTTGACATTTCCTTTCCCAGCTATAGTGAATTTCTCATTAGGAACGTTTAGATATGATGTTCTCTTGGGAATATATACTGAAAAAAGGGCGTAGCCAGTGCTGAAATCTCCCACACATTGTCGGGTCCGGGGAAGGGTATTTCTAGGCAGCCTTTCCCTTGCTTTTAATTATGCAAGGTGGCTGATTCGAATCTCTTGGGAATACTGTTATTGGCTTTCATCAGCATCGGTTCGACCAAATCTAGATGCATGACTTTGTTTTACTATCCACATCTTTACTATTTGCAGGTGAACTGGAGCTTCCTTTGTCGACAATGCTGTTCGTCAGCATTGCTCCTCACCAGTTTATGAACTTGAGGTACGAGAGATTGTACCTACATCTGAATAAGGAATTTAGGGACAGTAACTGTGGCGCCATGACTTGTTTGCAAAGAACTTCAGAGTTCTGATCTGTCGAATCACGGTTGCAATTTCCTATACAACATAGTGCATTCCAGTTTTTTTTTTTTTTGCGAGGAATAGTGCATTCCAGTTTGACGATTTCTCACATAGTTCGTCTAATCTCTTGACAGAGGGACTCAAGACTCTGTAATATTGTCCTTGGCGATTGCAGCTTATCTCGCATTTCAGCATTTCACTGGTGCTGGAAGCTTGAGGAAGGCCTTCGATCGTGGAACGATAGTTGCAACCTTGTCCGTCATCTGCATCACGCTTGTCCCTCTCTTGTTCTTGTTCTGATTCCTGTCAGGCTGTTGAAGCTTTGCTCGTCATAGCTCGTGGAAATGTGGAGATAGAAGTGCAGGAGGCTGAGAACCTGCAGAAAAATAACGGAATAACATAACCTTATGTTGGACAATCCTACCATAACTTAGACCCCTCCCCGTTGAAAGCAGCTTATGATTCACCAACTCGTTTAGGCCTCTAAGCATTCCATTTAGTACAATATGATTTGGTTCATTGAAGTTTTCACTGGAAGATTCAGTATAAATTGTGAGAAATTATCTTAATAGCTCTCAGTCGAAACTCTGATTCATATTTGTGGATTTTAATAGCTCTCCTATCTACCCAGAAATGATCTTCTACCTTTACTGTCTGTGTTCTTTACATATATTTTGATTGTTTTAAAATAATCGTGTTGGGTACAAATTCAGTCGTTGCACCCTCATGAGCAAGTTGTTGCCGGATTGGATAGGAGGAATGAAATAAAGCTACGAAGGAGACTCATTAGCTGAAGAAGTCAATGTTTTCTAACAGATTCGTGCTTTCGATGTCTGTGCCTCTGTGGAACGCTACTTCTCAGATATTTGGAAGAGAACATGATGCCAGGGCGGCAAAGACTGCAATAGTAAAATTTTCAGTGCCGCAGAATCAGATTATGATATTTTGTGGTAGTTACCCATCTATGGGAACTTGGAGGGATTCCTGAAGATTATTGAAAAACAAAATACTCTCTCCGACCGCTATTACTTGTCTCGTATGAATATATATAGACACTAAAATATATCTAGATACATCCATATTAGCGATAGGTAATAGTGGTCGGAGGAAGTAGTGAAACTCTAGACTATAGCAGCGACATTATGATGTTTTTTTCCCTATATGGCAGTGTCCCCTCTTTATATCCAGATCAAATATATTATTCTTAGCTTGTTATGCAGCCGAAGTAATAATAGTATAGAAGAAGCAAAACACACCATATAAGTCAAGAAATATCCCAACAAATTATTTCCCTTCAACTTACACATTAATCCAACATCTGAAATCACTGAAAATTCTAGCATTCGTCACAAATTATTCACAGAAACTCTAAGATGAGACTAGATCTCATGAGAATATCATTTATGTCTTGCTGAGCTTCTGTGAAGCACCAAAATAGCAAATTTTGTAGTTTCATGTGTGTTTGCTTCTTGCAAAATTCAACAAACCATGATATTTCAATACTACTCTTTTCTTCAATTTTTAGATCTTAAATTCACCACCCTCCAAATAGTCTAGAAATCACAAGTTTACTTACAACTTCAGCACGCTTGCCCACTCGCAAATGTAGTATTCAAGGACAAAAGCAAATTATCTTTCTGGGAACACAATTAAGTTTAATAAAAGAGGTGATTGATTCACGCTGTCGTCTTGGCCTCTTGGGGACAAGACCAGATAGGCAGAATGGCAGATCCGCACGCAATGTATATCGGGCTGCCACCATCACCTCTCTTGCCTTGCCGCCCCACGACTGATCTCCAGTTTTCCACCCTTCGCGTCATCTCGGCTCCGATTGTATGCACCTCCCCTGCCCCGCTGCAAAAACATCTATCGATAAATGCCAAAACTGACATATACAATCAGCAAGAGATGGGAAAATTCAGAGAATTAAGATGAGAAAATAGACAGAAAGGGGTTAAGAGTCGGGCCATAACGCGTTGGCGGCGTTCTAGGGTTTATATTTATCAGGATATTCGATAGACAATTAGGTTTACAAGCTGGTACTTATAGAGTTCTGATGCAATGGGGAATTGATGGAAAATTGACGAAAAATGTGGTGGTAGCGACAGTTTCAGAGATTAAGAGGGAAGACGTCAAGTTGGCGCCAACTTGACGGTCACCTGCTACTTGAATTTGGGCCGCTAGATCCTTATAACTTGAACTGGTATCGTTAAATCTGGGGCGTCCGTTAACTGAACCAGAATAACAGTTGATCGTCTCAAACTTCAGGAAATTCAGTTCATGACAATTGCCTCCCTCTTTTTGAAACAAGGCAAAAGAATTGCCTCCCTCTTGGGATCACACTAGTCCTTGAGTGTGGAAAACTAGGAACACGGCTTCCAAAATTGTATGGCAAATTTTAAAATAGCTACGTGCTAGTATCAGTATTCGTAGGAGGCAGCAATCAAGAGAAAATATGGAGGAGAATTGACAAAAAGTCACCAGTTATATCTAAGGTCAATGTAATTGTCCTCTAATGTCTTCATCTCTCCGCTTTCAAACTAAAGTTGCGTAATCTTTGTAGAGAGTAACACAGGTGTCTGAGCTAAGTTTTATTTTTAACTAAACTGAGATAACCTTATATTGGGAATATCAGGACCATGAACTTGCTTTCTTTGACTCTAGTGATTGGGCTTTAGGAAGGTAAGACTTTCTTTTGAAAACTTACTATGTGATATCTACCATTACAAAAGTAAATAAGAAATGCCATTATAAACTTCTTACTTCGTTTACCTGCCGCAGGGTGGAAGTGCCAGCAAGCCTAGGCCCTGATTGGAAAGCCGTTTAGTTTCCCAGGTCCGGTCGCATTTTACGGAGCATGCAGGATTTTTAACGTGGCCTCCGCACGTCCCTGAATAAATCCCCCCGTTTTGCTTAAAATACTGGCATCCAAGCGAGGCCTAAAGGGCCCCTTGAAGCTCTTCAACCGAAACTTCAGGTATCCATATTAATAATGCTCATCAGATGAAAACTATAGCTTTTGCGCTTAGTATCAATTTTCAGGATAAGATGTATGGTTGAAAGATATGTGCTCCTTATACTGTAAAAAGAAGTGGATATCCTAATCATTCAGATTTGATTTAGCTTAGCTTTGCAACGTAGATTGTGGGAACTGGGGTGGTAGTCATGCTGCACCAAGTATGCTATCCCATACTCATTGACTGAAACTCTGACACTATATCTTTCATCACTAAACATAGTGGAGTAATGGGGAAGTCAACTTGCATATACTATGTTTTGCCAAGTTCATCTTCACTAGTGTTCACCAATCAACTTTCAGCTAGGAACGAACATTTCATGATGGTGGTGTTTTTAGTACCGGACGTGTAAGAAAACAATAAGTAATAATAAAATATCAGACTTCAACTCGCCTTGGATGGAGATTATATGATACAGTTCATCCTTCCAATGCACCTCTTTTTTTCTACAGATAATTCAGTGTCACCTTGCATGTGATATGTTATTATACATAGTATCAGAGGAATCACAAATCTTAAACTGTTGTGGAATAACACAAATACTTCCAGCACACAAACTACTTCGCTACTGCAAAAAAAAAATACTCTTGGGTCTACCTTTACACAGTTAGGTACCATATGCATACAGTCGCTGCTAACCCCACATACATATTGCATCACTCCCACATACCCTTAACACCTTAAGACACAGTAGCTTAAAAATGTGAAAGCGATGGCACTAAACAAAAAAAATTGAAGCCCAGAACAAAAAAAGTCAATGTACCAACAACACCAAAGCTTTCACAAACTATTGCTCTTCAGCTCTTCACATATAAAATGGTTTGCATATGTCGAGACCAACAAAAGTATAAAGATATGTCCAACCGTAATCGATGGTGCATTAGTGAACATAGAATAACCTACGATCATGTCCAAAACTTGTTGATAAGTGCCAATTGCAATCTCAGTGGTACATTGACAAGTACACAAAAGAAATAATTGGTTAAGCAGATGAGGGAGGACAATGTTAATCTGGGTAGAGTTTCCAGCATTATCAGGTGTTTCTTTGGGACCATAGAGGATGCGCCCTCCACCAGCCGATGCAGAAGACACTATGAAGCAACCTAAGCCATGAAAAGTAGAAGTTCACATGTAGCATGCACTTAAGTTGATGATGAAAACCTAAGAATACTACGCTACGAAGACAATGGAGATCTTAATGACATGAAAGCTGTTGATCTAGAGTTTACATATAGCATGGAAGTCGATGCCTAAATCAGTAGCCACTCACATGGACTACTCTGCTGCCGAGTTGGTCTCAACTGGTAAAGGACTATGAGGTAAGTGGTTGTTCATCGTTGTACGGTTTCCCCGAGTCTTCTTGCCTTGCCCTATAAAAGAAGAGTGTCGTGATCAAGGGAGATGAGAATTTCTATCCCGTGTCATGTCTTAACAACGAAAATGGACGATTACCTAAAACCTGGTGTATGGCTCTACCCGTTACAGTGGAGTGGAATCGGGACTTGCGTTTTTTAGATGTGCGATGCATGTTTCCTTGAGAAGCAAAAAGTTAGTTAGTTATCCCAAGAAGGGGTGGATATTCTGGAAAAAAACTCCAATGCTTCTCACCAGGAATTGCATGTGGCGACTTCAGTAAACAATCAGTTCGTCCCAATGCTCTGCAGCAACAACGGTTCTTGGATATAGAGCCAAGAAGTTTGTCCACAAAGCTAAACATTGTGACTTGGTAACTGTGGCTAATTTGAGACATATTTTCCATGACACGTGCATTATGTTCTTCCAAAATGGTTGCAAGCGGGTGGCCTACCTACGTATGGATTGAAACATTAGTTACATAAACAGAGAGAAATTTGAGGTAATATGAAGAAATTGCAACTAATACTAAGAAATAAATGACTCACAAGTGATGGGTATTTCAATCGGAGATGGTTGGAGAAATCCTGTGGTCCAGTCTCGGTGAAGATGCTTCGTAGCATGGGATCAATTGGGCTGTGCTGATTTTCCGTACCACCAAAACCTGGGCTGTGACAGGGCAGGGCAGAAGCTATGTCTGCTCTGTTTGTTTCCGTAGTGATGGGCTCTTCAGTGTGCCTTTGGCATTGGACTCTTGAGTTGCAAACATCTTGAGCACACCTAAACTTTCATGTAAATAAGAAGGAGATATAAGATGTCAACATGCTCATGACCATTGCATGTGTTCAGTTACTCACAAGATGCTTTTGAATCTTCAAGTTGGATATTGCTTGTGGAAACATAAGAAAATAACTAGGGAGTGAAAAAAGTAGCATGATATACATGTCAAAGAGAGGTTTCATGAAATAGTATGGCTACCAGTAATAAAACTTCACAAAACCTTGGTGAAGATGAATGTACAAGTTTGCACTGGCATTCATCCCACAGCCAAGCAGAAAGGGAAACCTAGCACTTTTGGTTCTGCGGATGAAACTTAACTCAGTAAAAAGTATCACTGTGCCTTGCATGAAATGGTGCACAATTGTAAATCCAGAACAGCTATTCTATCAAAGGTATCATCATTGAAATATTCTTTCATGATACAACTTAGGATGCTTGAAGCATGATGCCACATACAAGGTTGCTTTATTTTCCGAGCAAACAACTAGCAGAACTAGTCTTTTTTTAGGGAAAGCCATCATGGCGACTTTATTAACTATCAAACATCGTTACATCGTTCATAAGCAGCTCAATAACAAACTCAGGCAGATCCTCCAGCCAAACAGTAGCTAGCAGAGCTAGTTATTCCTAGTTACATAGAGAAATTCACATCTCCGATTCGGAGAACATGATTTGAAGTTGCTTGGGTTCAGAATTGCACCGAAACATGAAAGTCAAGAAAGCACATGCCGACAGCATTGTCCCAGCAAGAGTTCGACGCCTGGCTCCAAAACATGCCCAAACCACCGGCGGCTCTCCACGGCATGCAACCCAGACACCTGTGGCATCTTTGTCCACGCACAATCCACCGCATCAAACATCACCAGCCTCCCGTCCACAGCGTTGTATATGCATACAGAGCCCATCCAGTCCGCAGCCTGAAAGTGCCAGAAACTCCCATGCCTACCAGCGACCAGCTCATCGAACATCTCCACTGGCATCGTGGCTACCTCCAGCCATCCCTTGGCCTCATCGTTTTCCAACTGCCACACCACTATCCGGTCCAGCACCCCAAAGATCTCCACTCCACCTAGCAAGAATAGCCGATCATCGAGCACAAACAAGTGCGCCGTCGTGAGGCCATGTGGCATGTTAACCGGCGGCATCATCCATTCCCCTGTCACGAGATCAAGCACGAGAAGAGCGTCTGGGCCACGGCCGAGCACGAAGAGCCGAGCACGGTCGCTGGCAACCGCGGCATTGCTGAGTAGCGCGAATGGCAGCGGGATCTCGCCCCGGGGCGCCCACTGGGGGGAGGGATCTGAGGAGTTGATGGTGTACGCTCGGACAGCGGATCCGGTGGTGACGGCGACGAGCGAGTAATCCCGTCTGGTGGTGGAGGAGGAGGAGGAGCGTGGGACGATGACGGCGATGAGGTAGGCGCGGTCGGGGAGCGCCGGGAGGCGGAGGAGCGAGTCGACGGTGACGACGAGGGAGGGGGAGGCGCATGAGACGAGGGGAAGGGGAGGAGAAGACAGCGATGGATCGAACAGGGGCACCTGGAGGAGGCGGCGGGAGAGCGGGTGAAAGGCGAGGCGCGGCGAGAGGAGGAAGAAGGCGTCGAGGCGGTGGTCCGAGAGAAGGGCGTGGAAGGCCGGGGAGCGGAGGATGCGGCGGAGTGCCCGGGAGACGGCCGCGACGGGGATGAGAGCGGTGAGCGGGAGGAGGGAGAGGATGCGCTCCTGGATGTGCACCGGGAGCGCGTCCCACGGGCAGGCGGCGGCGGAAGTGGAGGCCATGGCCGGGGATTGATCGGCGGGTTGGTGGTGGATCACGGCGCCGTATTTGGTGAGGAAGGAAATGGAAACGGGAGAAGGAGAGGAGAAGCGAGGGTCTCTCTGCCTGGCAGGCTGTGGGCCACAACCGTGGGATGACGGAGCAAAATGACGGAAATACCCTTTAAATGAAATAAATGAAAAATATTGTACTCTCTATACCAAATTAGTTGTCTTAATTTTGGTTTTCTATGTGTAGATACATGTGTATCTAGAAATGTTAAGACAATTAATTTGGGACAGAGAAGTATAAATATGTTACATGTATCGATCATTCGATCTCACACTTTCAGACCTAAATCGGAGTAGATGGACGGGTACTAAAATTTAAAACCATTGTAAAACTTCTAACTGTGTGTACTCCCTCTATTCTAATTTAGTTGTATCAACTTTTTCTAATTACACATATATCTACACATTCCTTACTGAAAAAAAATATATATATACACATTAAAGACTGTTTAGATACATGAGTATCTATATAAATTTGAGGAGTGTAAAAATTGAAATATGTTTGCTTAAAAATAATGAAATATGAGAAGTCTCACATTAGCTCCATCGAAAGATGTATCCCCACCCACGTCGTGACTGATTCTATCTGTCATCTTCTTAATTGACTCGTAGTCAAAAAGACTAATCCTTGGCAGATGTTCTTGTGTCTTGGAAAGTGGACCAAGATCAAGATTGTCCAAGTAGAATACCTGCAGACATATGCACATTCAACTTGAGTATTACGGTTTGGGTTGAACCAAATTAGCATGATAAACAAAAACAATAGAAAGAAACATGACCTGCAGAAAAATGTGGCAGCCAACAAGATGTATGTTCTTGTGCCGGTTGCTGATGTCGGATTTCAACTTCCGAACAGCTCGATTCAAATGCTCGAGTACATAACAACACCAATTAAATTCTTTGATTTGCGAGGTATCGTTAAGTGCAGCCCAGAAATCTATCCCGATATAATCATACTTAGTTGATGGAGCCAACAGATGTCCAACTACAAAAACAACAAAAGCTATCTTGAAGCAATCTATCTGGACCTTGCTGGAATCTTCATTGATATCATCTCTCAGGAGATAAGCCTCCGCGGCCTTCAGACTATGTGCACCTTTGCTCAAATTGGCAGAAACACGGCGGAACTCGTTGCAAGCTTCGGATGGCTCAGGTGTATCGGGACATATCAATCTGGTGCCGCATGGGAGACCGAATACCTTCTCGACATCATGATCCCGAATCTGCAGAATCCTCTTCTCATCTATTTTCAGTTTACCAGACTCGACTCTTTCCATTAGCCATGCGCTGAATTTCAAGTTTATCCTTGTCAACATCTGAATCTTCAGCATCCCACCAAACCCAATTTCTTCGACTAAATTCCTCTTAAATTTACTAAACTTGCGCACGACCCAGCACACCCTCTGCACCGAAATCCTTGATGTGACAGCAGGTGCGGATCCAGGAGCTCGTACTGCTTCTCCTGCATCGATATCTATGTCGGTAGCTCCATTATCTCTGCTGCTATTCCCTGTGAGTGCAGCGGCGTCTCGCTGATTTTGCTCCAATGTGGGGGCGCGCAATGCCGCCTGGTCTAGTGTCCCCTCCATGAGATGAACAATTCCTGTAGAGCAAATCGCTAGAAAAAAAAAGATTGCCGATTGAGAGTGTGATGGATCCACTGGTTTGACTAGCTAGCTACTGACGGCAGGAAAAAGAAACTCTGAACAAATGGAGCAAGGACGCACTCCTCATACCCAACCCTAAGAATCTACAGTAGTAGATTCGTGAGACCATGAGTGTACTTGAGAGGGGGCGTACCTGGCCAAGGTAGCAAATCGTGCCGGCGTCTTCCAGACCACCACCTCGAGCCGACGGCCACCGCTCACCGGGGTCAACGCTGTTCGATTGTCATGGATTGTCCGCAGATGAGGGGTGGGGGACGACGGAGGAGGGGCTTGCCTGCTCGGTGCCTGGCTGTGTGGACAGTTGAGGGTTGGAGAAGCCACAGTAATTTTTTTTTTACAAGAAACATTTCGGATTAATGGCAAGCTGGCAACCATTTAATGTAAGACTCCTTCCATTCAATGCTATAATTTTTAAGGCATACTGTATATCTCATGTTTTGTTGATTAAATAAATTGTTAAAGTTTTTTAAAGAGGTAATAGGCTTATAACCGATAAGAAAGGAGTGTTTTATTTATCTGTGAAAGAGGGTTAAACCGGTTACAATGAAAAGTATCATACACTTGTATTATGTATATGATACTAGTTTATGATATCACTTATATAATATATAGTATCATCTAGTAGAATTATACTTTCATTAAATTAAATATTTTATAAAATCTCAATGCAAATATGTTTATATAATTTATATGTCATTATCCTTTCTAGTTTTATGTGTTATGAAGATATCACTCTCACTTCTCATTAATTGTTGTGCCTCATTAAATTTTTGTTAACATAGCATAGATACCCACACTATGGCTAGTCTTAAGCGACACCGTTCTTAGTAGCATAAGAGCAAGTAAAATATCTAACATATCCAGCTATAAGAATTAAAATAACAGAGTTGGATGAGAGAAGAAGAGAAAAGAAAAGTGACATCTAGATTAAGAGCCAACTACAACACGTGGTTCCGACGCTTTGCCTATAATACCGCGTTAAAAATACTTTCATTGAAGGAGGCGTTACACTTTTTGGCAGAGCCGCATCATATATATATACATGTACGGGCAATAATACTTGGTATTCCTCCACCTTTAAATAGTGGTTTTCATTCCAAATCAATAGTGTAAAGTGTGAAATATCATCATCTATAATATCAAATTATAAAGTGTGAAATATTAGCATCTCCAATATCAAATTATTGTCAGTGAAGTCATCTCAAAATACATATTCATATAGTACTATTTATTTTGTTATATGAGTAAGCGCTATGTTAACATGAAGCGGGCCGTTCAAAAGGAGAGACGTTTTGCCTTTCGGGAGCATATGCTTTGATGATTTTTAAATATAGTTCAAAATGTTAAAAAGGCGTGTCAAACAAATCCGTACGCATATTAATATTCTATGTGCTCACAAAAGTTTTTTCATGATAAGACAATTTTTTATGTCTAGTATAAAAAGACAAAATGCAGTGCTAAAAATGTTCTTTCACATGACTTTTTTTTGTCTTTTACAGAGGAAACTAAAAAGGGCAATCTTACTTGAAAATTGGCATGCACGCGTAGAATGTCAATATGAAGGGGTCCTGCACCTAGGGCACCCCATATTGCAGCACTGGGCTTAGGTCCAAACTTACACTAAAATTCCTTTAATTTTTTTTTGAAAAATGCGTAAAATAGTAGCTCAATGCCTACAAGAACATCGGGTAGCCCGGTAGGTTGCTCTTTCCTGGGTCTATCCCTAGATATGCACGCCAATTTTTTGTTCCTTTTTTGACATTTTGGAAATATTTGTTGGTTGCAGGAGCATATTCTCCCATGTGCCAAAATGAATTTTCGCATTTCAAATTAATACTATGTGATATATATATATATATATATATAAACTCTATTAGACACTCTGGGTGCAGAATAAGTAATTCTGCACCCGGGTCGGTCGACCGAGACAGACGGTCAATTGGTTCCATCAAACCATATCCGTGACTGTGCGGCTCGCAGCGCCGTAATTTTAGCATATTATTTTACCTGGGCGGTTCCTTTTAGCATATACGAGTAGCTGACAAACAACCGCGTCACCTCGTTCTTTTTCTCCTGCTTTTCAATCGTGCGCACACGACGGCGAGCAGTTGAGAGCAGGCAGCAGCGGCGAGTTTGTGAGCGGCCGGTGGCAAGCGGCGGCTCTGCTCCGCGCTCTCTGGATGTCCCCGGCTCCGGCGTCGTTGGCTGGTAGACAGCGGCGCCGTGGTCGGCAGACTGGATCGGCGGCGATGGTGGCGTGGTGGTTGCCGCCGATGCTGCTGCCGGATTCGGCATACTGATTGGGTTGCGGGGCGAGTGGTTGTTGAGGGTGGCATCGGCCGCCTCTTGCTCTATCTCTAGATCCCCTCGGTCGGCCGCCTCCTGCTCTGTCGGGAGTGCCCCTCCGCTGTCAAGACCCAACACCGTCGACGGCCGAGGCAGCCCCTACCGAACTCCATAATCGATCCACTCATTGACGGCGGTAAGGGGACCTCACGAATCCAAGACTCGCTTCCCTACTCTTTACCTCCGTGTCGCTTCCGATCTGGTGGATCGAGTTTTAATTGTTTGTGATACCCTGGTTCAGTATTGTGTCTTTGTTTTAACAGGCGACCTGCGACCAGGGTGGGGGCACTGGTACTGCCTCCGTGCGCAGGTGGTGGCTGTGCCAGCACCATGGACACTCGCGGATGTCCCCGGTACTCTCCCATTTTCTTTGGAAAACTAGTTCTTTTCCTGATCTTGCTTTATTCCTGCGGTAATGCATTAAAGTGTGTAGTGATTTAGGTTTCTTATTTCTCTAGAGAGAGAATGACGATCATGCTGAATATATAGGAAAGATTTTTTAGGTTGTTTTTCTTTGCCTAGATTTTGCATAAATCATTCATGTTCTTGCTTGGGCTCCATAAGGAGTTTGTGCATGAGGTAGGTTTGTTTGGGTTGGATCGATGTGATCTACCGGAAAACCAGTGTCATCTAACAATTTTTTATTATGTTTGCCGCCCTCCCCTTAGGCCTCGTTTGGCATAAGTGTATTACTGTGTTTTCTAGATTATTTTCCCAAGAGTATTGGGTGGAACACTCTTGTCACCCAAACTTTGTTACACCACAATCCTCTCCCTCATCAATACTCTCCATTGTTTTTCTGTTTGGAAGGAAGGGATAATTCTACAGCAATTCAATTTTCACAACAATGCCAAAGATGATCACAGAAATACAAATAAAATTTCAATTTTACACTCTGGTCACAAGCACCAATACTTGAACATTCTCGCAAGTTTCCACATCCACCTGGCCACGTGCCGATTGACACCAGTTTCTTACCTGAACCTGTATATATATCGACAGTGTGGCTAAGGTACAGCGTTCTAGCTTCAATCAACCTATCAAAGGGAAAAAGGACTCAACCGACTTGACTTGAGGCAATTTAAGAACTGAAATCTCTTTTAACTTCAGACAAATATGAGCTCCAAGAACAATCACTACTACTTGAGACATTCAAATCAGACTTGACAAGAATCAGCTATTAAGAGAAGCAATTTCCAGTAGTTCAAGATCACTGGTGTGACTGAGTCGATTGGGAAGTAGGAGTACAGGAAAGTACTAGCTCGAATCAGTACTAGCTAGCAAAGTCCCGATCACGGGATTGCATGCCAAAACCCAACAAATACTACTACTTTTCTTCTGTCACGTATAATTTCACATGCTTGGATGTGTAAGTAGTGACTAGGAATCTGAAATTTGCCACATAGTTTTATTATGAAGCTTGTTATGTTGGTACTAAATTTGAGTTCAACTAGTTTTTGACTGGTCCATCTTATATGGAGTATTTTGCATTTGGTACCCGTCGAGTAGCTCATCAAGTAGGCCTCCCTAATTACTGTTGGTTGTGTTTTCAGTCACATTAATATAAAGTTTAGTGTATGTTCTGCGGCATCAGCACTACCGTGATCTGGACTACCAATTTGGATGAGTAAGTGACGGTTTTCTATCCAATTGTGCATCATCTTGGTTTGTAATTGTTACATTTTACTCGAGGTAATTATTGTTGCTGTAAAAAAAATGGATCTTTGGCAATTTGTTGTGTCAATGGTGTCTCCAATCTAGCTCTTTATAAGAAAGTGGTAATTATTGTTGCTGTATAAAATGTGTTGATGTCTCCAATGTTCAGGCACTTAGCCGCTTCTAAAGAGCTACTAGTAACTTCGGTTATGCATTTTTTTTTTCACATGAAAAATGTGTTGTGTTCAGCCATATGCTACATTTTTTCTATTTCCTCCATTTTGGGTAAATGTAATTCTTAAAATATAGTTATCTCTTTGTATCGTTACGCTTTACGAACTTTATGGGATGCTTATTACAGAATGTTAGCTGCTCTTTCAAGCACCAAAAGCAGAGGAGAAAAGACAGGCAATTATTTGGCAATTTGGAAGAAACCAGCATGACGCCTGAAATCTTATCACTCTGGAGGCTCAAGCAACCTTCTAGTTGATTTAGATAAAGCTTAACAGATCATTACCCGAAACGTATTATTTCCTGTTAGTGTAAATTTCGATGTAAACGTAAGACGGTGTAGCTTCGTATTGTAAACCAGGAATGTAAATTACTCACCAAATTGGAATTTTTATATGTCGTTATTATGCCAACAGCTATTACCTTACTGTTTATAGATGCATGAAGGAGTTCTTATGCAGAAGCTTTAAGCGATCTCTACAACTTGTATGACAATTTTGTGAGCATGTAATGGAGCGCAGGGTCGTTGATGTGTGTTCACGTTATTTTACGTTTGTCCTACTGTTTCTTGGCTATGTAAATTTTACCTTGGCAATCAAAAGTTTAGAACTCCTTAGTTTATGTCAATAAACAATCAGAACTCTTCGTGGATGGAGCTAGCTGCGTTATTTTCTTAGTTTGAGGATACGCTCTTATAAATGGGCGGAATTATTTTTACGTTGGCTTACTTTTTCTTACATCACATGCGTGCTTGTGGGCCGGCTCAGGTGGAACTCCCGCCCACGTACGAGTCAGTTTTTTACATCGCATAGTGTAGGAGCTTACGACAATGGGATCTGCTATACGTCGCATGCAACCACCGGCGTGGCGCGCGCGCTGCTAGCGTCGGACGCGGCTCGAACGGTTCGACCCGGGTGCAGAATAAGGAGTCAAATAGCGCGACTCTCTATATATATATATATATATATATATATATATATAGAGTGTGGATGTAATATCATTACAAACTGTAGTGGTTGTAATCGGAACCTTTCTTTTGCTTTGAGATCCGCACTCTTTTATATAGAAGGATCCAATTCCTCTAGTTTCTATAATTCGGCGTACCAAAGAGGCAAAGAGGATCGGTGCCTTTTCTCTGACACGGTATCAAATTAGGAAGCCTACTCTAGCTTGGCACGCTGCACGGAACGCAGCTTTTCCACAAGATCCGGTCAAACTGGACCCATTTTTAACTCGACGCAACCTGTCTAAGCCTCACGTGAACGGTTTGAACGATGGATTTCTTCACTTGCATAACAGAAAATTAAAAGCTGCGACGTTGTACTGGCTGGGCCCGCCTTGGCTATCGACTTTTGACGATGTTCATTTTGGCTTTGTACTATCGGGTGTACAGGTTGGCCAAGCATGCTTCCTGATGTGAGGAAATGACTGGTGTCACGGGTTCCTAGATTTTCCCGTCGCGACGACGAGTTTGACCGGGCAGACAACCGCGATATTTTGGAGCTTGCTTGGGCTGGAACAAGGTAGAGTCACGTGCCATCCTGTTCACGGACGTGCTTTTGTATACCTTTGCTTGGGACAGCTGCTAGGTGATAGCTCATGAGCATCTAGGTCCGATTGTTTAGACAACATCGGGGCAGAGTGTACAAAGAAATTTACTTGCTGTCCATCGATCAATTCCGAGCCCACGAGCTTGCTAAATTACCTACTATGTCTGTCCATCGATCAATTCCGAGCCCACGAGCTTGCTAAATTACCTACCATCTGAAGGGCTAGTAACGTAAAGCTTGTAATTCGTAAACATAAACCATACATATAAATTTACTTTGGTACTTGGCTATGATTTTATAAAAGAGCCACGCATACTAAGGAAAGGTGTGTGAGCAAGAGGTGCAATGGTTCTAGAAGGCGACAAGAAAGGTTCTAGTTCAAATCGTTCTCCAAGAGTATGCGAGGAAGGTGCGTCACAAAGTGTAAATTTACAAAGGATCAAATCATGTGTGAGGTAGGTCATTGAGTCAATTATACAAGGATTCTAGCAAGGAAACAAATGTTTTCCATCTGAAGGGTTAGTAACCTAAAACTTATAATTTCTAAACCTAAGTCATACATATAAATTTACTTGGTTACTTGGATATGATTTGTAAAAAGAGCCATGCGTGTTAAGGAAAGGTGCGTGAGAAAGAGGTGCAATGGTTCTAGACGGCGACAAGAAAGGTTCTAGTTCAAATCGTTCTACACGAGTATGCGAGGAAGGTGCATCACAAAGTATAGATTTTCAAAGGATCAAACATGTGTGAGGTAGGTCATTGAGTCAATTATGCAAGGATTCTAGCAAGGAAACAAATGTCGTCCATCCAGAAGGGTTAGTAACCTAAAACTTATAATTCCTAAATCTAAACCATACATATAAATTTACAAAGGATAAAATCTTGTGTGAGGTTGGTCAGTCAATTATACAAGGATTCTAGCAAGGAAACAAATGTTGTCCATCTGAAGGGTTAGTAACCTAAAACTTATAATTCCTAAACCTAAACCATACATATAAATTCACTTGATACTTGGATATGATTTATAAAAAGATCCACGCATGTTAAGGAAAGGTGCACGAGCAAGATGTGCAATGGTTCTAGACGGCGACAAGAAAGATTCTAGTCCAAAACTTATAATTCCTAAACCTAAAGAATGGTCCTATATAATTCCTAAACCTAAAACCATGATGCAAATATTCAAGAAAATTATTAAACAATGGTCCTATATAAAAGACCAATGGTGCATGTGTGTTTGTCAAATGGTTCTAGGCATATATTTAAACGGTGCCTGTGTGTTTGACAAAGGATTCCGTGCATATATTTAAACGGTGCCCGTACAATTGTGCCAGCCATAGCGAAGGATGATTTAATATTGGCTGTTAGTGTATACTTCATCCACTCATCGACTTATCAAAATTGAAAGCACACTTGCTTAGGTATTTTGACTGTACTGTAGTTGTTCATAAAGTTAACGAGCACGACATTTCTGGTGTCTGATGAGTTGCATCAGTCCAGGGACCCAGCTTTCATAATCCTGGGCATGCGTAAAGACTTCTGAACCTAGAATTGGCATGTGCGAGGCATAATGACTAATGAGCTCAAGCCACACAAAAGAGCAACGGCAAAGACTAGATAAAAAGAACAATCAAAATTGCAATCATATATGAGCTCGCAGCACTAGTGGAAAACAGAGCAATAGAACCGGTTTGTAACCCCCATTAGCACCGGTTTTGGAACCGGTGCAACGCATCCGGGACTAAAGCCTTAACCTTTAGCACCGGTTGCGTTACGAACCGGTGCTAAAGGCCCTCCACGTGGCCTCCCACGCGCGCCCCCGTCGGAGGACCTTTAGCACCGGTTTGTAATATGAACCGGTGCTAGAGGATGGCGACGTGGCAGCCCCTGCAGTGTTTGGTTAAAACCCTAATCCCTAGCCTTTTGAAATACGGTTTTTTCGGGTATTTGAAAAATGTTGATGCACATATAAAAGAAACCATCATATATATTACACAATATCGTCATACATATAGAGATCGAAGCTAGTATGTGTTATCTTTTATCGTGTTTGGTCGAACATATTACATAATGAAACATTGTACACGTTCATGAATATATACAATATAATTTCAGCTACGATTTTCCAAAATCGTAATGCCGATGGTATTCACCGGTTGGTGCTATGACATCATCAAGTAGGAATCCCGCCAGTTCCTCTTGAATTGCTCGTATACGCTCAGTTGCTAGAAGACGATCCCGCTTCAGTTCGATCTAATGTAAAGAAGGGGGTCAATATATATGAATGAAGAAACTCAACATAAATGATGGTAATAAAATAAAATTGTGAATATTGTTTGCGTACATCTAGTTGTTCTAGTCTTCTCTTCTCACGACAAGTCTCTCGCATGAACTCGCAGACATAGAATCCACATAAATTATTCCCGTCTTCTTGCTTCAAGCACTTTACGAGAATAGAGTTCAATCAAAATAATAATCAAGGATGATAATGGTATTGAAACTAGAACCAACGAGATGCGCGGACCTAGCTAGTAGTACTTACCGGTACTTGTTTAAATTCAAGCTCATTTCTCCAGGGACCCGGTGCCTTAGCCGTGAACCGTTTCCAAGCACTGCCCCGCAAAGAAAATGAATAAAGAAGTTAGTAATTAGTTGATATCGGGAAATGAACGAAAGTAGCTGATATAGTGCCATGCATAATGATTGAAATTACCGCTGGAGTGTATCAATCATGTCCCCGAATGTCTCAAGGGATTTTTTTTTCGAGTCCATGACTAGTACTCGTCCTCTATCAAGTTCAATAACTAGCAGAATAAAATGATAGCTGCGCACACACATAACACACACTTAACATCGAGTAACCAAAATATATAGTAATGTGTATAAGACAGTTAACACACTCACTTGAAATTGTAAGGAAATAGTATTTTCGTCATGGTTTCTTGTTTCCTTAACGCCCATACCAAGTTATCCTCCGTGTCCTTGATATGGTTATGGAGAGTTACCTCGTTCACGGTATATGGGTCAATGAACCCAATATCATAGATTTGTCCTCTTTTGCATTCGAGTTTCTTCAATCTGCATAATATAGTGAGTAAAATTATGCATGCAATAAACGAGATGAGATAAAAACTTATAGTTACAAGGAAAAATAATACTTACAAACAATAGGCACTGATCATCGATTTGTCGAGGGCATCATGATTGTATAACTGAAATAATTCAGCAAATTCGATGTTTATGTCGTCGGTTCCACGAAAGTAATGCTCATCATTAATTCCTATTACGATCCAATTCTGCCCACGTTGTGAGGCTTCCAAGTACCAGTTATGCAATTTTCGCATTCTTGTTGGTAGATTCGGAATCTCCTCGGGTCTGACGAGAGGGCTCCCATACCTTCTGAGATATTGCATTGAGGAATGCACATAGCTTAACAATGGGTACACGAACATTTTCCGGTAGAAGCCCCCTTAATGCAACTGGAAGCAACTGCGTCATAATCACATGACAGTCATGAGACTTCAGGTTTTGGAATTTTTTCTCTGTCATATTTATTATTCCCTTTATATTTGATGAGAAGCCAGACGGCACTTTAATACTTGAAAGGACATCAAAAAAGATTTCCTTCTCTGCTTTTGTAAGAGCGTAGCTGGCAGGACTTAAGTGACGCCCTTTATCCGTCTTGCTCTGTGGATGCATGTTGTTTGGGTCTTTCATACGTTGTTGATCCTCCCGTGCTTCTGATGTATCTTTTATTTTTCCATACACGCCCAGAAAGCCTAGCAGGTTCACGCAAATATTCTTCGTAACGTGCATCACGTCGATTGAAGAGCGAACCTCTAGGTGTTTCCAATACTCAAGCTCCCAAAATATAGATTTCTTCTTCCACATGGGTGCGTGTCCGGTAGCGACGTCATTTGGAACAGATTGACCGCCAGGACCCTTTCCAAAGATTACTTCTAGGTCCCTGACCATATCAAATAAATCATCACCAGTACGGAGATCAGGCTTTTGCCG
Organism: Dactylis glomerata; assembly: GCA_007115705.1. Lineage (NCBI taxonomy): Eukaryota > Viridiplantae > Streptophyta > Magnoliopsida > Poales > Poaceae > Dactylis > Dactylis glomerata. Next base: position 884,473 of record QXEO01001145.1, read on the forward strand.
GTGATCTGCCACACCTCTAAAATGCTTGCCTTTCTTTCTTACGGAATGCGTAGTCGTAAGAAATCGATGATGCCCCAAGTACACAATCTTCTTGCATTTTTCCAAATATATAGCGTCAGTCTTATCTAAACAGTGCGTGCATGCATTGTATCCCTTGTTTGTTTGTCCTGAAAGGTTACTAAGAGCAGGCCAATCATTGATGGTTACGAAAAGCAACGCTCGTAGGTCAAACGGCTCCTGTTTGTGCTCATCCCATGCACGTACACCTGGTTTGGTCCATAACTGTAAGAGTTCATCAACTAATGGTCTTAGATACACATCAATGTCATTGCCAGGTTGCTTCGGACCTTGGATGAGCACTGGCATCATAATGAACTTCCGCTTCATGCACAACCAAGGAGGAAGGTTATAGATACATAGAGTTACAGGCCAGGTGCTATGACTGCAGCTCTGCTCCCCAAAAGGATTCATGCCATCTGTACTCAGACCAAACCTTAAGTTCCTTGCGTCGCCTGCAAAGTCCGGGTAGTCTCTCTCAATTTTTCTCCACTGCGACCCATCAGCGGGGTGTCTCAACATCGCGTCTTTCTTACGGTCTTCTTTGTGCCATCGTAACAACCTGGCATGCTCTTTGTTTCTAAACAGACGTTTCAACCGTGGTATTATAGGAGCATACCACATGACCTTGGCAGGAACCCTCTTTCTGGGGGGCTCGCCATCAACATCACCAGGGTCATCTCGTCTGATCTTATATCGCAGTGCAGTGCATACCGGGCATGCTTCCAAATTCTCGTACTCCTCACCGCGGTAGAAGATGCAGTCATTAATGCATGCATGAATCTTCTGAACCTCTAATCCTAGAGGGCAGAGAACCTTCTTTGCTTCGTACGTACTGTTAGGCAATTCGTTATCCTTTGGAAGCTTCTTCTTCATTATTTTCAGTAATTTCTCAAATCCCTTATCAGATAAACCAGTCTCTGCCTTCCATTGCAGCAACTCCAGTGTGGTACCGAGCTTTGTGTTCCCATCTTCACAGTCTGGGTACAACTTCTTTTTGTGATCCTCTAACATACCTTTTAACTTCCGCTTCTCATTCACACTTTCTGCTTCTCTGTGTGCATCTACGATGGCCCGACGAAGATCATCATCAGGCTCATCTGATGCCTCTACATCTTCAGCTTCTCCTGTCCCTTCAGCTTCAGCTTCCCCCGTTGCAGTATCACCATATTCAGGGTACATATCATCATCCTCTTCTTCTTCATTGTCTTCCATTATAACCCCTCTTTCTCCGTGCTTGGTCCAACAATTATAGCTAGGCATGAAACCTTTCCGAAGCAGGTGGGCGTGAATGATTTTCCAGGAAGAGTACTCCTTCTTGTTCCCACAGTCAACACATGGACAACACATAAAACCATTCTGAATATTTGCCCGAGCCACATCGCCAAAATTACGAAGACCTTCAATGAACTCGGAAGTGCATCGGTCACCGTACATCCATTGTCGTTGGTTCATCTGCGTCATATAATTAGGTTTACTAATACTATTACCGAACATCATAAATAGTAAAATGACGAAACATGCATTTGTATCAATGACAAATAAAAGAATAGAGTTGCTAACCTCGATCGAGGAGGAAAGAACGAGGAGAAGACCTAAGTATCGCTCGGGCACCTCATATCATCTTTATTTTGTGTGAGCTTAAGTTGGTTCATGCTTTTAGGCATTTCATCAAACACCTCTTGTGCATAGGGGAAAAAACCAAACTAGCACACCCCCTCTCACACCTTCCAAAGGAAAAAAAACAGAGGAGAAGGCTGGTGGGCGGCTGTATTTATAGGCAGGGCCTCTAGCACCGGTCCGTGTCCAGAACCGGTGCAAAAGGGTGTCCATTAGCACCGGTTCTTGCCACGAACCGGTGCTAATGGTTCCTAACAAACCGGTTCTAGAGCTCCACGGGCTCAATTTAGCTCTCTGGCAGCTCGAACCGGTGCTAAAGAACCTCTTTAGTCTGGGTTCGTAAGCCAACCGGTGCAAATGCCGTTTGGAGCAAAAAACGAAAGCCCTATTTTCTACTAGTGCAGACATGTTTGCTGAGCAAAGGCGAAAGCAAATTAATTCATATAGGTTACCCTAAGCTCCATCTGCATAAGCCATCCTCTTGTGGTTTCGGTAATATATGCTGATGAACTATGGTTCAGTATCTAGAAAATATGGAGCCGCAATCTTCTTCAATTCCATCAGGCAAACTGTCATAGACGTATAGCAAAGAGTTCCAAGATCACAAAAGAACGGTGCCAATGTGTTCCTCAAATGGTTCTAGACATATAATCCAATGGTGCATGAATTAATTATATACTAGTAGTAGGATCTTGTGCTTATCTGAGACATCTACCATACTTAGTGGTAAGAAGAGCTAATAGCAATCCTCTTTCTCTTCCTCACTTTACAGAAGAGCTGGAAAACTTCACTCGGCGGTTACAAAGTATAAATGTGTACAAGAAACATGATTTTTGGCATCTCCAATAAGAATCTCAAAGAAAATTTCAGTATAGCTGAATGCATAAAAGAAAAAGAAAAACAAATTTGACTTCACCAACTCATAATCACCCGCAGAGTTACAATTAGAAGTTCACAACAAAAACAGCAAGACCTACATATCTGAGTAGCTCAGACACGACATCAGTCATTGGTTACATATTGACATGCCTAAAGAATATCACTGTGAGTCACAGCCACCTGATCTATTCCCATCTTGAGCTTATCGCCATTGTTTGCCAACAGAAATTGATAATGTCTTCAGTCTCAATCGCAGGAGGCAGCTATTTCAGTAATAAACATCAGTGAGCAATTTCCTACAAAATGTGTCTATTTGAGCCAAAAAGAAATGCATTACTAAGACTAAGCGTGGTGAGAAAATCATCATTACTGTTCCAACTTTCAGATTCAACAATGATGGATTATTTCTCCTGCAAGTATAATGTAAAGATTCGGCATCTAAGAATACACTACTAGCAACTCATACATGACCGCACCTCACACCGCCAGAAGAGGAAGGGTCAGAGACTCGGAGTGCCCAGCACGAGCACCGAGCCGCGTCGGCCGAGGACTCCTGACGACGGGACTCCTTGTTCTCGTCCAGCAGCAACTCGACGCCGCCGCTGGCAGTGATATCCACGGCGCTCCGCCTGCTCACCCATTTTCCAGTGCGCGCTGGCGGGCTTGCAAGGAGACAGAGATGAGGAACTCCAGCCTCTCCTCCCACGACACGGGAGCAAGGCCAGCGTCGCCGGTAGCCAGCAGGGCGGCGGTCGACCAAGCCGTGGTCGTCCCGGCGAGGCATCGGTCGACGGTCTGCCATCCTCCAATTTTCTAGGCGTGGTGTTGGGGGCTCGATGTGGTGGGGGAAGGAGTGGAAGTGGGGGTTCCGGGTCAGAAGAGGGCCAGCCTCAGAAGAGATCAGATCGGGAGAGAGCCGAGGTGTTGCGTGGTCTGCGATACCTGACGGGAGGAGGTCATGAGGGGAGGGAGTCGATCGTGGCCTTGTCAGGCACTCGGGTGGGTCGGGGGTCACGAGAAGAAATAGCAGGCCGTGGGCTGTCAGGGCCACAGGCCTAGCTCTGCATGGGTACAGAATATGGGGACCAAATCGGACCAAAGAGGAAATACGAAACTTCACAACTAAAGAGAGAAAAGTAAAGATGGAAATTTTTGCTCAGCCATAACTTGGAATCTCAAAGCATCATGAATGGACCAGATTGGTGTGTCCGCAGAGTTGTTAGGTAAGAAAGCTTTTCTCTCTCTCTCTCTCTCTCTCTCTCTCTCTCTCTCTACCATGCTTCAAATACGTACATTTTGCTTACAATTATGCATACCCAAGGGTATACATACTCAAGATACATATACCCAACTCATACATACCCAAAATATGCATACCCAAGATATATATACCCAGGATACACATACCCAATATATATATACCCGGAATACGTATATATATGTACTTTTACATACCTTAGGTATATATTCCAAAAAATTAACATACCTAAGGTATACATACCTCATTTATGTCTACTAAGTATGTGCAAAGTCATACATACCTTGGGGTATGTACAAAACATCACGTATTTTGTACGTATTGAGCATGGTGCCCGGGCACCAAGGTGCCCTGGTTATTTTACCTATATATATATATATGCAAAATAGCCTGCTACCACCGGTGGTAGCTATGCACCCATCATCCACCATTAGATTCTCTATAGGGAGCATGTGATTTTCTACCAGGAGCACAAGAGTTAACAGACGGAAGCGACGGTGTTTACATGCATATTTCTATCTCTCACCACCTCAACACACCACCTCAACACACCACACCAACACACCACACCATGCAACCTATTGGATTATTGAACGGATCGTATGGGCACCTAGAGGGGGGGGGGGGTGAATAGGTGCTACTCAAATTTTAGTTCTTTTTCAATTTAGGCTTGACACAAAGGTAAATTCTCTAGATATGCAACTAAGGTGAATTTACCTATATGTCAACTAGCAAGCTAAACTAGATACAAGTAGTAAAGGTAATAAAGGATAGAGGTAACCAAGAGTGGAGCACACGGAGACACGGATGTAATTCCCGTAGTTCCTTCCTTTTTAGGGGAAGTACGTCTACGTTGGAGGGGTGTGGTTGCCACACAGGCCTAACCAACGCCACAAAGGCTCACCCTATTCTCCGGTGCAAGCTTCCGCCACAAAGGCCTAGCTCACTTTCCACTAAGGGATTCCTCAAGGCGGAACCGGCCTTTACAAAACTTGGGGCACAACTCCACAACTGAATTGGAGGCTCCCAAGCACCACAAAGATCTCAATCAACAAGTATCAAGATTTCAATCACACAAACAAGGTCAAGGGACACAAGGGAACCCAAGACCAAAGGGCCCTCTAGCAAATGAGAGGGGAAATCAAATCGCTTTGGTGAGGATGTAGATCAAGGCCTTCTCCTTCGATTCTCCAAAGATCAACGACTTTGGTGGGTTGAGGGAGGAGATCTTGCTAATTTGGTGGCTCCAAAATGGGGTCTTTTCTTCACAGCTCGAGCAGCTTGAGGTTGAAGAAGGGGAGGGGTATTTATAGCCCCTCCCAAAATGTAGCCGTTGCTGACTTGGAGGGGCGGATAATCCGGCCAAAGTTGGGCCGGATAATCCGGCTGGCCGGATAATCCGGCCCCTGGCCGGAATATCCGCCCCCCCTACCTGGGTGACGCCGCGCCAGGTCCTTAGCAGAATTTCAGCCACCCCCGGGGGAGGGCGGATTATCCGGCCAAGTCTGGGGCGGAATATCCGGCTGGCCGGATTATCCGGCCCCTGTCCGGAATATCCGGCCCCCCTATCTGGGTGACGCCGCGATAAGTCCTTAGCCATTTTTCGGCCAGCCCAGAGGGGGCGGATTATCCGGCCACCCCTGGCCGGATTATCCGGCCTGGCATTTCTTCAAATGAAAAACCTGCAAATCTTAGCCCACAATTATTATCACTAATGTTGTTATCTAACACACAAAATCTGAGGGAAACAAAGTTTGCACTTTCAATCTCCCCCTTTTTGGTGTTAGATGACAACACTAGGATTTGCAAGAAAGGTCGAATAATTCAAACAACGAATAATTGATCAAAATACACAGCTCCCCCTAGATGTGTGCAACTTCACCAATGAGTTTAGAAGAGACATACCATTGCATAGATAACTCAAATATTATGGATTATGGAATCCCGAATATGATAATATGATATGCCGGGCAATAATTCCATAGCCATTTCACCAATAACCATGAGCTGATAAAAATAAGTGAACAACACATAATGATCCACATAGCATATTAAGAACATATGACAGAGTCTCATACACCACATGGTAGCATATAAACGACACGAAGTTCAACCACACACAAAGTTCGACTTAAGACAAACGAAATAAGAAGAAACACAAGCGCCAAAGAATGATAAGCGCGCAAGCTTGTGTTTCCACCCATGCAAATCCCGACAAATTCCTAATAGAACTACTTCTCCCCCTTTGGCATCAAGACACCAAAAAAAAGGAGAAGAGCGATGCTACACGTCCCGAGAAATCACTCGTCCACGTCATCGAAGTCCTCATCAGCATAATCTCCGTCATCACCCTCGTCATCTCCAGCATCTTCATCCTCATCATCAAAGTCCTCCTCAGCCTCAAAGTCCTCCTCAGCCTCTGCACGAGCACCTCCTGCGGGAGCATCTGGAGCATCAAAGAGATGCTTCTGCATATCCACCCAGTTGTAGCGATCGGTGTTCCAAGCATTATAGGCCACAGGAGCAGTAGGAGTGGGATCGGCGGTCTGAGCACCACTGAGACGGTGAAGGATAAGCTGCTGAGTGTCCTGGATGCTCTTCCTCTCGACATAGGCCTGGTAGTTCTCACGGTGGATCTCTACCTTCATGCACAGAACATTCCGCTCAAACCAGCTGAGCTTCCTCACCTCCCTAGACACAACAGATGCAGCAGCCCTTTGTTCACGAGCAGTAGCACTAGTCCTCGCATCAGCCATGAAAGTGTCAGGATATGCAGCTGAAGGAGCAGATTTCGCCTTTCTCTTGATATACATCTTCTTGACCTTGTGCTCCACACAGTCATCATGAATATCATAGTCTCCAAGGACATGCTTAATGAGAAGCATGATGAAAGGAGCATATGGCACAGTGTTCCTCTGAATAATAGCATCCTTGATCTCATAGAAGATGAAGTCCATCACATCAAGGGTAAAGTCCTCAGCAGGGTCAGTCGACGTGGCACACTCATGAGCAAAAGCAAGCAGATCAACCAGAGAGGTGCGAATGGCATCATTGTTGCCACCACTAGGAGCAATGTTCTCCCTGAAAATGCGGACCAGCTGATCATAAAGCGGATGTAGGCCATTGATGAAGCCCACAACACCTGTGGAGTCATAGAGGTCATGGAGCTTGTCCTTGTCAGGCTTGTTCCCCGGGTTGTGAATACGCCGACCCACTGGGGTCTCTCCATTGTACGCATACCCCAAGAGAGAGGCAAACGTAGGAAAGTCCGATGTGCACTCATGTTCGCCGGTCATCCACTTCATAGACTTCTGAGCATTGGGCAAAATCACCAGAGTAGCATAGAACTGCTTGATAAGACCGGGATTGTAGTCGCACTGAATGTTGGCTAATCCCATCAAACCCAACTTCTCAATCACAGAGAGTGCTTCATCAAAGTAAGACTTGCTGCGGAGGTGATCAAAGTCAATCGGATGCATTGGACGGCAAGGATTCTTGAAAGGCTCATAAATATCACGAAAAATCCCCCACTGCTCCTCATTCCAGAAACCCCTATCTTCAATGTCTTCATCTCTTGCAGTAGCATACCAATTGTTCCTCCGCACAAGAATGTACTCGGCCTCTGGCATCTTCTTGTAGTCAGGACGAGGTTCTTTGCCTTTGCGACGACGGGCACGAGCTTTGGCAACCTTGGCAGCTTTCTCCTGCTCAGCCTTCCTAGCAGCATCCCTCTGTGCCCGCCGGATAGCAATCTCATCCAGAAGAACTCCTTCCTCATTCCGAACAAGCCGACGCTTGCGCTTCGGCATACTCGGACCACCTGTGAAAGAGAGATGAAGGAGAGCATGGGGATAAGCGTATGCACACGAGTATCGGAAAAGATCAAAGAACCATGTAGTATGAATAAACAACCTTCACCAAAACAGCAAATTGAGAGCAGCAACAACAAAAAAAAATGACAGAAATCTTCCCAGGCCGGATTATCCGGCCAAGGGGGGGGCGGATAATCCGGCCCCCTCAAAAAAAAATTCTAGTGTTGCTGCAGCCTACAATTTGATAGATCGGGAAGAAAGTACCATACAACATGATTCAGGAAAACAACACCTAGAGAGCAAAATCACCAAGAACAAGAAGGGGTAAAGACACATCCAATGAGAAGAGCAATACCCGCATCCATTGCGAAATCCGCTTGGTGAATGCCTTCCGGGGGAGAAGGAGAGCAACCTCCGAAGAAATCAGGCCAAACGGTTGGCCGGAGCTCCGGCGGCGGCGATGGGAAGGAGGCGGCGGCGGCAGGGATCACCTGGAGGGGGTGGGAAGGGAACTGCCCTAGGGCAGCCCGACCCGCCCCCTTATATACCCAGGGTCACTACGGCCGGATTATCCGGCCAGGAAGGGGCGGATAATCCGGCCCCCCGGATATTCCGGCCCAGAGAGGGCGGATATTCCGGCCTGGAGCCAGCAAACTGGCCAACTCGAATTTTTCAAAAACAGATGTTGTTTTGATGAAAAATTTGAACTCGTGTGCATAGATAGATGTCTTGAGAGAGGATGGCTTAGGTGAGAGAGCAAACACGGAGTGGTTCTCGGCACTTAACATTGCAAGAGCAAATCGGCTAAAAATCCAATGCAAGTGCCTTCCCATCCAAAAAATAAGAAAAAACATCGGGAGAGAACCTCAAATAAGATATGCAATGAATCAACTCTTCGCAAAGAAGAGGTCGGTGGCCGAAGCCACCATGTTTGAGTGTTATGGCATTGAACCGCGAAGATGTATCTTGAGTCCATAACCACTACTCATCATTGAAGCTCAAAAATCATAAAATGATATTAAGAGAATGATATGATTACTATCGGCATTATGGGGGAGGGATAGCCCAATTAATTAGGACCGCACTCCCCCTATCTCCATGCCCACACCTAAACCAAGCAAGCATTGAAATATAGGTGTATTTGCAAGATGTTCAAGCCACACTCCTTGAATCGATGATATTTAGCTCATTCCTCAAATATCCAAATCTTGCTTCATCAAGAGGCTTCGTGAATATATCGGCAAGTTGATCCTTGGTGCTCACATAAGCAAGCTCAATATCACCACGGGCAACATGATCCCTAATGAAATGATTCCGGATCTCAATATGCTTGGTTCTTGAATGTTGCACCGGATTATAGGCGATCTTGATAGCACTTTCATTGTCACATAAAAGAGGCACTTTGTCACAATTGACACCGTATTCCTTCAAAGTTTGCCTCATCCATAACAATTGAGTGCATCCACTTGCGGCGGCAATGTATTCGGCTTCGGCGGTGGAGAGAGATATACAATTTTGCTTCTTAGAAGACCAACACACCAAAGACCTACCAAGAAATTGGCAAGCTCCGGAGGTTGATTTCCTATCATCCTTGTCACCGGCCCAATCCGAATCCGTGAAGCCACAAAGAGAGAAATCCGAGCCTTTGGGATACCAAAGACCATAAGTTGGGGTATGAACCAAATATCGAAAGATTCTCTTAACCGCCATAAGGTGGCTTTCTTTAGGAGCGGCTTGATACCTTGCACACACACCTACACTCAACACAATATCGGGTCTAGATGCGCAAAGGTAAAGCAAAGAACCGATCATAGAACGGTATACCTTTTGATCCACATCTTTACCATTGGGATCAAGTTCAAGATGACATTTTGTGGCCATTGGTGTTGCGGCTCCATTAAGTTCCTTCATCTTGAACCTCTTGAGCATGTCTTGGACATATTTAGCTTGATAGATGAAAGTCCCTTCTTTCAATTGCTTGATTTCAAAACCAAGAAAGAACTTCATTTCGCCCATCATAGACATCTCGAACCTATCGGTCATAAGCTTTGAAAATTCATCATTAAAAGCTTTGTTAGTAGAGCCAAAGATAATATCATCAACATATAGTTGGCATATGAAAAGCTCCCCATTGACCCTCTTAGTAAAAAGAGTAGGATCGATTTGCCCAACTTCAAACCCACGGTCTACCAACAACTCCCTAAGGTGCTCATACCACGCACGTGGGGCTTGTTTAAGGCCATAGAGTGCCTTATGGAGTTTGTAGACATGGTTAGGGAAGTTGAGATCCTCAAACCCCGGGGGTTGCTTAACATACACTTCCTCTTTTAATGGACCATTAAGAAATGCACTCTTAACATCCATTTGTTGCAACTTAAAATTATGATGAGTGGCATATGCAAGAAGGATACGGATGGACTCAAGACGAGCCACGGGAGCATAAGTTTCTCCAAAGTCAATGCCTTCAACTTGAGAGAAACCTTGAGCAACCAATCTTGCCTTGTTCCTCACAACAATTCCATGCTCATCTTGCTTGTTCTTGAATATCCACTTTGTGCCAATCACATTGCGGCACTCCTTTGGCTTCTCTACTAACACCCAAACATTATTGCGCTTGAAGTTGTTGAGTTCTTCATGCATAGCATCCAACCAATCCGGATCTTCAAGAGCGTCAAATACTTTCTTGGGTTCAACCATGGAGATATAAGCATGATGAGAGCTAAATTGTGCCAATTGACGCCGGGTTGACACTTTGCTTCTTAAATCTCCAATAACCCTCTCAAGGGTATGACCTTTAAGTTCCAAGTCTCTTTCAACTCTTTTCTTGCGACGGGCTTCGATCTCCTCATTAGACCTTGAAGGAGATACTTGATCATCTTGATCATTTTGGTCCCCGTCTTGACCATCAAATTGACCTTGATCATCATTGTCTTCATGAGTAGGTTGATCTTGGTCATGTGAAGAATTGGGGGCGGTTGAGATAACCGGAGAGGATGGAGGTGCCCCTTCTTCTTCATGAAGGTCCTTGACTTGTTCTTCGGTTGGTGCATTAGTTGCTTCCTTGGGAGAGGCTTGTTGAGCTTGTGAAGATGAAGGCTCCACTTGAGTAGAGCATAGTCCTTCCCGGTCGGCCACAAGGTGTCCCTCAATGGGGCGGAAAAATCCCACGCCCATTCTTCCTATGGCTTCTCGAGGTATTTCATCATCTACATCACAAGAAACAACATCTCGCCCCCCTTGGGAGCCGTCATTCTCTTCGAATACCACACTACAAGATTCTTCAACACGCCCGGTGGACTTGTTGAAGACTCGATAAGTGTGGGACTCGGCACCATACCCAACAAAAATACCTTCTATAGCTTTTGGATCAAATTTACCTAAACGAACTCCTTTTCTTTTAAAGAAACACTTACACCCGAAAACCCGGTAGTAGGAGATGTTGGGCTTGCTTCCGGTGAGTATTTCATATGGAGTCTTGTTTAGGCCTTTGCGGAGGAAGAGCCGGTTTGAAGAATGACAAGCCGTAGAGATAGCTTCGGCCCAAAAGTTGTATGGAGACTTAAATTCCGCCAACATGGACCTAGCCATATCCATAAGAGTCCGGTTCTTCCTTTCGGCTACACCATTTTGTTGAGGGGTATATGCAGCGGAATATTGATGACGAATCCCCTCATCACTAAGAAATCCATTTAAGGTGTAGTTCTTGAATTCCGAGCCATTGTCACTTCTTATTGCCAAAATAATTTGACCATGTTGACGTTCAACTTCCTTGGCAAAGTCGATGACGGTTTGTTGAGTCTCACTCTTATGCTTGAAGAAGTAAACCCAAGTATATCTTGAATAGTCATCAACAATCACCAAACAATATTTCTTCCCACCAAGACTTGCATGAGAGGGAGGACCAAAAAGATCCACATGAAGGAGCTCCAAGATCCTCTTGGAAGAAATGATAGTCTTGCTTGGGTGGGGAGAATCATGCATTTTTCCTAGAACGCAAGCCCTGCAAACACGATCTTTGGCAAAAGAAACATTCTCTTTTAGTCCGAGTATGTGGCCACCCTTGTGAAGGCTTTGCAAAGTTCTCATATTGACATGGGATAAACGGCGATGCCAAAGCCAACCCACATCGGCCTTTCCAAATAAACACATTGCACTTGTAGTGGTTTTCCCCGAAAAGTCCACCACATACAAGTTATTTTCAATGTGTCCAACGAAAGCGACCTTTAGAGACTTGCTCCACAAGAGTACCACAATGTCATTATCAATGAAGACGGCAAAGCCCATCTTACCAAGTGCACGAACTGAAAGTAAATTATAACCAAGGGTCTCAACAAGCATGACGTCCACAAGGGAAATATCCGGTGCGACCACCACCTTGCCAAGACCCAATACCTCGGATTGTGACATGTCTCCATAAGTGACGGTTATATGATTGTCATTAGGCCTCAACTCCGTCATAATCTCCTTGCTTCCGGTCATATGACTTGTGCATCCACTATCAAGCACCCATTTCGATCCACCGGAAGCATAGTCCTACAAGAGATCATTGCTTGGTTTTAGGTCCCCATTTTTCAATGGGTCCTCTTTTGTTAGCAACAAGGGTCTTTGGAACCCAAATAGACCAAGCAATATAACCATCATTTGGACCAACATATTTTGCATAAACATCACCATAATAATCACGGAATAAAACATAGTGAGGGTTAGCAATTCCCGCATGATCATCATGAGTGGCTTTGCCACCCACAATAGGATCCTTCTTTGCTTGAGCGGGCTTGGACTTCTTTTTCTTGTTGTTCTTCTTCTTCTTCTTTGAGACATAGCCAATCCCCGTTTTATCACCGAATGCCTTTTGCTTACTCAAAAGGTCATTCAAGTTTTTCTCACCTATGGGAATGGAGGACTTGGCAAGCTCATCTTTCAACCTAGCATTTTCTTCAATGACATTTGCATGATCACAAGTAGAAGTAGAAGAACTAGGCACATTATTCTTAGTCAATTGAATTTGAAGTTGTTCATGTGACTTGGTAAGAATAGAGTGTTCACTTTTCAAGACCTTGTGAGCCTTGTCAAGATCTTCTAAATCCTTAACAAGTATATCATGACCAACACCAAATTCAACCTTTTCCTTTTTAAGCATTTTTACTCTAGCACGAGCATGATCTCGCTCTTTAATGAGTTTGGAAACAACTTCATTATTAGCTTCCTCAATGGAGTCGAGCTTCTCTTCAAGAGTTGCTCGTTCCTCTTGCTCTTCTTCAAGAGACTCGGTTAGTGAGGCAATATCTTGAGCATATTCTCTTTCAAGCCTCATTTGTTCATCTAGTTTTTCAAGAGTTTTACCATATTGGCTCAATAGACGTTCAAAGTGAATCTTATGAACGCCATCTACACTAGACACATAGTCATCAAAAGCAATAATTTCTTCCTTTACTCTAAGACTAGCAAGATCATTCAAGGAAGCATCATTTGTCTTAGAGGAAGAGAAAGATGTGGGTGATACCTCGGAAGACTTGGCCATAAGGCATTTGACGTTCTTGAGAAGAGAGTCCTCATTGGGGGATTCAAAGAGTGATGTGGAGGAAGTGGAGGTGGTTGCCATTGCGGCCATCTCACTAGTTGTGGTTTCTTCTTCATCACTCTCACTTGCGGAGTACTCTTCTTGAGTCAAGAACACAAACTTTGGTTGCTTCCTCTTTGGTCCACCCTTCTTCACAAAAGGCTTCTTGGATGGTGACTTGGTCTTGTTCTTGAGTATGAGCTTTCCACCATGGTCTTCTCTCTTCTCATAAGGGCACTCGGCAACGAAGTGAAATCTATCATTGCAATTGTAGCAAGTCCTCACCCTTTGACCATTGTTGTCATTCCTTTGATAGCCACTTGACTTGCTTCTTCTTTGATTGTCTTCTTTAGCCTTGTGTGGATCAACCCAAAAGGTTTTTCCGTAGAAGGCCATGTGCTCATTGTACTCATGCCTTATGTCCTCGGGACACATCTCTAGCCTTGCTTCAATACTTGCTTGAAGAGGAACCTCTTTCTCAACCACACTTGCTTTCAATGCAAGATTGGAGCTTCTTTGCATCCCTATGGCACGGGCACGAGCATCTTCCGCATTTTGTGCGGAAACCTTGTAGGCTTGAATTTCTTGCATCACTTGATTGGAGGTCATCTCATTGAAGTTGTGCTTTCCTTGAACACTCTTTATATCCGCGGGCTCATATGGAGTGAGAGCAAGAATGTACTTCATCTTGATCCACTCATCATCAATATGGTGAGCACCGAGGTTCTTGAAGGTGGTAGCAATGGTTTTGAGTCTTCTATACATTTCTTGATGGTCCTCACCATCCATCATGAAGAAACCCTCCGCTTGATTTGAGAAGGCAATATATCTTGTTTTCTTCATGCTCTCATTGCCAACAAAGACATCGGAGAGTGCTTGCCAAGCTTCTTTGGCGGTGAAGAAGTGTTGGATGTGAGGCAAGTCCTTGGATCCCACGGCGACTTGAATCATGTGAAGAGCGGTAGCATTGAGTTGGCTATCGACCGTCTCTCTTCTTGTCATGTTGTGGGGATCCACGGCCTTGAATCCTTCCTCAACGATCCTCCAAAGCTCGATGCAAGAACTGCGCATATGAGAGATCATTTGATATTGCCATTGACCAAAATTTAATGCATCAAGCTTAGGTGGATCTCCTCTATGGTTAATATGAGGATGAGGAACCGGCGGGTCGGGTGAATACCAATGAGGGAATTCGCCTTTCCCGTCGCCCTTAGAGGAAGACTTAGCATCGCCATTTTTATCGGCACCCTCCTCTTCTATCCCCACATTCTCCACTTGTGGAGTAGCGGGTTTTTCCGGAGGTGGAGGAGCATTAGCATTTTTAGCTTGCAAGAGTTGCGCTATCATTTCACGCAGCTCATTTACTTGAGTTGTCATGGAAGCCATGGATGATTCCAAAGATTTGAACTCACCCATGGAAACTTGACCCGAGCCCTCACTCGGAGAGGTGTCCATACTCTTAGGCGGTTAAGCCCGAATAAAGAGCCGAGGCTCTGATACCAATTGAACGGATCGTATGGGCACCTAGAGGGGGGGGGGGGTGAATAGGTGCTACTCAAATTTTAGTTCTTTTTCAATTTAGGCTTGACACAAAGGTAAATTCTCTAGATATGCAACTAAGGTGAATTTACCTATATGTCAACTAGCAAGCTAAACTAGATACAAGTAGTAAAGGTAATAAAGGATAGAGGTAACCAAGAGTGGAGCACACGGAGACACGGATGTAATTCCCGTAGTTCCTTCCTTTTTAGGGGAAGTACGTCTACGTTGGAGGGGTGTGGTTGCCACACAGGCCTAACCAACGCCACAAAGGCTCACCCTATTCTCCGGTGCAAGCTTCCGCCACAAAGGCCTAGCTCACTTTCCACTAAGGGATTCCTCAAGGCGGAACCGGCCTTTACAAAACTTGGGGCACAACTCCACAACTGAATTGGAGGCTCCCAAGCACCACAAAGATCTCAATCAACAAGTATCAAGATTTCAATCACACAAACAAGGTCAAGGGACACAAGGGAACCCAAGACCAAAGGGCCCTCTAGCAAATGAGAGGGGAAATCAAATCGCTTTGGTGAGGATGTAGATCAAGGCCTTCTCCTTCGATTCTCCAAAGATCAACGACTTTGGTGGGTTGAGGGAGGAGATCTTGCTAATTTGGTGGCTCCAAAATGGGGTCTTTTCTTCACAGCTCGAGCAGCTTGAGGTTGAAGAAGGGGAGGGGTATTTATAGCCCCTCCCAAAATGTAGCCGTTGCTGACTTGGAGGGGCGGATAATCCGGCCAAAGTTGGGCCGGATAATCCGGCTGGCCGGATAATCCGGCCCCTGGCCGGAATATCCGCCCCCCCTACCTGGGTGACGCCGCGCCAGGTCCTTAGCAGAATTTCAGCCACCCCCGGGGGAGGGCGGATTATCCGGCCAAGTCTGGGGCGGAATATCCGGCTGGCCGGATTATCCGGCCCCTGTCCGGAATATCCGGCCCCCCTATCTGGGTGACGCCGCGATAAGTCCTTAGCCATTTTTCGGCCAGCCCAGAGGGGGCGGATTATCCGGCCACCCCTGGCCGGATTATCCGGCCTGGCATTTCTTCAAATGAAAAACCTGCAAATCTTAGCCCACAATTATTATCACTAATGTTGTTATCTAACACACAAAATCTGAGGGAAACAAAGTTTGCACTTTCAATTATCCACCCCAACTAACCACACACACACACCTACTACACCATCCAGTCAACCTATCCATCCAAAGCCACCACACCGTGGAACCATGCAAACAAATGATCTCATCTCACCACTCACATTGTGTACTCATAGCTGCCGTATCCTTTTCTATTTAGCATTTCCCTGATACATAATCGGATTCATACCATAGCTCACTAGGACAAACACCTTGATCCATAAAAATCAGCGGTTAATTGATTTGTTGATTTTGAGAGCGCCGCTACTTAATCAAGTAGAGCTCATTTCATAAATGTCTTTTTTCTCTCGATAGGATTTATGAACTTATTTTAATTAGTTCTTACCCTCCGTCGCATTTTTGTTTGTTCTTTGAGCTTCTTCACTGTTAGAGTTTTTCCCGAATGATTAGGGACCGCGCATTTTTATTTGCTCTTTTAGTTTTTTCACTGTTAGGATTTTTCACTGTTCAAGTCGCCGTGACAAAATCACACCAACTTGGCCGGAACTTGCATGAGCTAACGTTGGAAGGGAAGGAAGGATTAACGCCGCGCGCGTAATTACTGGCTGATGAATGAGCCAAATGCTCGCTTGCATGCATACGCGATGTGCTCTCCTGCTCTAATACTAGATGCCAACGAGTTCGTAACTTGGGATTGATCAAGACTAGTAATACTAAACACGATGTGAGTCTACACGTACATGCTGCACTCGTCGCGCTGTGCACGGGCTCGTGAATATCGCAACATGCAGACAGCTAGCAATACTCAATTATCTAGCTATCTACTGGTCCAGATAGTCACCATGCACTAAGCTAGTACTACTCAGTTTGCTAAGTTTATCAGTAAAATTCCTCCAAAAAATATGTGGAGTGGAGTGGCATCGGCTTAGTCACATGGCGTGATTAGCATGGCATAGGACTAGGTCGATTCGAATGGCATAGTAACCAGGTCACTCCCCATGCCCAACCATGCGAAACAACCACACGAAACAACCACTCGAAGTAACCAAGCATATATACCATCTAGCTAGACCATGCACACCCAGCAGGCCATGTGAAACAACCACACGAAACAACCACTCGAAGTAACCACGCATACAAACCATCTAGCTAGACCATGCACACCAACCAGACCATGTGATCACACCAATGCCTACCGTACAATCAAGCCAGCTTGACCGAGCATGCAAAGTGAGAACACCATAGAGCCTGGTCTCTACATCTTAAATGGTATATAAAGTGTGTTCTCTCAATCCAACGGCAGCTACAACATGCATAACTACCACCGGTGGTAGCAAATCTGTGTTGATATATATATATATATATATATGACTCCTATTATATACTCCCAGGGATACATACTCCTATCCTCTTAATGGGTTTTTGGATTTGGTTAGAAAAAACAAACGATGAGAAAAAAATGACCGTTGCATGCAGCCTTTACTTGCGTGTGCGTAGGTACTTGATCCTATAATTAAGGGATCCTATCCGTACTAGGCAGTTTTGGATATTCCAAAATATTTTGGTTGTGCAGCTAGTATGTACACATATATATCTCTCAAGGAAAGTTTGTTATACAGTGGTGTTAAATTTTGAGCTTGCATATGCCACTTTTTCTAGATGGAGTATATACCACAGTTTGGGGATGGAGTATATATAAAAAATTCGATGATGGAGTATATACAACTTTTTCTGGATGGAGATATACGACATTTTGGTGATGGAGTATATACCAAAACTTTGAAGGAGTATGTACCGCTATTTTTAGATGGAACATATACTTCATTTGATTAAGAAAGCAGTATATACTTCATCGGATGAAACAAACATGCAGTATATATTTGAAGTGGTATATACTACTTATTTTCTCCATAGAGTATATACGACTTCCTATGAGTTATGACAAGGTATATACCACAATTTATATGATGAGGCATATACCACATTTTGCGACGAGGCATATACCACATTTTATACGACGTAGTATGTACCATTTTCTAGCAATAAAACAGAATACATCCATGCAAGGTCGAAGCTAGCCTACATACTTCCATATATCCGTATACTGTCACTAGCAAAACCATGAAGTATATACCAGATGAGGGAGGTATATGCTACCGAAGACAAGTATAATCTCTGTAAAGTATAGTACATAAAGCACTGACGCCGCAAGTTCTCTGGCTGCACGTCGGCTCTGTAATCGAGCACCAGCTATCGGCATGCCGGCTTCGTCGTAGAGCCGCTGCTGGACACATGGTGTCACCACCGTCGGCAGCATGTCGTCTCCGTCGTCGACCTACAGCTGGCCGCCTGTAGACTTCGTCGAGGAGCTGCCGCAGGCCGCATGTTTTGTCCGACATTGGCTCCATGGTCGACGAGCCTCGGCCGCCGGCCAGCATGCCGTCTCCGTCATTGGCTGCAGTTGTGAAGGATACTGGATGCATCTAACTTGGGCGGCATGTCCTGCATGCGGAGATCTACATGCACACGATCGAGATTAATATATGATTAAGCTAGCTTCATAGTACAACGTGTGTGCAACATACCTGGGAACGGGAGTATAGCCGGAGGTGATCGTCGATGGCTCATCTCACTCGCCGATGGACAGCTGCCGGCTGCCCGCTGGATAGGACCGTGGCCGACCTTGTCTGCCATGCTGATGTAGCGAGATTTACCGTAGCCGCTGCCGGCGGACGCGCTGGAAGAGATCAAAACAGTGGGGGCGTAGCTGGTGCGGCGGGCGTGATAGATTAGATCATCGAGAGATGGTTATTTTCTCTCCGCCTATTTCTCTTGGAAGTCACGGCCGGCTTGGTGCTAAAAAATAGGATTCAGTTTAACAGGATTTCAAACCGCACGGGATAATCTATATATGTAACCGGGTCTAGTTGATCAAAACCCGGTAGGGAGAGGTATGACGGGAACAAGAGAAACAGTACTGGATTTGGCTAGGAGTATGTACTCCTAGGGATACCATCTAGTTTTTCTATATTATATATATAGGAAAACTAGACGGTACACCTAGGAGTACATACTCCACCGTCTAAGTGCTAATGCGAGCAGGCTAATGGGTCGAACCATGCATGCCCGTTAGGCATTTTAAATTAAATTATTAACTGTCGATCATATCTCTTTGCATGGATCAGATCGATTTGAAATTTTGTTACGGGATTGCAGGGAGTTGGGACGCGCATCGTCTGGTAGTATTTATACCATAACAGACTGCAACCCATCTGACGGTGCTAGCCAACAAAATCTCCGGCGGCGACAACAGCTCATCCGACGAACGTCGACGGCGGCAGTTGTAAGAAACTCTATTCCATCTTCTGGTAGTTGATATGCACGCTGCTTATACCTCCTACTACCATTCTTGCTTGTTATAGACGGGTGGATCAAAGACCGAGACGAGATGAACGCGGCCACCGTGATGAAGGCGAGATGCAATCGGCAGGCGGTGGCTGAGACGACATAAAAGACGAGTTGCGACTGGCCGCGGCTTGACAACAGAGATGCAGCGACTGTTCCATGAAGACGGACGAGATCGAGATGTGGCTGCGCACGACGGCGATGGACGTGTATTTGCATGCAACAACCTCTCATCGCAGTCAGTATGGTGCGCTGGTTGGGAGTCGTTTGGCATGAAGCCGACGGCCGACCACATCGTGGGCGGCGCAGGTGATTGTTGAGGCAGGCCGTGACTCGCGTGTGTACCTATGCAGCTCGTCGAGATGCGTATGAGCAGCTAAGTAGAATTAGATGGATTGCTTTTACTCCTCTGGCTGATGATTTTTCCCAGTGCAAAGCTAGCTTCGCACAAAACGAGCTGATTGTTCTCCCTCCGATCGTTTCGCTAGCTAGCTCACAAAACATGCTCTAATCAATGTGTAATACTTCTTTATGGATGGCATACACTTCTACATTATTTTTGCACATACTTCTAATTTTCTTTGGGAAGCATATTACTTTGGAGCTGTTCCGTTTATACTACTTTATCCTAGAATGCAGTATATATATAGTCTAGCATAAATCAGTATAAACAATCGTTGTCTTGAAAGTTGCAGTATATACTTTTTTGTTTATAGTATACTTCCGATTAGATGTAAGAAAAGCAGTATATACCTTTTTTTTGCGTAGCAGTATATACCTTTTTCAGCTTTCAAGCGAGTAGGATACCCTATGGACGTTTCCTGATGCCTGGCTAAGAAGATTAGTTAGTATCTGCAGGTTGCACATACTTGGATCCTTATATAGTTTAATTTTTAAACGTAGCGCATATACTCCAAACCAGTAGCATATATACCACATACTCACTGAGAAAATGAAGTGGTATACACCATTTCTTTGCAAATGAGTATAATACATAGTCATGTTTTAGCTAGTCACCAGGAAAACGAATTGTACATACGTTTGGTTGCAGATTGTCGATAATCCTAATTTCAAAACAGCATCCATATACCCCTTGAAAAATTGCATATACCCTTTTGAAAAAGGTAGTATATACCCTCTCAAAAGAAGTATATACCTTTTGAAATTTTTGGGTACATACTCTGTGGCATAAACATGTGGTGGTATATACTTTAGCATAGAAAATGGGGTATATACTTCACTGTGTTCAAATGAGGTATATACTCTATCAATGAAAACGTGGTATATATACTCAACCAAAAAATATGGTTTACTCCATATACTACATGCATGGCACGCCGGAATGGATAAGGGCATGCAGCCTTCAATCTAGGACCAAAAAAGTTGCATGCGGTTGTTATATTTGGTTCTATCCGCAAGGTTTGCTAGCTATTGGATATATCTGATTCGAAATGATCCGGTAAGAGGGTGGGAGTATGTACACCTGGGAGTATAAAAGATGAGTCTACATACTCCCATATTCAATATACCTCATATACAAAGGGTATTATACCTCTTTATCATTTTTAATATACCTCATTAATTATTCTAATATACCTCAATATAAGTAGTATGCAAAAAATTCCATCGGAACCCTTACTTTTTTTAATATATCACTTTTACGTGCATAAATGCAGTATATACGCAAATAATATGAGGTATATATACTTAAATGAAATTTTTCATAAAACTCACTTTGAGGTATCTGGTATTAACTAATGAAGTATATTAAAAATAATAAAGAGGTATAATACCCTTGTATATGAGGTATATTGAACGTGGCAGTACGTACACCCAGGGATACCATCTCATTTTCCTATATATATATATATATATCATATACAATATATATATATAGGTAAAATAACCAGGGCACCTTGGTGCCCGGGCACCATGCTCAATACGTACAAAATACGTGATGTTTTGTACATACCCCAAGGTATGTATGACTTTGCACATACTTAGTAGATATAAATGAGGTATGTATACCTTAGGTATGTTATTTTTTGGAATATATACCTAAGGTATGTAAAAGTACGTATATATACGTATTCCAGGTATATATATATTGGGTATATGTATCCTGGGTATATGTATCTTGGGTATGCATATTTTGGGTATGTATGAGTTGGGTATATGTATCTTGGGTATGTATACCCTTGGGTATGCATAATTATAAGCAAAATGTACGTATTTGAAGCATGGTGCCCGGGCACCAAGGTGCCCCATATCAGCTTCCTATATATATATATATATATATATATATATATCAACGCAGATTTGCTACCACCGGTGGTAGCTATGCACCTATACCCAGCCATCGGATCGCCCCTTTAAGAAATCTGCACCGCATAAGGTCTTAACGGAGCAAAGTTGCCATCACGCCGTTACATTTCTTTGCCCCGACGGCCGGCCACCCACCCCGCACCGTCCTTCTTCTCACCCAACCTAACCCAAACCCAATCCCCACCAGCACTCACTCCTCTGCCAAGCCCCCGCGCAGGCGTGCTCTCTCCCCGTCCAGCGCCGCGCCGTGCTGAGAAGCTGAGCGCCCAGCCTCGCAGGAGGAGACGGCTGCCGGCGCGGGAGAGCTTCTCCACCTCGCAGGAGGCACGGGAGGTAAGGAGCCGCCGCCCCTCCTCCCTGCTTGGTGCGCGCGGCTATGCCTCCTCCTGGCCGGTGATGATGGACGCTCGCACGGTCGAGCTATAGGGGATCCGACTCCCTGGTGCACAGGCATCCAGAGCGGCCAGAGCGGCCAGCGCGGTGGTGCAGCGACGTCGTGGATCCGGTGGACGGCTGCCACATCGGGGGAGCTTGGGCTCGTCCATATGCGCGCGGCTAACCAGCCGTCGGCCCACCAGCCGTCGGCCCAGATCGGCCCCGCTGGCCTGACGTCGGTGAACTGCACCGCACCGCGCTGACCGTCGACCACCTCTCGCCCTTGCCTCTCTCCCGGCCGGCCAGCGGGGAGCGGCCAAGCTCGCGTCGTCGCCACGCCTCCGGTTGGGCGCCGCTGACTATCTGCCCCAGCGCACGGTCACCTCTGCATCGGGTGCGTGGGCTCCCGCACCGCGTCGATCTCGAGGCCGGGGCGGCCGCGTGCACGGCCGGCCGCCGCTCGTTCCAAGGGAGTGCGCACCGCTCACCCCCAGGCCCCAGCTCTCCACGAAGCACCCTCCATTGCCATATGGTGCGGCCGTGCGGCCGCCCAGTCGGCTTCTCGGCCTGATCCTGGCGGCTTCTTCTCCAACGCAGTGGATGGCAAGCCGGATCCAACGGGTTGGCTGGCGGATGGCGTGCTCGTGGAATTTCTGTCGCCGGGTGTGCGGAACGAGCAAGGTTGTCGGCGCGTATGTGTGGGAGATCAACAGCGCGTGTCGGAGTGGTGGCTGAAGCGGTCGTCGCTCATCTGGGAGAGAAACACGAGAAAGAAGAGGAAGGAAAGGAGAGGAGGACAGTCGTGGTGAGGAGATAAGGCGGGGCCCAACGGGTTGTTTCTCTCGCCACGTTCCAGACAGTATTTTGTGACACCTAGTAGTACCTGTCACGCGTACGATAGTCAAAAAAAGAAACCTGTCACGCGTACGACCCGGAGGACGAGCACGTGAAATCGCCAGCGGTAGTACAGTACTACAGTATGGACTGATAACAGATGTGTAACACCGTTTGCATGGGTAGCTACCACCGGTGGTATCCCACTATTAAGCGTATATGATATATATATATATATATCAACGCGGATTTGCTACCACCGGTGGTAGCTATGCATGCATGCATAGTCCTTAGATTATGTGAGCATGGTATTCCTCCGCATGCGATGTAGAGAGTAGGAGATGACGGTGATAACGGATGAAATTCCTCCGTTTGTTGCATGCACATGGTACTCTTGAATGGCTACCTAGCATGGCAACTGTGGATGGCTAGAGCATGTGGTGATTTTAGACATACCATGCCTAGTTGCCATGTGTAGTTGCCATGCACGCTCTTGAATATCTACCTAGGATGGCAACCGTGTATGGCTAGAGGAGGTGGTGATTTAAGACATGCCATTCCTAGTTGCCATGCACACTTTACTAACCAAGTAACCTGCAGAGTTGCCTTGTATGATTTCCTAACCGATCAAGGTGGTGATTTTGGGAATGCCACACCTAGTTGCCATGCACACTCTCCAAACACACTAACCACCTAGACATGCCATGTGATGTAGCCGTCTTGCCTAGCCATACGTGTGATTTTGGCGGGATTTTTTTGTTGGCGCGAATGTTATGGTCTTCCTTTTCCCTCCTAACAGTGAAAAAACTAAAAGAACAAATAAAAATGCGC
The DNA here is from genome assembly GCA_007115705.1 of Dactylis glomerata. Classification (NCBI taxonomy): domain Eukaryota; kingdom Viridiplantae; phylum Streptophyta; class Magnoliopsida; order Poales; family Poaceae; genus Dactylis; species Dactylis glomerata. The sequence continues at coordinate 908,064 of QXEO01001145.1, forward strand.
GGACCCTAATCATTCGGGAAAAAACTCTAACAGTGAAGAAGCTCAAAGAACAAACAAAAATGCGACGGAGGGTAAGAACTAATTAAAATAAGTTCATAAATCCTATCGAGAGAAAAAAGACATTTATGAAATGAGCTCTACTTGATTAAGTAGCGGCGCTCTCAAAATCAACAAATCAATTAACCGCTGATTTTTATGGATCAAGGTGTTCGTCCTAGTGAGCTATGGTATGAATCCGATTATGTATCAGGGAAATGCTAAATAAAAAAGGATACGGCAGCTATGAGTACACAATGTGAGTGGTGAGATGAGATCATTTGTTTGCATGGTTCCACGGTGTGGTGGCTTTGGATGGATAGGTTGACTGGATGGTGTAGTAGGTGTGTGTGTGTGGTTAGTTGGGGTGGATAATCCAATAGGTTGCATGGTGTGGTGTGTTGGTGTGGTGTGTTGAGGTGGTGTGTTGAGGTGGTGAGAGATAGAAATATGCATGCAAACACCGTCGCTTCCGTCTGTTAACTCTTGTGCTCATGGTAGAAAATCACATGCTCCCTATAGAGAATCTAATGATGGATGATGGGTGCATAGCTACCACCGGTGATAGCAGGCTATTTTGCATATATATATATATATATATATATATATATATATATGCAAAATAGTGGGCTAACCACCCGGCTAGCTATGCACGTAGATCTAGCCATTGAACCATCCTATAGGTCATTTTCCACCCTAGATCTAAACTAACACCGTTATATTCCGTTTTCCTCCTCACCAAACCCCCACCACCCCACCCGCAGGCCCCTACGCGTCTCCCTTGTCACTTCGGGGACCAAAAAAAAAGACCGAAATAGCCTTATCCCCACAACCAAACCCCTCCCACATCTTCTCCCCACGACCAAATCCCTTCCCCCACCTTCTTCTTCGCCTTCGCTGGAATCCCCGGCCGGCACCGGCGTGTGCAGTCCCCAGCCGCTGGCAGCACGTAGTGTCTCCTGCCGCCGGCCGTGCGCAGTCCCACCTAGTCTAGGCTCTAGGTCGCTGCCGCCCCGACCGCTAGGTCGCCTCAGCGCAGGCTTCTCGTTCGCCACCGTTAGCGCGCCTACATAGCCACAGACCAGAGCATGACCAGCACCAAAGATGGAGGGGAGCTTTGCCTTCGCCGTCGAGGCCACTAAACGGGGGACTGCAGGGAGCGGACGAAGTGCTAGGAGAAAAATCCATCTTTCCCTTCCTATACTTTTATCTCGATCTCTCCCCGTAATCTTTTTTTCATGAATCAACTTCTCTCTCTTGAATAAGTACTGTCTCTATCCTGCTTTCAGTTCGGTTGTTGTACCAAGAGAACAAGTTAGTCTAGCAGGTGCGCCCCGGCATGCACCGCGAGCTCGCCCGCGAATTTTTTACGATCTGAATTTGCTTCACTTGCTTTTCTTCCAATTTGGATGCTGCTGTCTTCTGGATCCAGAATCCGTGTTGATTTTTTGTACATGGTGTTTTCCATATCCAGATCCGATGTTCTCAATTATTTGTTTTTGCAATTTCCAGTCCATGTTAGATTTCTTTTGTAAATAGTGCGTTTCCAGTCCAGATCTGGATCCATTTTGTTCTTTCTAGCTGCGGCGATTTGACTTTTCTTCTACATGTTCTGTCTGTAAGGATCAAATTTTTATTTATGTGGATTTTTAATTTTGCTGTGGAGATGACATCTGTGATTAGCAAAAGTTTCCAAAACTGAGCGCTGACGCTGCTGTTTCCCTCCACTACTCGATCTCTCCGGCTCTCCCAATCATGTTTGATAATTTTAGATAAGTTTTGGTTCGTGATAAATTGCAGACTGTACTTATATTTATGAGTTTATAATGAGCAAGCGTAGCTAGGATAGTTTATTTTACAGTAAATATGAGGATTTGTTTTCATGATTGGTTGATTTTCTAGGATAGTTAGTAAAGCACAGAAATTACCAAGCGGAATTTTTATTTCGCTGCAACCTTGGACGCATGTCAAGATGAATAAAAACATAATTACAGGCGTGGGTTGCCATCCACACAAAAAAAACGTATGTTGCCCAACCAAACCGTCAAACAAAAGTCACCTGTTGATATTTTTCTGACAAAGTCACGCAGACCAGTTTGAACACGTCTGTTACCAACTCGAGGAAAGATGCGGCTAACGGTGACGGACATTTGGAGCACGAATCTATATGCACGATCTGATGGCAAACACAGCGTGCACAGCTAGCCGGGCGGGTAGTAAATCCGCATCGTGTATATATATATATATATATATATATATATATATATAGGAAGCTGATATGGGGCACCTTGGTGCCCGGGCACCATGCTTCAAATACGTATATTTTGCTTATAATTATGCATACCCAAGGGTATACATACCCAAGATACATATACCCAACTCATACATACCCAAAATATGCATACCCAAGATACATATACCCAGGATACACATACCCAATATATATATACCTAGAATACGTATATATATGTACTTTTACATACCTTAGGTATATATTCTAAAAAAAAATATATATATAGGTAAAATAACCAGGGCACCTTAGTGCCCGGGCACCATGCTCAATACATACAAAATACGTGATGTTTTGTACATACCTCAAGGTATGTATGACTTTGCACATACTTAGTAGACATAAATGAGGTATGTATACCTTAGGTATGTTATTTTTTTTGGAATATATACCTAAGGTATGTAAAAGTACATATATATACGTATTCCGGGTATATATATATTGGGTATGTGTATCCTGGGTATATGTATCTTGGGTATGCATATTTTGGGTATGTATGAGTTGGGTATATGTATCTTGGGTATGTATATCCTTGGGTATGCATAATTGTAAGCAAAATGTACGTATTTGAAGCATGGTGCCCGGGCACCAAGGTGCCCCATATCAGCTTCCTATAGGACTGTACATGTGGAGACTATTTTGTCATCGATGACAGAATAATATTCTGTAAATGTTCTGTACTGCTCGCGAGACAGGTTTGTACTACTTTGTATGACAGATTCGTACTGTTCGTTTGCAAATTTCGAACTGCTTATTTGTATCTACGTAGCTATTTATTTGAACTTGTAAATTGTTTCTTGGAATTATGCAAATGATATACCGTTGGAAAGCTACGGAAAATCCGCAACTTTTTCATGTTAAATTTTTTTCTAATTTTCAATGGTTCAAGTTTAATTTTGAAAATCGGAAGCATTCACAAACACGTCTGAAACGTATTTTTAACTTATTTTCCAAACCACAAATCAGAATAATGCATATGATGCGCCGTTGGAAAGCTATTGAAATTGCGCAATTTTGTTATCTCTGCAAGTTTTTTCAAATTCGCCACGCTTTTTTAATAATTTTGAAAATACTGGAATTCGGATCTATTAAAAAACGGGCGGACTGTAATTTGAGCATATTTTCCCAACGATTTGTCGAAATGAGGCAAATAATATGGCGTTGGATAGATATGGGGCAGGCACAACTTTTTCATATTTTAAGTTTTTTCAAATTCCGCACAGTTTTTGAATAATTTTTAAAATAACGAATTTAGAGATATCCAAAAAAGATGTAGACTAATTTGACTATAGTTTTCAAACAGCTTGTTGAAATGATGCAAATGATATACCATTGGAAAGCTATGGAAAATGCGCAACTTTTTTGTTCACATAATTTTGGCAAATTCCTTATAGTTAAAGATTAATTTATATAGTTTAAACTTCGTGTGATTTGTGTTGTTCACAAGTTAATGATTTGAAATTGAGAAATTTTACTATTTGATTCATCATGGAAAGCAAAAAGTAATGAAATTAAAGTTTTGTTCTACCATATAAATCATTTGTGCCTACTATAGACGCGATCAGAGCTTAAAATGATATGATTTGCATGATATATGTTCGTCCCGAGAAAACAGAGTTTTCATACTTCCTAGGATATGTTTCTCGTACTTTTCTGTTATACGTGTTTGTACTTCCCGATGGTGTTTCAAGAATTTTTCAGTAAAACAACGGTAACTTCATTATACGGTGTCCTTTTGGTTCCACTGTCACAATATTGTACTTCTCTCGGTTATCATGTTGTACTTCTCGCCGTTATCAAATTTAAAAAATCATTAGACCTTATTTTTGATTTCCCAATTGTTTGATTTTTTCTTATGTTGTTAAAATAAAGGCAAGGTCTATCTGAGATAAAATATAAAAATATATAAAAATCATTTGGTTGGTGTACTCCTCAAAATTAATATATGTACTTCCTTAATTGAAACCTTACACTTCCTATCGTCATTATTTGTACTTCCTTCATTTTTGCTGATGATTCCATTATTTTTTTGCAAATTATGGTAGACTTTGCAATTCCAAAACTAAATATTTGTACTTCCCATTGTCAATACATATACTTCTTACTCTCATATTTTTGTACTTCCCTTTAGATCTTTTTATTATGTTTCTAGCACTTTTACGTGGAATATGCACTTCCAAAACTGAATATTTGCACTTCCTAGAGTCTCTTTCTGTACTTCCCTCTACATAATTTATCATTTTTCTAGCACTTCACGTGAAAGCTGCACTTCCGAAGCTGAACATTTTGTACTTCCTGATATTATTTGCATATACTTTCCGCTGGCATAGTTTTGTACTTGATATTATTGCATATACTACCCACTCACATAGTTTTATACTTCCTTCTAGATAATTTTATTATTTTTCTAGCACTTCACATGAAAGTTGCACTTTCAAAAACTGAATATCTATACTTCTCGTCAACACAGTGTGGTCGTACTTATAAAACTGAGACCTCGCACTTCTCAGTATCTTGTGTGTACTTCCTTTAATTTTATAGATGATTACTTTATTTTATAGGTTCACCTTTATTTTCCTTGCACTTCTCAGTATCTTGCGTGTACTTCCTCGTACTTCTAAAGGTGAACCTATGTACTTTCCGTCGACACTATGTATACTTCCCATCGTCATCACGTGTACTTCCCAAAGTTGAGGCTCCGTACTTCCTACCATCATCAGGTATACTTCTCATAGTGTCTGCGTGTACTTTCTGGAACAGAAGTTCCGTTCTTCTCAATAAAGGAATATGTACTTCCCCATAGCCTTGTTATTTATTGACGCGGTAGCTAAGTTTATTCATGAATTTTCATGCCTAGTATAATTCTCATGATATGTACATCATCGTAGACGAATTTAATTATATGTATTTCCGAATGTTACTATATGTACTTCATCATAGACGAATTTAATTATTTTTAATTCCCTATAATTTATAAGGAGTATGTGTACATACTAGAACAAAAAATGCCCAGTTCCATGATTAATTGTATGTACTTCATTATGAACTTTATTTTGTGTTTTAGCAAAACTTTGTTTTCAATTTTTGTTATATTTTTTCATCCGGCTACATGCAATTTCTTTGATATGTACTTCTCTAGTGCATTGCTGTGCCATGCGAAGTGCATAAGCATTAATAGGTTTAGCTCGACGATGGCATGTCGTTCATGTGCTTAACTATGCTATTAGCTAAATTTCCTTGTAACTTTCCTCTTGCATTTAGTGGGTTTGAACTCCTATGCATAGTATGTACTTCCTTTTCGTAATTGGATTGTTTTACATTTTTTAAGTACCAATATTTTTGTACCACGAAGTCTGGTTGAAAAAAAATAAAGTAGTTCAGCGTCATATAAAAAATAGAGATTAATTTTCTTGTCCGGTTCATATAGACATATCAACATACGGCTTTACTCATCAAAATACAAAATTGAACACGGTAGTTCTGTACTTTGTATAGCCTTCCCTGCATAGAAATTGGGAATATAAACCCACTAGCTAGTTTTACAGGCAGACCATGAGCGAGAGTAGACAAAAGAGAGAACAGAGAGATCAAGCGATAGCTAGTGCCTACGGTTGAAATGAACAGAGAGATCAAGCAATAGCTAGTTCGTGATAGCGGACACAGCACTGTAGCAGTAGCACCAACCACCGGCGGAGAGAGATAGCGCTAGCATGCACGTGCAAAAAAAGTAGTAGCATGAGCGCGAAGCTCGACGGCGCCGCGCAAGAAAAGCAGTATGGCGGACCGATTCGGGCAGGGAGGCGTTGCAACGCTGCAGAACATTGGAAGGAGAACGGGCAGCGGGAATCCGACGGAGAACAGGGGCTGCGCGGGGCATGTCCAGGCGGAGGCGCGGGGCATCTCCAAGAGGCAGCGCTGCGCACCTGCAGGCGGCGGCGTGGGGGCACCTGCAGGCGGCAGCGCGGGTGACCTGCAGGCGGTCACGCAGGCCACGTTCGGCCAGCAGAGTAGGGCAGCTTTCGGTGGCAGCCAGGGAGTCCGTCCAGCAGCGGCAGATGGCCCCTTCGGACAGCGGCGCGGGGCCAGGTCACCGGCGGCAGAGGACGGCCAGGTCACCGGCGCGTGGGGGTAGGGCGTCGCGGTTGACCCGCGGGAGGTTGGAGATGAGTGGTTCGTTTCTGCGGGTGAATGGGGACTGGTGCCTTTTTTGTAAGTGCGGGAGCTAATTTTGGCTGCTTTTTCATTGGATTCGGCCTTATAGGCTAGGACATGTATAGAATAATATTCTATCATCAATTACAAAATAGTCTCACCCTATATATATATATATATATATATATATATATATATATATGGAGACTATTCTGTCATCAATTGCAGAATATTATTCTGTACATTTTTTGTACTTTCCTGTAACCAGGTTTGTACTTCTTTGTTACGCTACGTCGTACTTCCGTTGTTTCAACGATGTACTGATTTTGTTTTCTTTGCAGCGGAGGCATTTTGAGGATTCTGTACGTTGTTTTTGTTGTTTTTCGCATGATTTTACAGGTAATTCGTGGTGTACAGAGTGTTCCGCTTACTCGAATTTTGATAATTGCATGAATACGATAGAGTTAGTCGCGATCCGTTGATTTCGTCTCCGTGGTTCATTATTCCGCCCGATAGTTCATCGTTTGATTGCATGATTTTGAGTGCGATTTCATAGTAGATTGCGTCCTAATGTATTTTCGACCGCACAAGAGTTATTTAATTCTTGAATTCTGGATTATTGCGTATTATCAATTTAGAAATTTTGTCCCCGGCGCATTTCTTCGTGTTGCTCGTGTCCGCCTCGTCGGGGATTAGCGAATTCTTAGATTTTTGTTGGATAATTCTTCAATTAAGCTTTCCTACTGTTTATATACATTGTAGGAAGTTCACGGATACTCTGATTGCTCGCAAATTTTAGTGGAATTCGGTTGCTGATCTCCGTGGTGTCCGTGGTTGTTGAAGCGGAAGTTCCGATGATGTAGATTCTTGTTCTTTTTCGCGGGATTTAAATTCTTAGTGCGGATTTACAGTTTGCGTACCCCGAATTTGGTTTCTATTTTGTTACCGATCATTTATCAGCTTCCGTTGAGTTCTTTGCAGATGTACTGATGCGTATTAGAAAACAGAGCATCTGCACTGCTTGTAATGATACCTTGTACTGCCTACTTTTCACGGCCTCACTGCTTGTGATGATATCCTGTACTTTCTTATTTTGTTAGTAAATATTGATATTTTGTTTCATACTTTATGTAGTTACTGCAAGTACTTCTCTGTCTTCCAACCTGTACTTCGTTTTATGTAGTTGCATACTTCTTGTTATCAGAAAATTTGTTAGTTATGTCATCTATTTTTATTTACAAATTTTTAGCTTTATAGGTTTTAGCCTTTGCCATTCAATTTTTCTTAGATGTTCGGTTTTGTACTTAAGTATTAAAATATGTATACTTCATGAAATATCTCTCTGTACTTCGTTGGTACGCATGACCATACTTCATTGTCAGATAATTTTTTTGTTATGTAATCCAATTTCTGTTCCGAATGAGTAGGGTTGCAGTTATTTTCCGTTGCACTAATGTGTTAAGGATAAGTCTAATATTTGGATAATGCACTAATTTTGCGTTTAGATTATTTATTATTGTTAATGCTTATCTCCTCCTCTTTTTTAGGTTTTGTTGTTGTTCCTACCTCTCTATATATGTGGTCTGGCCAACGTACCTCTTATCATTCACATTCGTTTTTAGAATTTATCTCGACCTTCTCCCACTCGCATCATGTCAGATTTCATCCCATCTCCACCTACTCCCATCGCCCCTTTCTCTAAAGAGTCCACCATTCCCGTCCATGGCAGCACCACGATGAATATTCTGTACACGAACATGACTTCAAGTGTTGCTGAATGGATCTCGAAGGTTGAAGCTATCCTTGATCTTTCCAAGCAGAAGATAGTTGGTCTCGACGTTGAGTACACCAAACTTAATGATTTCTACTTGAGCCCTAAGAAGGTCGCCGTCATCCAGCTATGTGTTGGTACCGATGTCTTGGTGTACCACATTTGCCATGTCGATGAGGACTCCATTCCCCTTTATAATTTTCTTTGGGGCAGTAGGTATGTTTTTGCTGGGTTTGACATTCTTAAAGATCGTAGAATGCTTAGTCGTTCGAATCTGTATTGCCATAATTTCAAGGACATCCAGCAAATATGGAGAGACCCGGACAACACAAAGAAGCGCACACAGGGACTCAAGAATGTTGCTGCAGCTGTCATAGATCCTTGGTACTTGGAGATGAAGGATGGGTTTGGAAGGAAAGAGCATTCGATGTGGGTTAATGTGCCTCTCCCGCCGAAGCACTTGGAATATGCCGCTAGAGACGCATATGCGACCTATGAGGTGTACAAGCGATTGGATAAGTTTGAGAGGGGTTTCTTCTCCCTTTTCAAAAATTCAGAGACGAAGCGGGCTAGGGTTTGGTGAATTTCATATGTCAATTTACTTTATTTGTTATTAGCGTGATTTCTTCAATGAAATATTTTTAGTAATAAACTTTTGTGGGTTGTGTTGAATAATTATGTTTCGTAGGTTTCATTTATAAGTTGGTTTTGTACTACTCTGTAATGATATTCTGTACTTCTGGAATGTAATCTGTACTTTTTGGAAGTGTGGTTGTTTTAATAAAGTATTTTTCTTGTAATATTTCTTACTACTGTATTGTTTGAATTATATAACTAACTTACATCTTCCAAATTAACCCCGTGTTACTGGTAACAAATCTTGTATAAATATTTAGTTTATCATGTACTGCTTATTGAGTCTTCTTGTACTTCCGTATTGCACAATTATACTTTCTTTTACATGAACTCAGTTGTGTCTGAAAATATGATTTCTGGGACACATGGTTCTTCTTATGTTTCATTACTGTATGTTGTACTCTTTTGTAAATCACATGATACTTCAAGTAGCGTTTTTGTACTTTAGGTTTGTGTTACACCGTACTTTCGGATATATAAACGTTTGTATTGTTTTGTGGTGATCAGGGGGAGGGGGGGTTGGGGGGGTCCCCCCCAGCATTATGTATGAATATTCATTTTATTCATACACGTATACATATTTTGATTAATTATGTACTGACGGGAAATTGTGTCTAGTACTCTTCTATTTATTAAGCATGTACTTATGTGCTATGTGTGTTTAATTATATAAATTTTTAATCAGATTAGGGGCATGATTGTTTTAGACGCGGTAGCCTAGGTGTTAGGGTACCAAGGTTGAGTTGCTGTCGACGCGATAGCGTCGACATGCAACGAATCCTTGGTACCCTAATACCCTTCGAGGCTTTGTCGCATGTACGACGCGATAGCGGCGACAGGCGACAAAGCCGAGCCGCTAGACAAAATTATGCACAATGTGTGATTTTTATTTCTTAGGTTGGGGGGGTCGTTATTTCCCCATTTTTTATATTCGTGCCAAAAAAAGGCTTAATCATTATATGGTTTGTATATTTTATTGTTTATAAATTAAGATACAAAGGTTGGGTTGCTGTCGACACGGTAGCGTCGACATGCAACGAATCCTTGGTATCCTAATACCCTTCGAGGCTTTGTCGCTTGTATGACACGATAGCGTCGACATGCGACAAAGCCGAGCCGCTAGACAAAATTACGCGAAATGTTTGCATAGTTTTTAGGTATTTATTTGTCGTATTTCACTTTAATCTTCGTCGTACTGCTCTATTATCGTTCTCGTACTTTTGTATTGTTCTTTTTTAAACTGATGTATTAGTTGTATATTTTCAACGTTTTAGTGTATGCATTTTCTTTACATTTTATTATGCATCTAGTCATCCTGCTTGTAGTATATAATTAATTTTTATATTATGTTGTACTTCTTTGTATACTTTATCGTACTCTCTGGGGTAACGTGTACTTCCGTCGATTTATTTTTGTACTTCTCTTCTACTTTTCGCTGTCCCCCTAATTATCTGGACTTGAACGTTTTATTTAAATTCTTTTGGACGGAGTTATTTACGTGGTTGGCCCACCACTACTCGCATGTACTCCTCTCTCTCTCTGTCTAAACAAGCAACTGCTCCCTCTCTCTCCTCTCTTCTCTCTTCCGCCGTAGTTCTCCTCCTCTCCGGTCCCGAGCAACTGCCGCCGCGCACGCCTCTGGAACCACCGCGCTCGAGCAACCGCCGCCCTCGAGGAACCCTGTCCCGCTTCTATTTCTTTGGGGTGGGAGTTCTCTTTCTCCTCATTCCCCTTCCTCTCTGCTAACCGCTTCGCTTCTCTCCTCTGCGTCGCATCCGTGCTGTGATGCACAATCTGCATAGCCTAGGTTTCGATTTTCTGGCATTTTACTTTGATTTCAAGTTATTGTTGTTCGTATTGACACCTCTGTTGTTATTTTTGCAGGGCTGTCCGTACCGATTTGGGGTGCTGTTCATCGTCGTTGTTGCTAGGGTTCCTGGGTCCAAATCAGCGCTTCGATCTATGCGTTTTTAGGGGGCGCAACCTCCTTCATCGTTTTGGAACATGGATCCCGCACCTAAAATCCCTGCTAAGGAACTCTCTGAAGGTAATCATTTGATTTCCCCTCTGTATTGTAGGTGTTTGTTGTCCCTTGTTTGTCAAATTGATACGATTTGACTTGTTTCTTTTATCTGTTTATGATTCCCTGCATGTTTGTCTGTGTTTGAATTGCATGGTATAAGTATGGTATAAGTGATTCTTGTTTAATCTTCTATGATTTGTGTGTGTGTTTTTTCATTCTGTATTTAGTGTATGTTGTTTCCAGAGTAGAACATATAGACTATATACATCACATAAAATGAGATCCTCTATCTCTACTGAATTTACTTTATATTTTATTTAAGTAGTACTGATGTGTTGATGCTTTGTACTTCCTGTTAATGTATTGTGTACTTAATTGATTCTGCTATGTATGTGTTACTTGTTCATATATAATGTTCTGGCTCTGACTGTATGTGTATTAAGTAGTTTGATATTTTTTCTATTTTATAAAATGTGTTAATCTTATACTTTGTATGTGTCCTTTTTGGTGTACTTACTGTTATATGTTTACGGTACTTCTTTGTTTTTAATCGCATTGTTTTTGGATTAGATACAGTGCCGATATCTTCCGTTAGAAACGACGAAGAAGTTTCTGCAGTGGGCATCGCTGAAGATGCTCCTGCAGTACAAAACACTGTAGAAGCCCCTTCGTCTAAAACATGTGGTAATGAAGAAGATGTTGACTGTTCCCGTGGTCATTCTCTGGATGATACTAATGACACATTCGGTAGTATTTTTTGTTTATCTTTTGTGTTGTTAGTTTTATCCTATTCTTTTAGTTTGTCTGCTACTAACTATATCTCATATTAATGTAGAAGATATGATTGGAAATGCGGACAAGAACATCAGTGATGTTCTTGCTTCTGTTCAAGAAGATTATGCATCAGCAGGCGAGGAGTTTGCTACTGATATTGGTTCGTTGCAGCTGTCAGAAACTCAATCGCAGTCCGTAGATGGTACTGAGCTTGTCACTCAGGCTGCAGATGTTCCTGATCAGTTAAGAGCTGATAAAGAAAGGAGGTCCAAGAAAATACATGATGCCCGTGTTCGTAAAGAAAAATCACTTCAGAGCGAATCAGATGGTTTGTTAGTGCCTATCGATGGCACGACTGCTGGTAGTGCAGTCCCCTTGCCGCATAAGTCAAGGGCTGCTATACGGAAGGTTAAGCAGTCTGAAATTGTTAGTCCACGTAGGAGCCCACGTGTAGTAGCTTCTACAGTTGATGTTAGGCCACGTCAAAGTCCTCGTGTCTCTTCTATCCTGAAAGATGCTGCTGCTCCTGCAAGTAAAGCTGCATCTGTTGACAAGGGTAAGAAAGTTAAGAAGCGAGTTGCGACGAAGAAGGTAGCTGCTATTATTGTAAAGAAAGGTGTTAGTAAGGGAATCAAGGACACTAAGGTTGCAAGTAAAGCTTCTGGTAGTGGGAAGAAGCTTCAGCGTAAGGTGACGAAGTCTTCCCGTTCTGATAAAGATGAAGACTATAAGGGTGACAATGAATCTGAAGACTTTGAGGATACAGATCCCAATGATGTGAGTATTTTTATACATTTGTGTAGGCTGTGCATCATTTTACTGTTATATTTGTACTTATGTTATCATAAATGTAAATTGCACTATTTGTTTGTTTTGTACTTCATGTATCTTTATTGTGAACTTCATTGTCTAGTAGTTGTGTACTTCCTTGTATACATCTACTATGAGCTCATTCCATTCAGTACTATGATTTTCTGTTGGTGTATTCATGTTGCTATTTCATGTGTTAGCTGAACTGCTATTCTTTTGGTAGTTATACTTCTTATGGTAGTTATACTTCTTGTTAACTCCTGTCATACTTCCTACTTTATTCTGTGTAATTCTTGGACCTCTCATTGCTTTTCAACTGTACTTCATTGTCAGTTATGTTGTACTGCAATGTTTTTGTAGGCGTACTTCCTTATTTTAGTTATTTAGATTTACAGTTGTACTTCTCTCTAACTCTGTATATAATATTGTAGTACCCGTTTGTTAAGAGGTCTTCAAAGAGTAAGAGGGATGATGAAGAACTTTCTGCTAGTGAGGATGAACCTGATAACAAAAAGCGGCGATTCAACACAATGGCTAGGTGCTCTTTGAAGGAGTTAGCCAACTGCATTAAGTTGTTGAAGGAACGACATTTGGACGTTCTTAGCTCTGGAGGTTTGGGCCATCTTAAGGACTTCAAGATTAAGTGCAATATTAACCGTCGCCTAATCTGCTTCCTTATGTACCACATTGATCCCATACAATGACACTTGATCTTGGTGATGGTAACAAGGTGTTGAAGATAACTGCTTTAGGCATACACTTGTTGTTTGGGCTTCCTATGGGTGGTAACTCGCCTCCTAGGCCATCTGATCATTTTTCTGAAGCTTTGAGGACTTTGAAGGATGAGCTAGGTGTTCCAGTGAACTAAGACATCAAGACTGATGAGCTTAGGAAGATGCTCGTAACTCTAGTTGATGATAAAGACAACGATACCAAGGCTATGAAGGTTTTTGGTCTTATTCTGTACAACAAGTTTATCTGCCCAGGTTACGGTATGAGGATCACAAGGGAGGCAACAATGGTTGAGGACTTTGATTTTGCAAAGTTGAAGGATGTGAACTTATGCCAGCTTGTGGTTGATGAGCTGAGGAGAGCTATATTTGCTTGGCAGGCTGCTGGTGCAGCTTGGAGAGCTATACCTGGCTGTTGTATTGCACCTCTTCTGATGTATCTTGATTGCATCAACCATCGCCTTGTTAAGGATATTGACAAGAGGACTCCACGCGTGCTGTTTATGGATCCGAAGCTCCTTAGGAAAGTTGCGAACCTAGATTGTATCACAAAAGGAGATGAGAGACCCGATTCCTGGGTGTACGGGAAGCTGCCGGTCAGTCATTAACCTTAACCATTGTCATATAGTTCTTTTACATGTTTTATGCATTTTCCTATTTACTGATTGCTTTATTTTTCAATGCTATTTTTTGTTTTCATTCAGTGGAAAGCCCGCAATGACATTGTCTATTATGAGGAAATGACCGAAAGGAAGGGCAGCAATATCCGCATGTCTCCATTGAAGAGGTCTCTTGTCTCTTCCGTTGACATGTTTACCTCGCCAAAGCGTGTTACTGTAGGGAACAGCAGTGCTGCTGATGTCAATTTAGAAGGCAGCAGTTCAAATATTTTTGATGCTAACTTCAGAGATCTTGATGTTGCCCTTGCACGTGCATGCCAACTGTCCCTCCAGCTGCCAACTACAAGTGTCAGGCTTAGTCACACAGTTGGTGTGTTGCCTCCTAGATATGCTTTCAATGAGGAGGCTGAGAAGGTTGTGTTATCTGATGAGGCTGCTAATCTTGAGTATTTGCAGAAAACAATGATTCACCTTCGTCAGAGTTTTGGCATGTACAAGACCATGCAGGATGCTCGCTGCAAGCCTTTTGAAGATAATGCACAGCAATATATCCAGCAAATGTCGACACATGATGCTATTGTAGGTGATCAAGTGAAAAATGATTGTGGTGTTGTAGGTGCTCAAGGGACAAAGGATGATGATGCTGTTGGTGCTGAAGCTTCTAAGAATGTAAAAGTAAGTTTAGTGTACTTCTTGAAATCTAATTTCTGTACTGCTTTACCTTGCTGTATTTTGAACTAACATGTTTCTGTTAATGTTTACCAGTTGAACAGTGAGGGACTTATTCCCTCATCGGATTCTGCTGTGATGGCAGATGATAACGTAAGTTACTTTATGGTTTAAACCTCTGGAATTTTTGTTGCATTTGTTGTGCTTTGTGCGTGCTTTCTTTACTCATTTATGTGTTATTGATTTGTTTTTCCAGGTTTATAATGAGGGACTTGTTCCCTCTCCAGTTTGTGGTGACAAGTCGCCCGGTCCTAAACCTGTTACTCCTCCTCGAGAGTACAGTGATACAGACAGCGACAAGACGCAATCTCCAGATATTTAGCATGCAAAAATTGTTCAGTCCGGGTCTGTTTCTCATGACGCTGTGGAAGAAGATACTGACGTCATGTCTGAGCAAATCCCTGTAGCTGGTGCTGATGATGCAAATGCTGAAGAACTTGCTGGAGACACCACTGCAGTTGTTGATAAAGATGTTGCAGACATCCCTGCGGATGCATCTGCAGATTTAGTGAAGAACACATCTCCTACCGCTGTTGGGAATGAAGACATGGTGGACCCAAGTTCTTCCTACAAGGAAGGCAAGAAATCATAAAGTCCACCTTTTTTATCCTGTTAATATCTTTAACTTATGTGTGCGTTGTGGGATGTACTCATTCTGAAACACTTTGTGATATCCTTTTGTTTGTTGTGTAACAGTTGCTGTGTAATCGTATTTTGCAGTACATTGTGTGATGCAATGCAGTGAAATATTATCCCAATATCATTCTGTATTTTTCGTTTGTGGGAGAGATATCTGGGCAAAAAACTTGTCATTTAGTACTTCTGGCCTAGATTATGTACTTCTCGGTGAACAATATTCTCCACCTCCTGTACTTCTTGTGACCACCATTTTTCAATACATCTTGTATTTCGTACTTCCTTTGATACTATTTTGTACTTCCTTCTTTTACTGATGTTCTTATTACTTAGCAGTGTTGTACTTCCAGTTCTCCAATGTTGTACTTCAGTGTTTCACTGTCCAATACTTACCTAGTTCATCTGTATTTTGCAGATGATGTTGATTTGTTGAACCTTCCTATTAAACTTCCTGATGCTGTTGAGATGCTTTATGATCGAGTCATCAGGGTCAAAGAGAATGATGATATAGCGTACGTTCATTTTCTAGAACTTTTGTATATTTTTAATTTAATGTTTTGCATTGTTTTTATTTTCAATGTATCATGTTGTGTACTAACCACAATTTTTATCTATTCACAGAAAGAAGATAATGTTCAAAAATGACTTTGGAGAAGCTACTGTTTGGCAAGTTGCGTCTTCATTTGGTCCCCGTAGTATGCTTAATTCGGCACCAGCTTGTATTGGTATTAGTCTCATTGCAGAAAAGTTTGCTGGTTCTGAAAATCTTGTTGTGCCTTTTTGGTTTGGTG
The DNA here is from genome assembly GCA_007115705.1 of Dactylis glomerata. Taxonomy (NCBI): domain Eukaryota; kingdom Viridiplantae; phylum Streptophyta; class Magnoliopsida; order Poales; family Poaceae; genus Dactylis; species Dactylis glomerata. The sequence goes on from QXEO01001145.1 coordinate 924,063, forward strand.
TGAGTTTCTTTTTACCAAATATCATGACTTCTCTGTCCTTCGTCATGATCTGTTTAGTTATTTTGTTGATGTTTGTATTCTTGCATCTTGTAGTTCAAGATATATAATGGAGACATCGATGGATCTGTGATGAAGTGGTTCACTCGTGAACGTCTTGATAAAAAGGATATTGTAAGTTAGTTAACTGTGTGCCTACTGTTTATTTTGTTAGTTTTTGTACCTTTGCTTATAACACATGTCTTTTTGAACTTAGTTTATTAATTTTGTACATAATATTTGTTTTGCAGATTGTCTTTCCTACTTTCGATCAACACCCATCTCGCAATAAAGATGTTGTTGGTCACTACGTCGTGGCTACTATGAATCTGAAGGATAAATGTTTCCAGTTCATTGATTCTCTTTACGGTGTTAATGATCATGGTGGTTGGGCTGTATTTCTGAAAATGGTTGAAAATATAAGGAAGCTTTGGCGTGATGGCAGTGAGAAATTTGATACCCCTCTTTCACCTCCTTCTATCGATGATTTCGCAACAAACTATATGGATACTGTGAAGCAAGACAATAGGTGAGACAGCATGATAATAATGTTTTTCACATTCTTTATACATTGATACATGTTTTCGTACTTTGTTATCATGTTTTTATAATTAATCTATCTTTTTTGTTTTGCAGTCATTATTGTGGTTTTTTATGTTACAAACAGTTAATTCATGGGATGGAAGAAACTTAACTGACTTTTCATGCAAAGATATACCAAACATGAAGAAAATGATGTTTTCAACTGGGCAATGTCTGGAAAACTGAATACTGACTTCGTGAAGTTATTTGGGTTTCATCCTGGTACGTGATATCTATTTAAAGTGTCCAAAACTGTATTCCCAGTTTTTTATTTTCTATTTGGTACTTCTGTATTATTGTTCCCTTTACTTCCTAATATATACTTCTGTACTTCCTTGTTCATTCATATATTATTTTGCAGCTGACTACATGCGAGCTGATGAAGAGTCATTCACACTTTTCGATACTCAAGTTGTTGAGCCTGAGATTATCAATATCAGTAGTCAAGAAGATATCCCTGTCTTGAAGGCTGCCAGCAAGAAGAAAAAGAAGGGCCCGGTTGTCAAGAAGCCAAGCAAGAATGTTGAACCGATTGTCAAAGTAGAATCTGACGGAAGCGATTCTGATGACTTTGTCTCTGCTAAAACTAGGTCTGGGAAGCCTCCTGTTGGTTCTAAGAGGAAGGATGATGGTGTGGATGATGAAAATATCATGTCTTCAAAACGAGCAACGAAAAAATCAAAGAAACTAGCTGAGCCTGTGGAGCCTCTCATCCCTGTGAACTTTCCGCATTCTCGTAGGGCAAGGTTGCTCAGGGAATTCTTAATCAGCAATCATGCTAGGGATAAGTACAAAGAGTGAGTTCCTATTTTAAGTTGTACTTCGTGTTGTCTGTCATGTACTTCATTCTGTGCCACTACTGTACTTTCTGGGTTACCACTCCTGTACTTCCTGTATTTCCACTCCTGTACTTTCTGTATTACCACTCCTGTACTTCTTGTGGTTTGTTCTATTCTGATAGGTTCCTTTTATTTTTTAGCACGGTTTTCTGTAGGTTTGTGCACGGCCGTGACTCTTCTGGTGACAATGTTGAATCAACGTTTGATGGCAAAGAGTTGGCAGGTGCATTTGATGAAGGTGGTCAATTTACAGGTGAAATGGTGGATTATGTCATTAGCAACTGGAAAGCTGATCCTTCCAGGAACCATGTGTTTGAATCTGGCAGCCGTGTACTTCTGAGCCCGTATTTTCTGCCGGTAAACTTACTGATGCTTACATGTCTCATTCTTTTTCTTAGTTTCATCTTGTTTTAATTATCTGTGCTATAACCTGCATTTTTTTGTTTGCAGTATGTTCTAGGTATGGATAACATGACGGGGACTAACAGGTTTGATCTCGTGAATGCTGTGAACACTTTTCACCAGATAGTGAGGCCAGGAGAGAATCTTCTAAAGGCTAAACTGGTTAGTCTAGTTATTTTAGATTCTGTTGCCTATTTTTCTGACATCTATTACTGTGGATTGTAATGCTTTATTTTTTTCTAGATCATGATGCCTTATTGCAAAGGGATTTCTATTTTCGTGCCCTCAGGTCGTTAGTTGTACACAGTTTTCCCCAGCTCGTTAGTTTTTCCTCAGTTTTCCCCAAGCCGTTGTCTGAAACCCTCAGAAGGAGGTCGGACGGGAGGATTCCCGTTTAGTTGACCGTTTCCGTGCTGACGTGTGGGGCCACGTCGTGTGGGGCCGCATCGCGTGGGGCTGGTAGAAAGGGACCGCGTGGGACAGGACGAGACCGCGTTTGGTTGTACGTGGCAGCTCGGTTCTGTCTCTCTCGGGCCAAATTGGTATTGCCTTTTCAGAGCGCCTTTTTCCCCTCTCTCTCTGTAACAGTTCTCTCTCTTTTCACCAAATTAGTATCAAATCTAGAGAAGCTTCTATTTCTGTCTTTCTTCAATGATTATTGCCTTTTGGCCCTCATTTTTTGCCCAATATGGTAACAAATCTAGAAGCTAGTATAGGATAAATTCACAGCAGCATAATAAATCCAGAAAACTAAGTATAATACATAAACTGTATACAGCAGCCAAAAGCAGCCAATAACAATGTTCTTCATTCTGTATCATATATTTCGTCGTCGCTACAATTCATGAGATGAAAGAAATATTCACTGAACTCCCTCCGTCTGCAGTGTGCAGCAAATACATCCTCCAAACGGTATGGCCTTTGTTCATTTTTCGGACCATATCCTATTCTATTCGCACGTCGTGGCCACTCATCCTAGGCCTTTCTATCATCATCATACTCTCTGATATAACCCAAATCCGCGTAGTAGATGCAGCCAGATCGAACTGTCGGGTGCACTCTGGTGTCGACGGAGATGCACCGGATAAAATTGACGAAGAGGGCACGACTGCCAATATTACTGACGGCATGGAGAGAGCGGCTCTCAGTGTCCACACGGTACACCAATGGTTGACCTTCCTCCAAATGCCCATTGTCGTCAGTGCTGCCGCCCAACAATACAAGCAACAGATCACCATCCGACTCCACAAGGTAGAACTTGGAATCATAATCATTTCCAAGTTCTGGAAATGAAAATAGTGTCTTTCATGCTGACAGTGCTCGCGCGCTGCTCCAACTAGACATTGTTGGTGCACACTATTCTTCCGAACTCATTCACATCTATTGCATACAATTCACCATTGAACGGGGTAATGCAACGCAGAGAATGGTCCTCGATCGTAAATCTTCCTTCTCCCCAATCATGTACATCTATATCCTTAGTTGGAGAGCTCTTATCGACCCAAGCAATTTCATTGGGGTAACCTGTGCAAATGAAGACCATAGTCGGGGACTTCATTACAGCGACTGACTGCACAATCATAGATGGCATCTGCGCCTCAAACGTAGCGTTCAAAGTCTTTGTGAGTGGGTTCAGAAGCCGTATCTTGTGCGGCTGGTTCCTCTGGGCAAGCACGATGACGCCACGGTAAAAGCCGATGAAGTAGTATCTAAAAGGGAGTTGATGCAGATAACATTCAGCACTAAGATGTTTACGATTGAAAATAAAAATAGATTAACTCTATAGATATGGAGGAATTTGAACCTTGCATGAACTTCCGTTAGATCGATGGTGACGTAGCGGGATGTGCGGAGGTTGAGGAAGGAGAACTCAGCGGCGCGTGGAAGGGCGTGTTCTACCACGATCCATTCGTGCAGGTGCACATCGGGCTCAGGTAGATCTGAGCGCCAATTTGTACAAACTTGCCTCAAAGCAGCGTAGGTGTCCACGTACTCCTCGTTCGCCAGTAAGCAGTCGCCGATCTTGTGAAGTGGTCCGTCACCCTTAAGAGAGGCCCAGTTCATGGAGGCGCCGCGCTTGGATGCGCCGCCCTCGGATGCGACGGGCTCGGCGGTGACGGGCTCGGATGCGACGGGCTCGGAGGCGATGGGCTCGGAGGCGACGGGCTCGGGGGCGACGGCCGCCGACGCATTCTTCTTCTCCATCGCCGGCAGGGGAGCGCGCGTAGGGCGGTTGGGGTTTTTTGGATTTGGAGAAGGTGATGGGACGTGAGAGGCATGGTTGCGTGCGTGAGTTATAATGAGACTGTGTGCAAAGGGAGGGAGAGAGGGGCTCTGTACTGGCAAAGTGACGGTTCGTCTCAGCAGTTGACGTTTGGTCTCAACACGCGCACCGCGCGGCTAACCGCTGCTCACCGCAACACGCGTCCGTGGGACTGCACGTCAGCACCGTTACGTGTACTCAGTTCTACCCTCGAGTCTTACACTGGAAAAATATTTGTATTCAGTTTTCCCCTCGAGTACTAATACTGGCTAGTGCAATATACTCAGTTTTACCCTCAAGTGGCTGGTCAACAGAGAGTCAACAGATGGGATTAAGCCATCTAATTGAGTCATTTCATGCGCAAAAAAATTCAAAAAAATAAAATCATAGTGCCCCCTACTCATGGAGTCTTGTTACGCGACCTGCCACGTAGGAAATCATAACAATTATATATAAATCAAGTTTTCACACAAATGGCCACTTCTGAAATTACTAGTAGCTATGAAGGTTCATGGCTTTCCACTCAAACCCCTTCTCAAAACATCTATACCCAAAACATAGTTTGTCTGAATGAGGCCATAATTTTTACACTCATGTATATTTGAATTGCTAATACTTTGAGGTAGGCCAACCTGGGTTTCATTGTACAAAACATGTGTTTTTCTTTTTCTAAATCTCTTATTTGAATTCCTTATCCTGTTTACTATTTACTTGCCCTTGTATCCTTGATACTACTCAGTTTTACCCTCTCCCTTCTCACAGAAGCCCAAACTTGGCCTGATTGGTCGAGCTGTTGTCACACGGATCGTGCCCACCTACCGTCGATCCTATGATCTAACGGGCAGGATCGTGCCACCCTCTCTCTATCTATCGGTGGCAAACTACTACCCCTCTATGTATGCTAAATAACGAGTTGGCCACCGGATTCAACAAGTTTGGTAATCACGAATTTCCACTTCTTGTAGGCATTACTTTTCACGGTAAAATGATAAACTATCACAAATTTCCATTTAGGCATTACTTTTCACGGTAAAATAATAAAATATCACGAATTTCCTTTAGGCATTACTTTTCATGGTGAAATGATAAACTATCACGAATTTCCTTTAGGCATTACTTTTCACGGTAAAATAATAAACTATCACGAATTTCCATTTAGGCATTACTTTTCACGAATTTCCTTTAGGCATTACTTTTCACGGTGAAATGATAAACTATCACGAATTTCCTTTAGGCATTACTTTTCACGGTAAAATAATAAACTATCATGAATTTCCATTTTTTTAGGCATTACTTTTTTGTTCAGATATAAACACCCACAACGGTCATCTCCTCCTTAATTTATTATGTAAACCCCACAACGGTCATCTCGCCCTTATAAACCCCCACAACGGCCATCCCTCATGTTAATAGGTTCTGCCTCTCTCTTCTTCGTTTCTGCCTCTCTCTTCTTCGTTCACATACACTTGATCCATTACCATGGCTTCCATGTCTCGGACGCCGACCGGAAGGGGAAGGGGAAGGGGAAGGGGAAGGGGAAGGGGAAGGGGCGGCCTGGGTGGTGGATCATCATCATTGCCACCACCACCGTCAACACTGCCATTGATCATAGAGGAGTTCTTAATCGTCATCTATGAAGACCCTTTGGCCAAGAAGGTACGTACGCGTTCCCACATATATGATGCATGTGATTAATTATGTGCATGTTCCAAAAAGCCTTTAATTTCAAACGATCGGCGCTCGATCTCTTTCAGGCACTCCCACAAAAGTTTGCGGACTATCTTGACGGCCAGGAGCCCGCAAAGGTGTATCTGCGAGCAGCTGACTGCGGTCCTCGTCTCTGGACCGTGGAGGTCCTATTTGACGGACAAGGCCGGATGTACCTCGACAAGGGCTGGGAGAATTTCGCCATCGTGCACGGTGTGGATTTCGGCTACATCCTACACTTCAAATATGAAGGCGATGATGTGCTCATAGTGAAGGTGTTCGACGTAACATTGTGCAGGAAGTACTACTACACGGACGACGAAGATACTGACAATGAAAGCGACGACGACGTGAAGCCATGCATCCATCCCCTTTAGATAAGGGGATTATGACCAAGAATATATATGTAGCTTCATATGCATCGATTTAGAGATCTAGCTATTTTCTATATATTATGCATGTAAAAATAATAGGGAATCGCAATTTCCACCATGATTAGAGCACCACAGCCTCCAAACGATGCTGATGCCGATATCGGCATCGTCAGAACGGCTATGCATGCTCGCCGCCACTGCTAGGTCACCGTCGGGATGCACCCTCAATCCCGTCCCCTCATTCGATCACTGACACACCAGAGATACCGCCGAGGCCAATGACGAACGTACATGCTGATGCCAATGCCGAACATGCACGCCGCTGTGGGCACGGCCACGCCGCCCCGCTATGCTGGACGCCACAGACCACCGCGAGGTCTTTCCCTTCGCCACCACACTCCCCTAGCACCCATCTATACACGCCAGAAAGGAGAGACACTAGTTTTCTCTACATTGTTCGCGTTCGTGTCCGATACCGTCAGTCAAAGTGTTGAGGTCGTCGTCGATGTCCTCGACCATTTCTTCTCTTCTTTGCATGGTTAAACGCGTCTAGTCCATATCTATCTAATGCGTCTGGTCTCGCCTCATGCAGTTCTTTGTGGACGTCGATCTCATCTCGGCACCCCGCAGGCCACCTCCTCCGTGCCATCGCTGTAGAGCTCCGTTTAAAAATCTAATCCTACCCGTGTATTGCCCCTTGTATCAGCGTCATGGCCCCACTTGTCATTCGATATACCGAAGCCCCACTCGTCCGCGTTTTGGTCAGGGATACGGCGATGCTTACGGTCAAACAAAGATGGATGCTCTGACATGTCTTTGCGGGCTCTACGTGGCCCCACTAGTCAGCAGTTAACAGTCAAAGGTGTTGAACCGTCGGGCAACCGGCCGTTCCAGCACTGGTGACGGTTTCAGCCAAGGGCTTGGACAAAACTGAGGAAAAACTAAGGAGCTGGGGAAAACTGAGTACAACTAAGGACCCGAGGGCACGAAAATAGAAATCCCTATTGCAAAACAATTCCTGGTTCAAATGTCAGTCACCACGTCCTATATGCAATGAACAGATACAATGAGTCGTTTGATGTGATGGACTCTCTTAGTTGGCCTACTAGAAGTAGGAGCGAGACAACAAGGAGTGGGTTTCACAAAAAATATATAAAAGAAATTGTGAGTTCTTAATATCTGTCTATATTATTTACCATTAATGCACCGTCCTTTTTGTTTAATCTTACATTTCTTTGTTTTATCAACAGGCACGTAGGATGATTCTAGTGATGGAGGCCATTTATGGCAAAGAGGAGTATAGGAAAAGTGGCCATCCTAATTGGAACACCATCACAAACAGGCCAACATATAAAGACGTCGCAAAGCAGGGACCAAACCAGTGCGGCTTCTTTTGCCTAAAGTTTTCTTCAGCGTATGATGGTGTTGGTTTTGTTGAGCCTATCTGTGACCGTGATGTATGTTTCCAGCATTTTTTTATCCGTCTAATGTAATCCTTTTTGTTGGTCTCCTTCATTTATAAATTGTTTTAACTTTACATTTTATTTTTACCAGGACCGTGTGTTCGATTGGATGGGTGAATACATGTTCTTGATAGTGTTCCATCCAAAGAATGTTGTTCCGCTGGAGGACCTGCCAGAGGAGATCCAGTGCCTATCTCCATATTCTTTCTTGTCAAAGGAAGGAGAAGATTTACTACAGCTCTTAACTCAAAAGTAGGGACCAGATTGTTGTTTAATTGATGACCAGATTGTTGTTTAATTGATTTATACATTTGTGTGGAGTCATTTGTATGGAACATATATATTAGGATTGGATGATTCTCATTGGAGACTATTTCTCTGTAACATAATTCAATACTTCATTTTGTGTTGTACTTCACTGTAAACAACGTACTTCCATTAATCCCTGTCGTTTGACTACTAGTACTGCGCAACTGTACCTACTTGTTTACAAGAAATCCTACTGTACTTCTCGGTTTATACTTCCTGTTATTTCATTCTCTCGCACTTTCCTGCAGTTTCATTCCGTACTTCTTTGGTACTTCTCTTCAGTTAATATTTCTCTGTTATCTCATTTCGTACTACCTTGGTACATACTCTGTACTTCAAGGTTTTCAGTTAATACATCTTTGTTTTGTCATTCCGTAATACTCTGATACTTATCCTTTACCTCATTACTTTTTATTTTGTACTTAATCTCATTCTGTACTTCTGTGGTACTTCATGTGCTTCATAGCATTCACAGCTTATACTTATCCGCTATATCATTCTGTACTTCTTGCGAACTTGTCCTGTACTTCGTCCTTCATTCATGTATCTAATATGTACTTCTTGTCAGTTTATACTTCTGAGTTATTTCTTTCCGTACTACTCTGGTACCTATCGTATACTTCCAGTTTTTCAGTTTGTATTTATGTTATCTCATTCTGTACTTTTGTGGTACTTCATATACTCTTAGGTTGTACTACTCTGGTATATAATTCTGTACTTCTCTTTGAACTTCTCTTGTACTTCAATTTTTTTTTGTACTTATGTGTTATCTCATTTCGTACTTCTGTGTTACATACTCTGTACTTCATCAGTTAATACTTCTTTGTTTTCTCATTCCGTAATACTCTGGTACTTATCCTTTACTTATTACTTTTTATTTCGTACTTACGTTATCTCATTCTGTACTTATGTGGTACTTCATGTGCTTCATATCATTCACAGCTTATACTTATCCGCTATATCATTCTGTACTTCTTGTGAACTTTTCCTGTACTTAGTAGGTGTTCATATATATTTCGACAGTAACAGAAATCCATATATATTTTGACAGTAACAGAAAACATATATAATTAACCCAATACAAGATATGCAAGGACATATGTAGTACATATACAATCACAATAATCACATGTCTTTTTTACTTGAAATCTGCAAGAAGATATGGCATGAAAATAGTTCATGTCATTATCATTTTCTTCTTGCACTCCTCCTCGGGGGTGGTGGCGTTGCCTCCTTTTCATCTTCCTCATCTTCGTCCTCTTCCTCATCTTCCTCATCATCCTCATCCTCGTCTTGTTCAATTTCTTCATCTTGCTCGTCATCCGCATCGTCGCTGTAATCATCTTCCTCTTCATCTTCATCAGGTTGTTCCACCTTTATCTTGACAGTAGTGGGAATAACAATTGTCTTGCGCCTTTTAGTTTTTTCCATTGTCCTAGCTATTTGTAAAGCATCTCTAATCACTGGACAAGACAATACATTGTGGCCCCGCACCAACTGGTTGCATCCTTGGCATAACCTTTTCCTTTTTTTCCGTCACCTGTTTCCACAGTAGCAGTACCAGTAGCTTTATTTTGCAGCTCTTCACGTCTTGGACAAGAACGAGAATTGTGTCCCTTCTTCTCAAAGCATATACTGCATGTTATCTTGCATTCAGAAACTTTGCTTTTGTTGTCATGATGTAGTTCTTCTTCCCTTATTTTGTTCTCTTCTTCCTTCTTGATATTCTTCTTTGTAGGTCCTGCAGGTTTGTAGTTTGTGTTTAGCTTCGTCTGTTTCCCACTGCCTTTAGTTTTAGACACTGGTGGTGGTAAGATGACGCGAGGCTTTGTTCCGCTGTCATCTGTAGTACCATTGTTGGGCATGTTCATTGAGAACTGTGTCAAGTTAGGCTCAAATGTCTCAAAGTCAAGGACATTTTTTGCTTGATTATCATCCGCTGGTGACGAGGAGCCCATCGCTTGCATCTGCTCAAAGAGCTCCTGCAATCCTGTTTTAGCTCTAGCACGCTGCTCGTCAGACTTTGTAGCTGTTCTAACAGCTTGCATTGCTAATTGAAAAACTTCATTGTGCTGGTATAGGAATGATGTCCCATCAAATGACACTGTTTTATAATCTTTCCTGTCAAATGAACCTTTGGTTTGTGCCTTTTTGTATACCTTTTCAGGATGTATTCATTTGGGACTCTTTCAACCCTAAGGTGTTCCAGCATGCATATGACATGTAGGCAGAAAAGACCTATCATATAGTAGAAGTTGTCAGTTTGAAAGGTTTTTTATCAGTTTTTGACATTTCTCTGCACTGTTTTTAAATAAAAGTATGTACCTGTATGCTCCCATAGCTTGCACTCGCATGAGTATTCTCCTTTCACAGGATTTGCAACCACCTTAAACTCATGATTGGACCATGAAAAGGCATCAGTTGGTTCGTGGTACTTGACGAGATAGTTGTGCTCGTCAAGGTCAGGGTCGGGGTTGTTCTGCACCCTAAATAGTGTGCTCTTCTTTAGCTTCTTGCGAAACTCTTTGAAGACAGCTTTTGTGTACTCTTCGCTAAACTGTTTCTCGAACCCATAATAGGTTTGTGTCACTGGTCCAGTATGCAATATTTTTGTTAATACAAGTTATTTGTTTTGTTCCACATAGTACGATAGTTATTTGTAAAAAGGTCACACATCGTGACTTTGATGATGAATACCATGGTAAAACACACGTACCATTGATGCCACTGTCTCCCGATGCTCTATCTGGCGTCTTCTAAATATACAGTTGTTTAGTTGCTCTGCAAAATGGTGCAGATTTTTGTTTATGTTCACAAAACCTTTCTTCAGGATATAGTTCATGCTTTCACTGCGCTGGGTTGACGTCATCCTAGCGCAGAAGACATCCTTGAAGTAGGCTGATATCCACTCCCTCCTGTCTTCATACAGTTGCATCATCATGACTTCATCATGCAGGTTGTACTTATCAACCAGATGATGCCACGCTGATTCAAACTCGGTTGGCATAAGCGACCAGTTTAGAATTCCTTGGAATTCATCCTTGAAAGTGGGGTACAGCTTGTACAGTTGGGACATGGGAATGGCATACTTCCTTGTGATGTGCCATCGGCACCATTTGTGCAGTGTATTAATGAACACTGTACTGATTGCCGGTGTCATTGCAGGGCACTGATCTGTTATCAGAGATAGTTAGTCATTAGTCAGTCAATTTGAACAACAGAGTGTTGTGCATGTAACAGGATGAATTTTTCCATTTATTATATCTGAAAAAGTATACCTGTCAGAATAATAGTTGGATGCTTTCCGTTCATGCACCGCAAGAAAGTTCTAAATAACCACTTAAAGGATTCCTCACTCTCATCCCTGATTAGAGCACAGGCAAATATTGTTGACTGTAGGTGATTGTTCACTCCTACAAAAACACCAAGAGGCATCTTGTAAATGTTTGTTTTGTAGGTAGTGTCGAACGTTATGCAGTCGCCGAAGTCCTCGTATGACCCCCTGCAGCTGGCATTTGCCCAGAAGATGTTCTTTATACGTTCACTATCATCCAGCTCAAAGTCAAAGAAGAACTCTTTGTTGATTCCTTTCATTTCACCAAAGAATGATAGAAGCTTCTGCACGTCGACACAGTCATCTTCTTTCGAGTTCATTACTTTCCTGCGTTGATTTTTGTTTGTGTAAAGTTAGTCAAATTTTCAGAAATAAATGTAGGTTGCGACTTTTGGAGATGGAAAAAACATTATTGTATCAACTGGACCAGCGAAAAGAAATTACCGATTGAGTAAGTCGCGCCCGTGTACCGTCATAGTTCCATCATATTTATTGTTTTGTAAAATCTCAATGCAAAATATGTGTACAAGATGTATTTGTCACTAGATTGGTGTGCTATGATACTACTTTATGATACTATGCATTGTAGTAGTAGTATCATAAACTAGTACCATATGCATGATACTAGTGTATGATACTCCCCATTGTGAGTAGTCTTAGAGGAGTGACCGTAAGGTGAGCTTTTCTCACCAAGTTCAAAGCTTAATTTACTCCACATGATGATTATCATAGTAATTTTTTTTGTCAAGATTGAGATGTTATCAAATGTTCTTGCGTGATACAAGCGCTATCATATGCCTCCTTGACCATTTCTGGACCAAATACTAACATTTCCCTAGCTTTGACCAATCCATTGGGGTTCGTTCCTCCGTGCTTCAAAAGGTGTCATGCCTAGACTCGATTGCAAGGTATTCTTCTTCGGATTGCCGTGAAGACATGAGAGAGATAATCCAAGTGGCGGGCTTGCATCTGCTCTCGAACATGAAGTAAGTGTAACAGCCATGATAGTATGTCTGCAGTTAACCAAATTGCATCGTTATCCCTTTGAATTTTTGGACAATCTGTGTTGAAATCCATTCCTAGTTTATCCCATTTCCGCTCAAGGGTAGACAAAGGCCAAAGAGTGATTGTTGGTCTGTAATGCTTTGCATTGATACAATGACACACACCACATTCAACAACAAAATGGGCTATCACTTCTCTCATATGGGTCCACCAAAATCTCTAACAAAGGTCTTCGTACATTTTGGTGCTTCCCAGATGAACAAGCAGAGGGATTGTCAATGTCATGAGCCTCACGAAGAATGGTTTTCCATGAGCCCCCTTTCCTTGCCAAAGAACACGTTCCTTATGTTAGAATTTGGTTGTGGGCCTTAGCCCATGACCCAATATAAATTCTGAAATTCTCATGACTCATTCATGCCTAGCAAGGGATGTCACCAAAGTTTAGTTCCACCTTGCTAGTTTGGAGGGAGTTGCACCAACATATATAGTGGAGTGTTCCACTACCTTCTAAAGTGGTGTGCTCCTCCTCCTCCGCCGCCCGCCTCGTCAAGATGCGCGCGCGCGCCGCGGTTTGCGAAATTGTGCCTCGGTGCCGAGCTTACTCTGAAACCCCGCCTCTTGTGAACCTGTACGGGTGAGGGGCGATCAGGTTTTTGGGGAGCGCTTTTGTGCGACTACTGACGCTATCACGTCGACCAACGAGGACTTCTTCCCGGACATCAGCGGCCTCTACATCGACGACATGGCTGACGACGTTGGTGCCAACGCGAATCTGAAAGCGGACGTGAATCCTCCTGCATCACCGTATGCAATCTGTACCCATCTATTTTAGTTTCTGTTACAATTTCTTGTACTAGCGTTTGGAATAGATGTGATCTGTTTATCTCTGTTAGATGTGATTTGTTCGTCTATACTGCTAGTATGCATGATTAGGTTAATTCCTATAATTATAATCATGCTTTATTATTGATTATTTTGGATTAAATCTTATGATAAATTGCTTATATTTTCAACACCTTAATCATCCATGGGAAAACATTTAGCAACTCTAGTACGGATGTTCTCCTTGCCCTTATGAAAACACTTCTTGCAACCAAGATTCTCACTTTGTTAGTATAGTATATACATAGGTTTCTCACAACGTTCCGCCAACACTCGCCACAACTGTTTAGAATGCTCTTCTTCAGTTCTAGAGTAGATGAAGATATCATCGACAAACTTATCGAGATACACCATGAACGCTGACTTAAAGAGCTGCATGTATGAGGCAGGAGCATTGTTTTACAGTATATTCGTGAGGACGACCATATATAACAAGTAGTGAAGGGCGTTTTAGAAATGTTCTCGGACTTGATTTTGATCTTAATTATGGTTACACGTCTGTAGACCGATTTTCCAAAAGACTGCTGATCTGGGTAATCAACACGTATACGCTAGGTTTTACCTCTCTTTGCTGATGAAATGTGCATGCGCTTATCATGCTACATTAATCTGCATTGCACCTTTGGAAGGAGCAAACACGCAACACCATCGTTAATCGTGTCGGGCGTGTACTACCTTTATCATCTCCCCAGCAAAACTAGCCAGGCCAGGAGTTGTCATCTTCCGTTGTTTCTCTTTGCCTGATCAAAAGCAACTCGTTTGACGTCTGAACCTTTAAACCCTGTTTGGCTTCCTTCTTACTGAGTTTGCATCGCATATGTTAGGCTACAATCCACTTACGTCGAAGAACTCCTTCATGAAGCAACCGAAAGAAAAGGAGAACACGCGCGCAAGCTCTGATAAGAAAAATCTCTCCCAGATTTAGTGCTCGTACCGCTGAATGTGGCAAAGGAGGTTACACGTCGCTCATAGGCGAAATCATGCCGGCTATTCAGTCTATGGGGCTGCCAAGTGCCAAGTGTATAGCTATCGATTGGGTTTGATAGTTCTCGACTGCATTATTCTGCGTATCATTGAGGTGAGATCGATGACATGCGCGGCGCACGGCCTCGAGTCGACGAACGGGTGTTTTCAGCGTGGTCGATAGTTGCCTGCATAAATTCCCAGCACGCTTCTGTCAGTCTAACTGCGCTGACAAGCCTTGTTTTCCATTATTCACATCCCTTTCTCGTTGCTACTTCCAGGCAATCATAGCACAAATCATTCATGCGTGACAGCAAAATTCCATCGATGGACTGTTCCGGGTATAGCTCTTCAAAATCCACGTGTGTCCGAGAAAAGTCTGAAGGTTTTACCGCGATCACGAGATCATGTATTATCCCCAATCTGATTCCACGGCAGCCCACATACTTACTTAACAAGGAAGGAATGAAATCATGCTGTGAAAAGCACCCCACCCAACATCTGCGCCACTAACCTAGAAAGGTGAAAGCACTTGCTGGTCGATGCATTGTCTTGTCCAGGAGCCATTAGAGGAATGTGTTTCGTGTGCTGCCATTCTGAGAATGCAGTGGAAATGGCACCAATCTGCACCGGCAAGTGCAAGTAGACGACGCCGGCATATGTGGAAACTGTAGCCTGTAGGAGGGGGATGCGTGCCGATGACAACCGCCGTGTCTGCCCCTTCGTGCTCATGGCATTTCGCCATTTCCAACCATGCCGAGTTGCCGACCGCTGCCTCTCAGCTCAGTTTCCCACCTTTTAAAGATCGAGTTTTCGTTTTAACTGCGAATGGATCCCAGCACTCCTCCGGTTGCCGTTGCTGAGCTGCGTCGCATGCTGTCCATACATCCGCAGTCGGCTATGGATAGGCTCGCCGACGTGGATCCCATGCTACTATATCTGCATGCTGCTACTAAGATGACTGTCGCCGTCGTTTTGCCTTTTCTTTTCTTTCCTGGGGCGATCCAGCCGCTGTCAAAATTGCCGTGCCTGTCCGTTACGGCAATTGTATAAGGAGGGGTTTTGACTGACGTTGATCTTCGGTCTAAGGGTTTGGGTAGTGTGATTCCACTAGTGTACTGTCTACGGGTCACTGTTTTCGAGTTGTTTTCCATTTTTATGCAGGGTACGTCAGAGAATCTCTACAAAATTAGGAGTATCCGGCTGAACCAATGAACCAGGGAGTGGTTATACTACTTGCACTTGCACACTCTGCTGGAAGCGACGAGTTACCACCACGATACTACTCGCCATGGCAATCAGTCAGTGCACCCAATTCAATCAGTCACAACAAATACCTTATGACACTTGTATAAGAGATGCATACAAATATTTTCTGACAAACGAGCACTGTGTGTCTCTTGTAATTATAGTACAATCACTAATTGTTTCGTTCTGCTTTAAAGGAGGTGACAGAGACTACACAAATTGATTCTTTTTTTATGTCGGGAAAGTGACCGTTGCATAATACTCCTACTTAAGTTGATCATGTAGAACTGTGGAAGTGGGGTTCATCTTGGGTCCATCCTAAGTAGGGCCAGCCCTTAGGGCGGGCAAACAGGGCAATCACCCGGCCCTGAAAGAATGAGGACCCTAATACTGAAATGTACCATTGATAATTGTAGTACTATTATCCATCATGCTCGATACATAAAGTTTAGTCGATAATTTTGAAGTTTTTGTAAATATGATTGCATAATTATACATTAGAAACTCCTCTTAAGATATTTCTAGGCCATATGCGATAGCATCTCTACCATAATATGTATACAAAAGTGGTTAGTGTAATTGCCAAAATTAATTAATGAAGAAAAATAAAATATTGTTTAAGTTTAATTTAGTGCAAGTGTTTCTATACAAACAATATACATTAAAACTATATAACTAATAACACTATAACTAATATTATTAACTTTTTTAGGTGGTCACTATGCGAAATAGATAACAAAAGGTTGTATTAGAAAGAATGACAAGATGCCAAAATAAATTCTAAATAAGTATAGAAGTTCAGTATAAATTATTTTCTATTTCGGTCTGTCCAACGGACCGGACCTCATCCTGCCCTGCTGAGGCATCACCTCGATGTTCCACACAACTTTAATGTTGTAGATTACTCCCTGTGTTCCCATGCATAGGGCGTTAAATTTTTTCAAATTTTTGCCAAAGGATAAGGCGCAGGGTGTGGATTGCTCCGTACTTTCCAAAACTACCTCTTCTGGCTGCTTGCCTTGACTAAAAAATCGGGCCTGTGCTGTTAATTGTGGAGCTGGTCATTGGTGCATGCAGCTTCAGGAACAATTAGTGAGACATTGGGAAGGAAAGAATTGAAGGCATACACGCCATGCAAGAGACAAATAAGGAGGCAGTTTATTGTAGGGAGAAAATCTAGGAATTTATCTCACGGATCAATAGGGGCACCTTTGAAAAGATTTGCCATCATTTAACTCTCTTTAATGCACGAGCTAAAACTTATACGCCCTCATCAAAGGAACGGAGGGAGTATATTTTACAACCACAAAGCTACCATGGGCGGCCTACACACATGATACTTCATATTTATGTACCTCTCTCATATTTCCCTCTCGACCCTCTTGTCTTTAAGCTAAACTTTCAGCTCTTGATGCATGGAAAATGTCTAAATCAATTAGGTTGTTCTATTTCTGCAAGACATTCCAAGTTTCGTTAACAGAGCTCTCTAACAATGTTTGGATCAATTTTGTCAAATCCATGGTGCATGGCTAATATTTTTATATATTCATTTAAACAATAGGTACGACTCTTTGTTTCTGTCAACTCTAATGTTGTAAGTATTCTACTTTGACGACCAGTCGACCAGAACTACCTCTCCTAGGACAAGTTCATCTGATGACATTGAGAAAAAAGGATGTAAGCTCACAATCTAGGAAAGAGGCATCAGTAATAGTCTACATACATGCAACCAAACGCTTGACATTTGTATCGCTCGAACCAAAATATCTACGGCAATCAACCAAACGCGAGATGATCGTTCGAAGCTTTGTACAAGCAGGCAACCAAACACGGGATCAACTCTCTCGGCTATGCCACAACAAAACACAGCCCGAGCAAAGCATGTCCAAAGAACTCGCGTAAGTAACCAAACAGGTCTCTCCTATTTGTCCACGCCATTTGTGTGATCACTGTAAGCATAGCACGTAAAAGGGGCCACAATGATTTTTGAAAGTAAGATAGGCCTACTACACCACCGGATCAACATGGCCTAACACGAGTGGCAGAGACATGCATGGGGCCCTTTGCGCTAATGACATATTTAATTATCATATGGGAATTATTGGGAGTACTTTAAGTACGTCAGGCTAAGATTGCTTTGGGCAATTGCATTATTGAAAGGAAGATTCCACCGCCTCCTCCTACTAATAAGTTACATCCTCCAAAATGCTCAAGGTCCCTACAGAAGTGATCCAAACGTTTGGAGCTGACTTTGAGTCAATAGCTTTTTTCGATAAAGGGCGCTTTATTACTTAAAAGATTTAAGTATTACACCCAGCCTCTGCATAGCTAAGATGCACATAGCTGATTAGTGGCAAAATACCAAGCAAGAAAAAAGGCGTATTACATATCAAAGTGATCAAGTGCAACTACGCCTAAGTTTCCGGTGGCCCGATCCGAAGATTATGCTGCCACCCATGATGGGAAAAAGTATAGTTAGATGGCGGGTCACATATTGATATAATAAATAAAGTCGACCAACATGGTATATGTAAACACTTTTTTTTGAAACAAGGCAAAAGACTTGCTATTTTCATTAATTAAGCAGAAGAGAGTTGGACAGTTAATTTGAGGGAAACTGGCCGAAAACCGATACAAATGCACCAACATCGTCATGGAACACGACCATATTGGGCACCACCTCCGGCCGACCTGGCCACATGCATGCCAACAGTCAGCCACACACGCCAACGAAAGACGGCTCCAACTTTAACGACGAGCTCCGCGAGAGAGATATGCAGGCTTGCGCCGACCGAGTCCTCCACATGCCACCGGTTGCCTATCATCGTTGCCGCAGGGACACACCACCGCAACTCCGACTCCACAGCGACACAGCGGAGCGCAAGAGAACCCATCGGACACGCCAGATGGACCGACTAACGAAGCCCTCACCGCGACTCAAACTTTGCTCGCCACATCATCGTTGCCAAACTCCATGCGGCGCCCCCCGGCCAGCAACCTCAACAACATGCCAACCTTCTCCGATCCCCAGCTAGAATCGGCTCCGAGGCGATGCCCCCAAGGAGGAGAAAGACGCAGAAGCGCCTCCATGCATCACCCGATCCTGAGGACCTGAGGTTTCCCTCCAGAGAAAACCACGGAAGGTAGAGAGCAAAACTCCACGACAACGCGTCCAACAAGGTCTATGACACCCACGGGCGTCACCATCGCCGGTTCCAGCGGAGGCAGGAACAAGAACTTCTTCCGGAGCTTCGACCCAAACCTTCCGGCGACCTCAGCCTCTGCCAAGCCAACCACCTCCCTTGTCGAGGCATCGCTGCCGCCCACCTGCAAGACGACCTCACCGGAGTGAAGACGCCCAAACAACCGCCAAATTCATTGCCGCCCACGCAGCCACGAACCTGGCCACACCACCGTCTGGAGCCGCCGCTCCAGCTTCCGGGAACCACGACGAGAGGCTCCCCCACACGCTCTAGAGAGGCCGGTCGGCCAGGTCCGACCGCCGCTGGACCCCGAGCACCAGGCGCAGCTGCAGACCGGCGGCCAAGAAAGCCCAAATCGGGCCCGGCGAGCCCGAGCGGCCGCCACCTCCGCACCATCTTCTGCAGAGCGCATCCACCGCCGCCGCTCGCGTCGCGTGTGCGCCACCACACAGCCGCGTCGACGAGCGCCGCCGGACGGACCTCCACCTGCCCGGGGCCGCCGCCCCGGCGACCGAGCTCCTCCGTCTGCAGCGACCGGAGGATCCCCGCCCCCCTTTGGAGACGAGGCCTGCCGCCACTACGGCAAGGGACGGCGGCAGCGGCGGCAGGAGGAAGAGGCTGGGGAGGGCCGGCGGTGGGGCGCGCTAGGGTTCCCCCGTGTCGCCAGAGGAGGGCGACGCGGGGGTCAGGCCGGTGTTGTTCGACGCAACACTTTTTTTGGTGCTTGAACAAATTGATTTGTGCTTAATAATGTTGATCTGGCTTGCACGTCCTTAATTTGTTGATCAACCGCATGGACTATTTAAGAACTTGGCGCTTATTGTGGTTCACTATATAGAAGTATGAACCGGATTTTGTTCAATCCGCACGTCCGCATGGGGTGATGGTAAGAGCATCTCCAGCCGTCCCCCCGACTCGGCCCCCGACAGACGTTTTTTACATCCGGACGGCGGTATTCGGCCCAGCCGCGCCCCCGGTTCCTCGTTTTTGCCCGGGTTTGGGCTTTCATCCATCCGGCGAGCCCATGCCATCCCCGGCTTTCTGAGGCGCGCTCGGGGGCTCCGGACGAAACGAAAATGCGTGAAACGGCGAGCGGGCCCGCGGTGTCGGCGAGAGAAAGGGTAGTTCCCCGCCATTAATTTCGTTTCCCTCCAAAATGCGCCGCATATACCCATTTTCCCCGCCGAAATCCCCCACAGTTGCAGCTCCTACTCTTCTCGTCCACCACCATGCCGCCGAAGAGGATCGCCGATGATAGCGCGCCGAAGGCGAGGAAGCCGCGGGCCCCCAAGGAGAGGCCGCCGGGTATGACAAACTCGGTGTGGGCGGCGGACGTCGAGTGCCGGTAGACCGAAACTCGCGGCAGGGCGGAGAGGGAGAAGAAGCTCACGGCGAAGAGGGCGGCGGCAGCGGCGGCGGACGAGCAGGCGAGGCTGGTCTCCATGGCCATGGGACAGCCGCGCGTCGGCCAATTCCCCGCCGGTTCATGGCCAACCCAAGGTACGATCGGCTCACCTTCCACCTACTCGCCGGCGGCGTCTTCGCCCATGTTCCACGAGACCTACGTCCCCGCCATGTCGAGATTCACCCCGTCGCCGCCGGAGTACGACGCTGCGATGCACGAGGGCACACAACGCCGGGAGGGACACCAAGTACGACGCGCGCTGGAAGGAGATGCTCGCCAACCAGGGTACCCGGATCGCCTTGCTCCTGACAACCTCCGCGGCGAAGAAGAGGAACGTCGACCTTGCATTCCTTCTCGGCAGCAACGACGCTGCGATGGACGAGGAGACGAGGGCTTGGTACGACGGCCATCGCCAAGCCATCCTCCGCCCTCCGTCGACTGCGTCGTCCTCCCCTTCGACGACGTCCACTCCGGCGGCCGACGAAACTTCGCCGCCCGAGGCGCAGAAAGGCACCGCCGACGAGCCTATTGTAGTCTAGTTTCTGTTTCGATCGCCGGAATGTGGCTGATCCGATCGCCGAACTTGTGTGGGCGATGCTTTTGTGTAGCGGGAAGACGCTATTTTGAAACTATATCTGCGAACGCCGGGGGACGACTGGAAAAATTGTCCCACCCACGCCTGATTTCCATCCAATCCGGGCCTAAATAGCGCCGGATTTCAGCCTGGGGGCCTCAAACGGCTGGAGATGCTCTAACACTCACCACTAAAATTGGTATCCTGAGTCAACCATTCTGACCTGGCAAACCTGAATGGATACAGCCGTGCCAATCTTCTAACCTAGAAATATCTGTCCTGACCTACATTTTAGGAAACCTGAATAGCTAGCTGGCCTGTTAAAGTGTTCGTCCAATCGGTCATTCGAGAGCCACACATCAACACAATTACTCACGTCAAAATCAAATCAAGAGCTGAGTACAGAACCAACGGCACTCATCCAGACAGGTTCCTGGTCACTTGATCGCCTCCTGTAAAACTAATCATAACCAGCCAAAAAACAGCTAGTACAACCATTCTACCCTACCGATCGAGGAAGGAGAAGCGGCCAAGTCAGCCTTCTCCTACTACACTCACTGCAGTGCACCAGGACACAACGCTGTCGTCGCTGTCAACCGAGCAACAACGATCGAGCAGACGTCGAAATGGATTGCTGGGCTGCAGCTAGCTAGCTACCGGCTAGACGACGGGCTCTGGTCTATCTTCCCCAATTTGCGCAAGCGGCCGCGCACCCTTCCAAGCCGCCGTCGTCCTCCAAGGGCTTCGCTGTATCTAGCTAGCCACATGCCTACATTGCGCGGCTCTCGTCGGTCTCGCCGCACGCCGGGGTGCCGGAGAGGGCCGCGGCATGCACGTCGCCTTCTCGCGCGGCGTCGCCTGCGGATCAACGGCGAGCGCAACGCGACGGTTTTTAAAGGACACGCGGATGGGGACACCGTCGATCAGTCGAGCTGCACGAACCGACGGTGAAGGCGCGGCAGGGCAGCAGCTAGCGGCAGATGGGGACGGCGCCTTTTGAGTAAAAGAGACAGCTCGTCCGCCGGATTTGTCCGATTCCTGGCTGCGCATGTGACATGTACGGGGGGCTACAGCTTGGGGTTGGGAGAAACGGGTGATCAACCGGATGCCAGTCCCCAGCTAGAGCTAGTTGATGAGAACAGGTGGTGTGAGCTGGTGGCCGACTTCCTGCATACACGGTTCTTGTAAAATTTAAAAAGGCATCCACTAGTAAAAATGATCAGAATGTAGGAGACGGCAGCTCTGTTAGAGTGGAAACATGTTTAACAATTAACACAGATTCTCCAGCACAACGCACACGATAGGGCTGTGAACCATTTTCACTTGTTGCGTGCAAAGATGGGAGAGCAAACGTGCAGCTATGCAATTTTTTGCGTGTTTCTTGTGACCGGTGGATGCCGTGTGTTAGATCCAGGAGCGACCGCGTGGCCAAGGTAATCGGATAAAATCGCATGTTAATTAACTTCTCATCAACTGAGAAAAGGAAAGCATTGTGCAAATATATTAACACGACTAACACCCACTAAATACAATACTGGTTGCTTAAAGACATAGACAAGATCAAGTCATCCAGATGACACCGACGTAACATGAACAGCACATCTATATCTCAAGAAATATAAAAAACAAATCAGCAACTCCCTCGGATCCATATTACTTGTAGCTGAAATGAAGTATGTAGTACTATTATAAACAATTAATATGAACAGGATGGTGTACTATTTTCTGGTCTGGATTAGCCTTATATATTTTACAACATAAACACTTGAACATTTGTGTCAACTTTGACGAATTCTTTGGGTCCAACTAATTTATGGTCAAGTCTTTTAAGAAAGAAATGCTCGAACAAGTCCCACCAACATATATAGAGAAGTTTGCACGCAACAGTATATGGTGTCAGATTAAATGTATGAGTGTGATGCATGTTGCTATACATCGGACATCTGTATGCACATAATTTTCACCGAGGTCGAGGTATAAAAACAAAATTTGGCTGTTGAAGGACACATGGTTAGTGGAGTACACACTATTGATACCACATCTCAAAAATTACAGAAAGCAAATTAGCTATTTCCTAGTTTGGATTAGCCTTATTTAGTCAAAAATATAAGCATTTCTATCACGTTTGACGAATTCTTTGGGTCCAATTAACTTATGGTCAATTCTTTAACAAGTGAATCCCACCAACATATATAGAGAAGTTTGCACACGATTAATTAACAATGGTGTCAAATTAAATTTGTGATGTGATGCATGCTGCTGCACATCCGACACCTATAGACACATAAATTTCACCGATGTTGAGGTGTATAAACAAATTTTGGCTGTCAACATACATGTCATTGGTGGAGTACACAGTATTGACACCCCATGCCTTTTTTCATCCATATCAGTGCAAAACACACAAAAAATGGTATGAATGCAAGTGAAACATATATGCAGAACAAATATAAAGTACATAAATAGCCATTTGAGTGGAATTTGTGAAATGTTTCTTGATCCTAAAATGATGAGTTTGGAAAATAGGTTGCATATGATATTTTGAGATTCATGCATAATGGCGACTATGAGAAGACAATCCATAGAAAATTAGTGCCACCATTATTTTTATCCAAAAGACATCCGTATGAAGAATCAATAAGTGTTTGTTGTATAAAAAATCTATGTAACAATCCAAAGAGGGTCTAATTGATCTTTTATTTCAAGAATATTTTGTATTGTTTCCATGACGCATTAAATGATTTGAATTATGTTAAGAGCATCGTTGGATTGTAGGAAAGGACTCATGGATGATATGTGTTGGAACGATTGGAAATAAACCATCATAAATTTTTCAAAAGATATGTTTAGGTAATTCATAGAAAGAATATAGGAATTTCCATATCAAAGTTATCGGTATCCTTACCTACAACCCAACACCTCCCATAGCTATCGCGAGTGCCAATAGTTTTCGAAATGACTTGTTCTTCATTATTGAACAACACTAATTTTCTAATTAGTAATAGTCATCAGAAAAAGATCACATGTAAAGTCTTGATATGTCTATCATCATGAGCTAGGAAGCACTAAAACTTGAATGATGTGGCTATCGAAGAGAGACAATAATTATTTAAATGATTTGTCATCATGATTGGTTAGTGTAAAATTTTGCAGCAACCTCCACCACTGCTCGTATTATTTATAGATGGAAGGAATATGAGACGGGAAGACTAAACTCGAAACAACCGTGAGCGGAAGACAACAATTGCAAATGGTTCTTTATGTATAAGCCTTGTGTGGAAAATACGACATTACCACTCTAAATCAATTGGCACGTGGCAAGGAAAGTTACATCATCAACAAGGTGTGACATGTAGGAGGTCAATAAAGCATGGAGCCAACAAACGTCAAAGGAATCCTAAGAATATCTGAATATTCACAGATGTGTCACTGTTCCAGATCTTAAGGGATTATTCCAATGATTTTGGACACTTTGGAGATTTTAAATGTATGTTTCTTTCTACTAAATCACGTGCGATCTCTTGGGCTTCACACGTGGGTTGATAACATGTAGACGGCTTTGCACCGAACACGGATTATCCCGTACCTACGGGATTGGGGGCCTAGAAAGGCCGGATCTCTCCTAGTGACACACACATATAAATATTTTTTTTTTGCAAATGTTGGAGTGTATATACGACTCTGCGACATGTCCTTTTATGCCAAAAGCTTGAGAATTTGAATGGTGGATGAAAGAGCATTTCCCTTATAAATGTATTTTGGTGTTTGTTAACAACATTTGGTGATTTAACCATGCTATTAAAGTCCTGCAGATTTTCTAGGTTATTTCAGGATCTCGCGGACGTGCACCCCAAAAAGGTTGAAAAGATCGGAGCCCGTAGTCCAGTAGTGGAGTTAGCGCTTAGTTGTCTTGTAGGGTGCTTCGCGAATGTGGATTTGGTGGAGAGGGGATTCACGAAATGGTGTTGTAACCTCTTCTAGGGCGGAGACTCCGGCCTAGAGGACTCGCCCAGGAAATCCTCAAAGTTGGACAACTCAGAGACCAGCCCGGAGTTGGGCCGGAGACTTTCTGTCTCTGGCCGGAGACTCCGGGTGGGGCGGAGACTCCGGTCCCCCGGGGCCGGAGACTCCGGTCTGGCCGGGTGGTCGAGGGTTGCAGACTGGCTTGGTCAATTCAGAGACCAGGCCGGAGTTGGGCCGGAGACTTTTGTCTCTGGCCGGAGACTCCGGCCCTGGAGTCACTTAGGGCGGAGACTCCAGCCCTCCTGGCCGGAGACTCCGGCCCTAGTTGTCCAGCAACGGCTATATTTCGTGGAGGACTATATAAAGCCTTCTTCTTCCTCAAGAGAAGGCTGCGGCTTCCACTCTCTCTCCTCCATTGTTTCAAAGCTTCAAAGCCCTAGTTCTCTCTCCCTAGCCAATAGAACTCAAAGCCCTTTTGGGATTTGAGGGAGAAGACCTAGATCTACACTTCCACCAAGGCGATTTGATTTTCCCCCTCTCTTTGTTGAGGGGATTGTAACTTGTGTGATTCATCGGATTCCTAGCCGGAAGAAGCCGTCCTCCAAGCTTAACTTCGTGTGTAAGAGCTTGGTGGGCCTATTGGGAGCCTCCAATTGAGTTGTGGAGCTTGCCCCAATACTTTGTGTAAAGGTGTCATGCCGCCTTCAAGGGCATCGCTTAGTGGAGCGTGAACTCGCCTTTGTGGCTTGTTCACCAGAGAATAGGGTGAGCCTTTGTGGCGTTGGTGGCCTTTGTGGCACCACACCTCTCCAACGTAGACGTACTTCCCGTAACAAGGAAGGAACTACGGGAATACATCCTTGTGTCTTCGTGTCTCCATTGCGGTTACCTCTATCCTTTACTCGTACCTTTACTTATGTTGTTATTGCTAGTTTGCTTATCACTCTAGGTAAATTCACTTAGTAGCACATCTAGAGAATTTACCTTCTTGTCTAGCCTTAACTTGAAAAGAAGTAAAAATTTGGGTAGCTCCTATTCACCCCCCCCCCCCTCTAGTCGCTCATACGATCCTTTCAATTGGTATCAGAGCGTGGTCTCTTATTCGGGCTTAACCGCCTAAGAGTTTGAGCAACTATGGAAGGAGATAAGGGTACAGAAACTCCTCCCGAAGATACTCCTCCATCTATCTCTTCCTCTTCAATCTCACGTGAGGAGCATTTGGCGTCCTTGGACACAATGCAAACCACCATGAGATTGGAGATGAAGGCTATGTTTGAGGAATATTTTGGAAGAAAACCTTCCGGGCCCACCGACCCAAACACCACACCTAGTGTGGAACTCTCCTTGGCTAAGGTGAAGCCACCCAACGATGGCTCCACCTCCGCCGAGAATAAAGGTGACCCTCCTAAGGAAAATGATGGTCCGGCAAAGGGTGCTAACATTCCACCCCCTAACACTTACTCCCCTCCGCCGGTCCATTATCCTATGCCACACATTAACAACATGGGATATACTCCTAAGCTTGATTCTCGCAATTTTATTAAATGGCAAGGACTAATGAAATCTCATATTTCTAGCTCTTCTACTCATTTGTGGAGGGTCATACAAAATGGCTTTGCACCTCATGATCCTCTCAACTTGACCGGAAGGGAAGAAGTTGATGAGCAACTCAATGCCACCGCCAAGCATCTCCTTCAACAAGCCGTACCGGATACTCATGCGGTACACATCAACAATTTGAGCACCGCCAAGGAAGTATGGGACTATCTCACCATGCTCTTCATTGGGAATGAAAGTATTCGGTCCTCCAAGTTTGATGAGCTCAAGAGTGAAGAAAGGGATTTCATTATGCGTGATAATGAGACTCCCGATGAGATGTACCAAAGGATCTTGGCTCTTGCAACGGCCTTGACCGGGTTTGGGTGCAAAGACAATGGTGATGACTATATCAAGCGTATGTTCATCACCTCCATCAACCCAAGAGAACCCATGCGGTCCGAGATAATCCGTTCAAGACCGAATTTTGGGAGTATGACCTCAAATGAAGTTCTTTGCGAGTTCACCGCCTTATCTATCTTGAAGAAGAACGCGGAAGAGACTAGAGCCCGTGTTCTTGCCGGACAAGGAGTTCACAATCTTGCTCTCAAGGCCAAGGTGGTGTCCAAGCAAGGAGAAGGAGAAGAAGAAATATATGAAGAAGAGTGTTGGTCTCCGGAAGATCTCAAGTTTGCACTCCATGAACACTTGGCTCTCAATGCAAATGCCTTTTGGGATGCCAACAAGCACAAGACGAAGGGATCCAAGTTCAAATCCTTTCCAAGGAAGGGTGGTGACTCTAAAGTGAGGCATTGCTACAATTGTGGAGGAATCAAGCACTTCATCGCCGAATGTCCTTATGAGAACAAGGAGGACAATGAAGGCCGGCTCATCCCCAAGCACCGGTCATCAAAGTTCTACCCATCCAAGAAGTATGGGAACAAGGACAACAAGAAGAAAGGAGAAAGGGTATTGGTGGTTCATGAGGAGTATGACTCCGAGTCCGATGATGATGACTCCGTTGATGAAGAGAATGGAGAAGTGGCCGCCATTGCCATTGTCTCCACACCATCTACATCCCTCTTCAACTCACAAAATGAGAACGCCATCATCACCACTCACAAGTGTCTTATGGCTAAGGCCTCAGAGGTAACCTCATCACCTACTCCTTTATCATCACATTCCAATGCTACCTCTATGGATGATGTGAGTAGTCTTAAGATTAAGAAAGAACTAGTTTCTTGTGATGATTTTCTTGCTAACATGAAGGGGCCAACCAAGATATACTTTGAGACACTAATGTGTGAAATTGGTGATGCCCATGACACTATCAAGGAGAAGGGGGAGTTGGAAAGATTAGCCGCCGATGATATTG
The DNA here is from genome assembly GCA_007115705.1 of Dactylis glomerata. Classification (NCBI taxonomy): domain Eukaryota; kingdom Viridiplantae; phylum Streptophyta; class Magnoliopsida; order Poales; family Poaceae; genus Dactylis; species Dactylis glomerata. The sequence goes on from QXEO01001145.1 coordinate 951,526, forward strand.
GCTCTCTATCAATTGAGCTCGAAGAAGAGCAAAACTTGAGAGTCTCTTTAGAGGAGAAATTGTTGGGACTAGAATAGTCTCATAATCTAATCTTGTCAAAACTCACTAAAGAACGTGACCATGCTCTTGCTATGGTCAAGTTGCTTAAAAAGGAGAAAGTTGAATTTGACGTTGGTCATAATGATCTTCGTGAGATGTTTGAGAAGCTTGAAGAAGCCCACAAGGCTTTGGAAGGCAAATTCTCACATCTCACCAAAATTCGTGAACAACTTCAAATTCAACTAACTATTGAACAATCTAAAGCTATAGAGGGTATCTTTGTTGGTTACTCCACGGACTCACATTCCTATAGGATCTATAGCAAGTCCACCGGGCATGTTATAGAGACTTGTAATGTGAGGTTCGATGAGGATAATGGTTCTTTTGTGGGACAAAGTGGTGTTCATGATGTAGGTGACAAAATTCCTCCCCAAGCCATAAGAAGAATGGGTGTCGGATTCTTCCGGCCCATTGAGGGACACCTTTTGGCCGAAGGAGAAGGACAATGCTCTACACATGTGGAGCCTTCACTTGCTGAACATCCACAGGACATTGACCAAAGACAAGCTGCGCACCCTCAACCTCAAGATCATCCCACTGGACAATCTTGCCCAGAGTCTCCGGCCCCTGTGGTCCGGACTCTCCGGCCTATATCGGAGTCTCCGGGTATGGATACCGGAGTCTCCGGGGATGATCAAGCCTTTGATGAAGATCCTTCGGAATTCCGTGGCTATGGACCACTTGATGATCAAGGCAATCCACTTGATGGTCAAGGCGAGGACCAGAACAGTGATCATGAAGATGATCAAGTAGTCTCTCAAGAATCTCCTCTTGAGGCTCGCACTCGCCGTGAGAAGAAGCTTCAGTCCATTCTTCGACGAAGAAGCATATCCTTGGAAAATGTGGTTGGGAGTGTTCGTAAAGGTGTCTCCACTAGGAGGCAACTTTCTAACTTTAGCTCTCATCATGCTTTTGTCTCTTGTGTAGAACCCAAGAAAGTTTATGAGGCACTTGAGGATCCGGATTGGCTTGATGCCATGCATGATGAACTTAACAACTTCGAGCGCAACAAAGTTTGGACTCTAGTAGAAAGGCCTAAAGATTGCCATAATGTCATTGGGACCAAGTGGATCTTCAAGAACAAGCAAGATGCAAATGGCATAGTCATTCGTAACAAGGCAAGATTGGTGGCTCAAGATTTCTCCCAAGTTGAGGGTATTGACTTTGGTGAAACTTTCGCTCCCGTTGCCCGTCTTGAATCCATTCGCATCTTACTTGCATATGCATCACATCATAACTTTAAACTTCAACAAATGGATGTTAAAAGTGCATTTCTCAACGGTCCCTTAAATGAATTGGTTTTTGTGAAGCAACCCCCGAGCTTCGAAAACCCTAAGTTTCCTAACCACATTTACAAACTTGATAAGGCGCTCTATGGGCTCAAACAAGCCCCACGTGCATGGTATGAGCACCTTAAAGAGTTGTTGGTTGATCGTGGTTTTGAAATTGGGGTGATCGATCCCACTCTTTTTACTAAGAAGGTCAATGGGGAGCTTTTCATTTGTCAATTATATGTTGATGATATTATATTTGGTTCTACTAACAAAGCTTTCAATAATGAGTTTGCCAAGCTCATGACCAACAAGTTTGAGATGTCTATGATGGGGGAGTTAGAGTTCTTCCTTGGATTTGAAGTCAAACAATTGAAGGGAGGGACTTTTGTGAACCAAGCCAAATATACCCAAGACATGCTCAAGAGGTTCGAGATGATAGGAGTCAAAGGTGCAAAGACTCCCATGCCAACAAAGGTTAATCTTGATCTCGATCCTAATGGTAAAAAAGTGGATCAAAAACTCTATAGATCTATGATTGGTTCCTTGCTTTACCTTTGTGCATCTAGACCAGACATTATGTTAAGTGTGGGAGTTTGTGCACGTTTTCAAGCCGCACCAAAAGAAAGCCACTTAGTGGCGGTCAAAAGAATCTTTCGATATTTAATGAATACCCCTAACTTTGGTCTTTGGTATCCAAAAGGAGCAAGTTTTGATCTTGTAGGTTACTCGGATTCGGATTGGGCGGGAGACAAAGTGGAACGGAAATCAACCTCCGGGGCTTGCCAATTTCTTGGTAGGTCTTTGGTGTGTTGGTCATCTAAGAAACAAAATTGTGTGTCTCTCTCTACCACCGAAGCCGAATATGTAGCCGCGGCTAGTTGTTGTGCACAACTCTTATGGATGAGGCAAACTTTGAAGGATTACGGTATCATTTTTGACAAAGTGCCTCTTTTATGTGATAATGAAAGTGCAATCAAGATCGCTCATAACCCGGTGCAACACAACAAGACGAAGCATATTGAAATTCGTCACCATTTCATTCGGGATCATGTCAACCGTGGAGATATTGATCTATCTTATGTTGGCACTCATGAGCAACTTGCCGATATATTCACAAAGCCTCTTGATGAAGCAAGATTACGGGAATTGAGGCATGAACTAAATATCATTGATTCAAGCAATGTGGCTTGAGCTATGTGCATTCACTCCCATACTCTAACTTGTGTGTTGTTCTAGATGTGGGCATGGAAATAGGGGGAGTGCGGTCCTAATTGATTGGACTATCCCTCCCCCCCATAATGCCAATAGTAAGCGTATTGTTCTATCTTGTCATTTGTGACATTTTTGAGCTTAATCGATGAGTATAGGTTTTGGGCCCAAGATATATCTTCGCGGTGCCATACCTATATACTCATACATGGTGGTCTTTTTGGTCACCAACCTCCCTAGTGGAGGAGTTTCCCATTTGACTTTATTGTCTTATTTTTTGATGGGAACATGCTCATGTTTGGTCTTATTTGATTTTATTTGCATGTTTGCAAACATGAGCATTTTATACCACACAGTGACAATGTGTCCATCCCAAGCCTATCTCATCCTCAAACATACTCATCTTTAAATGACATGTCCTTTTCCACTATATATGTGATCTTGTCAATGGGGGGCCGGAGACTCCGGGGTTTACAGCCCGGAGACTCCGGTGGGCCGGAGACTCCGGGGTAAGTACCGGAGACTCCGGCCGGGCAGTTTTGAAACAAATACTTAGGGCACGGGGTGGGGAAGAACGGTTCATTCTTACCCATCCACCCCCGTGCCCCTGCTCTTCCCCTGCCGCCCCCATTATCCAAGATCGCCCCCGGAGCCTCTCCAAGCTTCGGGATCCGCCGTGCCACCGGCAAAACAAGTTCTTGAAGGTGTGGGATCATTCCCACCGGTCGATTTATTGCCATGGACTCCGGTAAACTTGCTCTCAATCTCCTTCATCTAGTTCTCCCTAGATCTATGAGATTTGCATGTTCCCCTTAGTTTGATATGGTGTACTACCTTCTAGTGGCTATCAATCATCTTCTTAGCAACTTTATTGTGGATTTTGCACTCTATTTGTTCAAATGTAGTCTCCTAGGCTCGGGCTCCTGCATCCAACCGGAGACTCCGGCCCCTGTGGCCGGAGACTCCGGGCTGGACGCAAAGTCTCCGGTTTTGGCCGGAGACTCCGGCCCGAGTCCCTGGAGACTCCAGCTAGATCAGGCCTGAGTGCACTCTTTCACAGCATAGTTGCTTACTTTTTGATTCTAGGACATGTCACCTCAACCCTGCTATCTTCCTCACTCATTCACAGGTGCAGGTGGTTCTCGGAAACCGGCCGCTCATAGCAAGGACAAATTGGTTGTCAATCCCGCCACAGGGGCTATTGCTCAGAGGTCAGTCATTGCTCAGCAAACAAGGGATGCTAAGAGACTCAAGACGAGGATGGCTGAGGAGGAACGTGCTGAGGCAGCTAAGAAGGTCAAGTTCGATAGCCTTGTGACCTTGGAAGGGCTGTCATCATCTGAATATGTTGAGATGAGGAAGAGGGACATGTACACTCTCCCGCGGAACTCTCGTGACCGTTGCTTTGTCCGCAAAGAGCAAGAGCTGATCATGAAGGAATTCTATGCTTCTCTCAAGAAGTATCCGGTTTGCCCTCAGACGGTCATGGACTTCTCTCATTTTGCCAAGTACAGTGCATATTTTGGAGAGGCCGTGCGGATCACTCGCAAGCTTGGGCTCCATCCACTCATGAAGACTCAAGAGCCCTATAACATCACTTTGATCCATCAGTTCTTTGCTACCTTGGTACTTGGGGATGGTGAGGAGATCCCAATGACTTGGATGACCGGAGAAGAGGTTTGTCACTCCAACTTCATGGACTTTGCTGCTCTCCTTGGGTATGAGTTTCGTGGTGCTACTACTCCTAGTGGCATGAGGATGCATGTGGATGGTGAGTACTATGAGAAGAAGAAGCTTGCTCCTCTCTACACCGGGGATGCCAAGAAGATTGTCATTGGGGGCACCCTTGGGCTATCCAAATGGTCCAACATATTGCTCCGCATATTCCGGGCCTCCATTGCCCCTCAAGCCGGTAACTTTGATGCTATTCGTGGGGCCTTGGTGAATCTCTTGGCCTACTCACATGAAGTTTATTGCAAAGGGGAGACCGCACCCGTTGAGCCACTTGATGTGATGGATTTCATTCACAAGGAGATCAATGATTGCATTCTCAACAAGAAGAATCCTCTTTATGCCCCGTTTATCATGAGGCTCATCCGTGCTCAAGGACTCAATCTTCCTCTTCTCGATGCAAACCTTGTGAATCACAAGGTTGTCAAGCTTCAACGCAAAGAACCCACCGGTTACTCCAAGGAACCATTTGCTCCGGTGAGAGGTGAAGATGATGATACCTTTGCCGAGGGAGTGTCAACTAGAAGGGGCCCAAGGATGAAGCATGCTAGCAATGCCGGCTCTAGCTCCAACAATGAGTTTGGGCAAGAATACAAGAAACTCAATTGGTTCTAAAGGAATGTGCTGTGCATGAATGTGGACATCCGCCACAAGCAATATGAGAGCTACATTGCCCAAAAGCATTTGAATGACAATCAACAAGTTCTTCACAAGGCCTTCCGGAAGTCTCAACTGGACTATGTGGAATCACCTCCTTCCTCTTCTTCATCTGGCACTCACTCTTATGGCAAGTGGAGCAAGGGTCTGACTGACTGGCAAGCCTTTGAGGAGGTCACCTCTGGCACCTCCAATGTGCATCATGGCAAGAAGCCCATGGCTTCTGATGATATTGAAGAAGGAGATGAGGACTTCAATGCCGGTTCCGAGGACGAGCCCGAGGATGAAGACGATGAGTGATCCCATGGGCGTGTAGCATTACTCTTTTCCCTTTTTGGTGTCTCGATGCCAAAGGGGGAGAAGTAGCTCTATTAGGATGTCATCGTTGGGATTTGCCATGTGTTGGTTTATTTGAATTTGGATTTGCATTTGCGTTGGTCGAGACACAACTTCATGGACTTTCATGTTGTGTCTCATCTATCTTAGTGTTGAACTTTTAATTGTGTGTGGTACGTTATGGTTGTGAGACTTAAGTACCTCTGTTGCTTAGTAAGACTATTATTAAGTTGTGCTATCTATCTTGGTAGTCTTACTTATATACTTATGGTTAGTCTCATGTACTACTACTTGCTCTTTGTATAATTGTGAAATATATAGGGGGAGTGATGATCCTTACTTGTGTGGCTCATGTTTAAATGAAAATTGTGTTGAGCACACAAGTAGGGGGAGCTTTGGCAATATATTTTATTTTATTGTGCTTATATCTTGCAAATCCGTATGTTGTCATCAAACACCAAAAAGGGGGAGATTGAAAGAGTATTTCCCTAATAAATGTATTTTGGTGTTTGTTAACAACATTTGGTGATTTAACCATGCTATTAAAGTCCTGCAGATTTTCTAGGTTCTTTCAGGATCTCGCGGAGGTGCACCCCAAAAAGGTTGAAAAGATCGGAGCCCGTAGTCCAGTAGTGGAGTTAGGGCTTAGTTGTCTTGTAGGGTGCTTCGCGAATGTGGATTTGGTGGAGAGGGGATTCACGAAATGGTGTTGTAACCTCTTCTAGGGCGGAGACTCCGGCCCTGGTGGCCGGAGACTCCGGCCTAGAGGACTCGCCCAGGCAATCCTCAAAGTTGGACAACTCAGAGACCAGCCCGGAGTTGGGCCGGAGACTTTCTGTCTCTGGCCGGAGACTCCGGGTGGGGCGGAGACTCCGGCCCCCCAGGGCCAGAGACTCCGGTCTGGCCGGGTGGTCGAGGGTTGCAGACTGGCTTGGTCAATTCAGAGACCAGGCCGGAGTTGGGCCGGAGACTTTTGTCTCTGGCCGGAGACTCCGGCCCTGGAGTCACTTAGGGCGGAGACTCCGGCCCTCCTGGCCGGAGACTCCGGCCCTAGTTGTCCAGCAACGGCTACATTTCGTGGAGGACTATATAAAGCCTTCTTCTTCCTCAAGAGAAGGCTGCGGCTTCCACTCTCTCTCCTCCATTGTTTCAAAGCTTCAAAGCCCTAGTTCTCTCTCCCTAGCCAATAGAACTCAAAGCCCTTTTGGGATTTGAGGGAGAAGACCTAGATCTACACTTCCACCAAGGCGATTTGATTTTCCCCCTCTCTTTGTTGAGGGGCTTGTAACTTGTGTGATTCATCGGATTCCTAGCCGGAAGAAGCCGTCCTCCAAGCTTAACTTCGTGTGTAAGAGCTTGGTGGGCCTATTGGGAGCCTCCAATTGAGTTGTGGAGCTTGCCCCAATACTTTGTGTAAAGGTGTCGTGCCGCCTTCAAGGGCATCGCTTAGTGGAGCATGAACTCGCCTTTGTGGCTTGTTCACCGGAGAATAGGGTGAGCCTTTGTGGCGTTGGTGGCCTTTGTGGCACCACACCTCTCCAACGTAGACGTACTTCCCGTAACAAGGAAGGAACTACGGGAATACATCCTTGTGTCTTCGTGTCTCCATTGCGGTTACCTCTATCCTTTACTCATACCTTTACTTATGTTGTTATTGCTAGTTTGCTTATCACTCTAGGTAAATTCACTTAGTAGCACATCTAGAGAATTTACCTTCTTGTCTAGCCTTAACTTGAAAAGAAGTAAAAATTTGGGTAGCTCCTATTCACCCCCCCCCCCCTCTAGTCGCTCATACGATCCTTTCAGTGGAGTCACCTTTGGTGAAACCTTTGAGTTCGGTTATTTAGAGAAGTTTGCACCCAACAATGATGTCAAATTAATTGTGCGAATGTGATGCATGTTGTTCCACATTGGACATATGTACACCCGTATTGACATAATTATTTTTTGCAAATTTTGGAGTGTATAACCAAAAAAGTTCTGCCACATGCCTTTGTTCAATGTTGAAAAACACAGAAGATTTGAATGTTGGAGTCACATTTGACCATTTGTGTACAATTAATTTATGGTCAAATTTTATTTTGAGAAATGGTCGAGCAAGTACCATGAACATATATACAGAAGTTTGCATGCAATAGTGGTGTCTTGATCCTACAATGAACCTATGTAAATCTTACAGTTCATAGAGAGGTGGATTGTAGGAAAAGACTCATGCATTGATGACATGTTGAAATTTGTTGGAATGATAGGAAACAAAACTACATAAATTTTTCATAAATCCAATTTGTTAGTTTTTTAAAAAGGAATTTTGAGACCATATGCTATTTTTCATCAATCCAATTTGTTAGTTTTTTTAAAAGGAATTTTTCTTTATAGTTCTTGTAAGACATCTATGTATTTTGAGAGTAAAATGTATTACATGATAATGATACAATGATATACTGCCTTGCAAATATTAAAGACATATTCTAAGTTTCTTAAAGACATACACTTTTTATTCAAGGAACACACACATGTTTTACTACCAATAAACAAATGAATGATGCAAAGTACAATTTTAGGATCATATATATTACACATATACACGGGTAGTGTCAATGATAATTGGCAAAAAAACATGAGGAAATTAAACATTTGACCATTTTCTATCAACTTTGATGAATTCTCTAGGTCCAATTAATTTATGGTCAAGTATTTTAAGAAATGGTCGAGGAAGTCCCACCAACATATGTAGATAAGTTTGCATGGGACAATTGTGTCAAATTAAATTTGTGAATGTGATGCATGTTGTTGCACGTCCGACATATGAACATCCATATACACATACTTGTTTTTTGCGAGTATATGAACGAAACTTGTTTGCCACATCCTTTTTGTCGATGCTATCAAAAGGGTTAAATGTTGGAGTCACCTTTGATCAGCCCTTTGGTTCAATTAATTAATGGTCAAAATTTCTTTTGAGAAATGGTCAGACAAGTCCCACAAACATATACAAAGAAGTTGTTATAAAAAAACATATACAGAGAAGTTTGCACACAACAATGGTGTCAAATTAAATGTGTGACTGTGATGCATGCTGCTGCACTCAGACATATGTGCATCTTCATACACATAATTTCCACAAATGTCCACGTCTAAAAATAGTACGGCAATTTGTCGACTACATACTATTGATACAACATGCCTTTTTCAAATCATAGTAGTGTAACACACACAAAATTGACATGAATGTAAATGCAAAATAGAGCATTCCAAACACATATAAAGTGCAGACATAGTCATTTTGGGTAGAAGATGTGAAATATTTCTTGAGCCTACAAGGAACCTATGTAAATTTTACAATTCATAGATAGGTGTTGTAGGAAAGACTCATGGGAGACATATTGTGAATTTTTTTGAATGATAGGAAAGAAACCTACATATATTCTTCAAAAGAGAGCTTTAGGTGGCTCAAAGAAAGAAGATAGGAATTTGGAGACATGTGATTTTCTCTACCAATCTTACAACCCAAACACCTCTAAGAGGAATTTGTCCTTACAGTTTTTGTCCCAACATATGTCCTATTTCAGAGAAAACTATGTAAATAATACACTATATTCTAAGTTTTCCAAAGACATACATATTTTTCTTCAAAGAAAAGACACACATGTTTTACAGCCGATAAACTATTGACCGATGCAAAGCACAATTTTTTCAAGGACAATGCAAAGCACAACTTTTTTTAGGGACAATGCAAAGCACAATTTTAGGAACACATTTATTACGCATGTACACAAGATGTGTTAGTGATAATCAACTAAAACATAGATTTTGATGTTCCCAATAAATCAAACCCGCGCATCGTGTGAAAATGCAAAAATTCAAGAGGAAACACAAATACGTCCATGCGACAAAGTAGGAAAGACATAAATTCAAGCAAAAGAAGTCACTTGAACTTTGATGTAGCTATCGTGGAGGCAATGATTGTTTACATGATTAGTTCTTCATTAAATTCTTAGTTATTCATAGTCAAACATAAAAAGATCGTTCGGAAAGGCTTGATATGTCTATCACCATGAGCTAGGGAGCCGTAAACGGCGTTATTTGAGCTGTTAGCTTTTCTTTGCACTACATAAGGATTATCCCTTCCCTATGAGATTGGGGGCCTGAGAAGGCCCGATCTGTACTAGTGACATCCGCATACAGATATTCTTTTTTTTTGCAAATGTTGGAGTATATATACGAGTCTGCCACATGCCTTTTTATGCTAAAATGTAAAAAAAATCAAATGTTCGAGTCACCTTTGACGAATACTTTGGGTTCAATTAATTTATGATCAAATTTTCTTTAGGGAAATAGTCTAGAAGGCCCACCAACATATATAAAGAGAAGTTTGCACGCAACAATGGTGTCAAATTAAATGTGTGGATGTGATGCATGTTGTTCCACATCTGACATATGTACACCCGTATGGACATAATTATTTTTTGCAAATGTCGGAGTATATACAATCAAAATCTGTCTGCCACATGCCTTTGTTCAGTGCTGAAAAAGTTGGAAAATTTGAATGTTGGAGTCATGTTTCACCATCCCACTGTATTCAATTAATCTATGGTCAAATTTTCTTTTGAGCAATGGTCGAGCAAGTCCCAAAAACATATATGGATAAGTTTGCACGCAACAATAGTGTCAAATTAAATGTGTGAAGGTGATGCATGTTGCTGCACGTGGACATATGTACATGTTGAGGCACATAATTTCCACATAGGTTCACGTGTAAAAACAAAATTCGTATTGTAAAGTACAGTTTTAGGATCACATATATTACACACATACACGAAAAGTGCCAACGATAATCATCAAAAAAATATAACTTTCGATGTTCCAATAAATTAAACATGCGCATCGTGTGAAAATGCAAACATTCAGGAGGAGATGCAGATACATCCATTTGACAAAGTAGGAAAGACATAAATTGAAGCAAAAGAAGTCACGGGAACTTTGATGTAGCTATCGCACAGGCAATGATTGTTTACATGATTAGTTCTTCATTAAACTCTTAGTTATTCATAGTCAAATGGAAAAAGATCGCTCGTAAAGGCTTGATATCTCTACCGCCATGAGCTAGGGAGCACTGAAATTAATATGATGTGGCAATTGAAGAGAAAGAATAGTTATTTGAGAATGATATGTTCTCATGATTGACTAGTACGTTAAATTCCGCGTTATCCATAGTCAGATGGAAATGATCGAACACACATATTTTTGCCTACCTTATTGGTGTATATGAGAATGTCATGAGTGTGTAAGGTAAGTTTGAAAAGGTCTGTTTACCAATGAGAATACAATTAGGGTATAAGCCTTGATTTTTTATTAGGCCAAATGTGAGCTGACGCTGGGCGAAGAGGTTCATATGGCCATGCAATGAGAATATGGGGAAATTGAAGAGAAGGAACAAAATGCTACCTGCACACATGCATGATTAAAACACCACATGGGATACCGGAATTAAGTCATGTGGGTGAGCATTGGGCTAGAAACCTTATCCTATCGAGTTATCCATATTATATTCTTGAGACGGAAGAAATCCAGATCCACCAACCCGATAATTGCGAGACCTTATCGTATCACGGCCTCACGGCACCGGCCTTCGTGCGAAACTTCCGACGCAAATTGCGTAATTTTTTACCGAAGTTACCAAAAGAGATTTCTCTACGGAAAAGCTGTTCGGTTTGAAGCAAAATAAAAATCGCTACTTGCGGTCCACGCACATCCCCATGTGGCCGGCCGGCCATGTGAGCCGCCCGCAAAGGAACGGCGACGGCGAGAAATCAGCTTTGCCGGGCTAGCGGGTCGTCGTGGTCGCACCGCCCAAACCAAACCAAAAGGCACCGGAGAAAGGTCGACCTGGATGGATCAACCCAAAACCCTCACAACACCCGAGCTACCACCCCCCACCATCGCGCGGCCGGTAAAATAAAGCTTCCCTTTTTAACGCCCGCTCATGGTGGCGAGAGGCCCAGGCGCAGGCAGGCAGGGCCAGTGACCGATCGGGACGACCCCACGGAGGGAGCACGTGCTTTTCTTTTATCAGCACCACCTCTGCGTCGCGTTCTAGCCCCACCCGGCCCGGCCGCACCAAGAAACGGACGCCACAACTCACATCCCCCGCGAGTTGCTCAGTCAGGCCACAAGAGCGTTCCGGCTGGGATCCATCTCTCACCGAGAGATCGATTCATCGATCCATCTTTCGCGCGGGCGGACGGGCGGGCGGCGGCAGCGAGCGCCCGGTGGCAAATGCGGGCAGAGGACCGGTGAGGAGGAGGAGCGATGCAGCCGGAGCAGCAGCAGCAGCGGAGGAAGGTGGGTGGCTCTCTCTCTCTCTCTCTCTCTCTCTCTCTCTCTCTCTCTCTCTCTCTCGGCGCGCCAGGGTCAGGCCGTGGTGGTTGTTTGTTGGTTGCGGGGTGGTTGGGTTTCGGTGACCGGTGCGCTCGTGCGGTGGGTTGTTGGCGTTTCAAGATCGGTTGGTCCGGCGGGTTTGAACCTCGGGGACGATTTGGGCACCGCGAGCGGCGGGATTAGGGGGAAGTTTTACAAAGTCTTTCTTCAGGAGGAGAATTGTTTGATTTCTGCGCGCATGGCCGTAAGGATTTGTTGTTCTCGCCATTGTTTTTCTGCAACTTATCTTATCCTCCTACCGATGTCTACTTCCAGTGGATTTGCCACTTTGGAGTCGCTCTCATTCCGCGTTTGCTCGGGGAAGAGATTCTCTTCCACTCCTGTTTCTGGATCACGAGCTATCTGGACGTAAGGGGATTTGTTCTCGCCATTGGTTTTCTGCAACTTATCGTATCCTTCGGTGTTCATAATTCCGTACGCTCGAGGCTAATTCGAGTGGATTTGAGATTTGCAGTCGCTCTTGCGTTCCATTTGTTTTGCCAAACAGATTCTTTCTCGCCCCTGTTTCTGGATCACAAGGTTCTCTGTTGGATGCTTTCCTGATAATATCTGAAATCTTCCGTGCTTGGGTTGGGCAGCGTCTTCTTCTGTGCCTCTAAAGGAAATGATATTCTCTCGTGACTTTTCCATGTTAGTAGTAGAATACTCATTGCTCCTTAAAGGTAATCACTACCGGAAAGAAAGAAAGAAGGAAAAAAGGCTGATTCAGATGCAACTTAAGGGGCGCCACAGACGCAAATGCGGCATTAGATTCGCTGAGTAGATATGTTTATCTCAACGCCCAATTCTGTGGCCTTCTTACCGTCCCTTTTCTTGCAAAATAATAATGGCCAATCATCTTAATTGCGTGAGTGGATTAGGTTGTCAACATATTCTGTGCCCACTTGGAAGGCATGTTGATATAGATGGTTTTGTGCCCAAGAGCACAGCCTTATAAGAGTCATTCTTCTGGGCTTATGTAAGCATTATTTCGCTCGATAAGACCTGTTTAGCTAGCTCATCGTTGGAGACCAACCAAAGAGGTTTCAAGGACAGGGAGGTGCAGCTACCGTCTTTAAGCTTGGTCCAGAAGCTAGCAGAATCCAGCTGTTCGTGCTAGAATCATCTGTGAGTTACTTGAATGCAGATCATGAGCCCGCTCTTTCAGTGGTCCCTTCGGCAGGAACTACGAAGCGAACTTGTATACAAAGTTTGTGGGGGTTATCTTCTTGTTTTTTCATTAAAGTTGTTTCATTAAAATCTTTCTGTGATGAGTATGTGTGTAGTATGTATTGTCACTCGGGGTTTATCCGAAGGATGTGTGCGTGTTTGGTTTATGTAACGAAAAGGCTGTCCACGATGCAGTACTAATTTGATCTGTGGCACTTTTCAGGGTTCATCCGAGATGGACTTCTTCAGCGAATATGGTGATGCTAACCGATACAAAATTCAGGAGGTCATTGGCAAAGGGAGTTACGGTGTCGTTTGTTCAGCTATTGATCAACACACTGGCGACAAGGTGGCAATCAAGAAAATACACAATATATTTGAGCACTTATCTGATGCTGCCCGGATCCTCCGTGAGATCAAATTACTCCGGTTACTGAGGCATCCTGATATAGTTGAGATTAGGCATATAATGTTGCCTCCATCGAGGAGGGACTTCAAGGATATTTATGTTGTCTTTGAGCTGATGGATACAGACCTCCACCAAGTCATCAAGGCCAATGATGACTTAACCAAAGAGCACCATCAGTTCTTTCTCTACCAGATGCTTCGTGCACTGAAATACATTCATACCGGTATGCTGCTTTTCTTCTTTCAAATTGAAATCAGAGTTCGTAAACAATTCTCCATTAGCGTGTTATAATCTTTCTCAAGTATCTAGTCTAGGGATAGTTCGTTTGTAATACTCTATCAACAGTTCAGTATAGATGCTTTGTTGCGCTCCATTAGGAGCATACACAATTTGACGTAGGACACTCGCACTTAAATTTCACTGTAGTGCTAAGTGCTAATTCAATAACCAAGGCCAACCCATATGTGCTTTGTCCTCCATTAATTATGTATGCACTTGTGTAGATAATTTGCCTCCAGATTCTGCTATTTGGCCTTTTCTCCCACTTTTCTTCATACCTTTTGTTGACAAATGCACACTTACTCGCATTTACCTTTGATGTCATAATGATTATTTTTGTAATCCATCATTGAGCCACTATCGCTATCAGCCTTAAAAAAACCTCCATTCCCAGTTTAAAGTGCATGCTGATTCACTATTGTCTATATTCTGACCAATGTTCATGTTATTGCAGCTAATGTTTACCATCGAGATTTGAAGCCAAAGAATATATTGGCAAATGCTAATTGTAAACTCAAAATATGTGATTTTGGTCTGGCACGAGTGGCATTTAATGACACTCCTACAACTGTATTCTGGACGGTATGCGATTTTGCTACACTAGTCACACATTTGCTATTTGCCAAATTTGATTCGTATTCCAGGATAGAATTTTGTCACTTAATTTTCATCTTCTATTCATAATTTTCTGCAGGATTATGTTGCTACTAGATGGTATAGGGCTCCTGAGCTGTGTGGGTCTTTCTTTACTAAGGTAATTAGTGTGCACATATCTGTAGTTGTTTGTTAGGATACCGTGTTTGCTACTTTCCTTGGAAACATGCCTCATGCGATTCCTGAGCAGGCTATGTTGTTTAATATCATGTATTATTATTACGTACATAACAATAAAGAGAAGATAATCATGGTGTTCCATGTGTCTACAGCTTTGCTGTATGATGGATATCATATTTTTATTTTCATGCATTGGCAAGTTTCTTTTCTGTACAAGACATGCAGCATCAGACAGAATTCAAGGTTCATACTACTAGATACTACATTAGTCAGTTGATCTATGTTAGTAAAATGGCAATCAATACCTGATCTCCGCACTATTTAAAAGTTTTAGATGTTAGATTCAGGATGCTAAATTGCTTGTTTTGTGCAGTATTCACCAGCTATTGACATATGGAGTATTGGTTGCATTTTTGCGGAGATTTTAACTGGGAAACCTTTGTTTCCTGGTAAAAATGTAGTTCACCAGTTGGATTTAATGACTGATCTCTTGGGTACGCCGTCGCTGGATACTGTTTCCAGGGTATGCTTTTCTGTTCATGATTCATGATCCGAAGTACGTTAACCATTAATGTCAAGCATCATTAATCCCTTTGCAACTACAGATTCGGAATGAGAAGGCAAGGAGATACTTGAGTAGTATGAGAAAAAAACAACCAGTATCTTTTTCTGAGAGGTTCCCTAAAGCAGATCCTGCTGCACTCAAACTTATGCAGCGGCTTTTAGCGTTTGACCCCAAGGATAGACCAACGGCGGAAGAGGTAAATGTTTCCGCATTAAATTTGATTTTAAAATACTCCTCCATTCACTATTATAAGAACTTTTAGGGTTTTTTCTTCTTTCGAAAATGCATGTATCTAGAATTCTAGACGCGTTTTAGTGTAGGTTCGCTCATTTCGGTCCGTATCTAATACACATTGAAATATCTTAAACACCTTATAATAGTGAACGGAGGGAGTAGGTGTTCAAAACTTAGCCATTCTAATATTCTTTATTTGATTATCATATATCAGGCTTTAGCTGACCCATATTTTAAAGGCCTCGGGAAGGTAGAGAGAGAACCATCCTGCCAGCCAATAACGAAATTGGAGTTTGAGTTTGAACGGAAAAAGGTGACCAAAGAGGATGTAAAGGAGCTTATATTCCGGGAGATATTGGAGTATCATCCTCAACTTCTTAAGGATTACATGAATGGAACTGAAAAACCGAACTTCCTATACCCAAGGTTTTTACCATAAGACCTCTTGTATTTTTTCATCCGCACCACCTCACACCACCGCACATTATAATATGCCAATTTTCATAACTGATCAATTTTTGGTTGTGTTGTGCCTGTGCTATTATAAAGTGCTGTTGACAATTTCCGGAGGCAATTTGCCAACTTGGAGGAAAATGGAGGAAAGGGAGGGGCAGTAGTTCCATCAGACAGGAAGCATGTTTCGCTCCCCAGGTAACAAAAACTTCTACAGTTTGTCTTTCCACTGCATAAATTTTATCAATAGTATATGCTGCCATGTTCTGCTTTCTATTTTAAAAAGATATGCCATTAAATAAAATAAATAGATCATATTTGCATGGTTAAAAGATTATTTTTTGGTGATCTCATGGCAGAATCGCTTTACATGACAAAAGATGGTCAGGAAGTCAGGAATTTCACTACAAGTTTGATGATTTGGGGTGACAATAATGACAGTGATGTTACTGACATTTAGTATTCAATTCACAGGACTACTACAGTTCATTCTACACCGATTCCTCCAAAAGACCAAAAGCCTTCCCAAGTTCCCCAAAGGATTCCAGCAGGTAATAGTTTCTCCTAAATAGATGTCTAGCGTTCTATTCTTTGGACGGTACCAATGTGATATGATCTCTTTCATGTAAAAATTTGCAGGTAGACCAGGAAGAGTGGTTGGCCCAGTAATACCATATGAGAATTCAAGCGCTATGGATCCTTACAGTCAACGTAGGGTAGCGAGGAATCCAGTACTTCCTGCAGCTGCGACCAATCTATCAGCATACGCCTACCACCGAAAATCAGACAGTTCAGAGAGAGAATTACAACAGGAGCTTGAAAAAGACCGCATGCAGTACCAGCCTTTGCAGCGTTTCATGGATGCCAAGATGGTGTCCCCCGACTTGAGGTCTACCTCCTATTACATTTCAAAGGGTGCCCCGAAAGGTGATGTAGCAGAAAGGGCTGCCTTGCAGCCTAACATGATGCAGGGAATTGCCCCGTTTAACGGCATCGCTGCGGTTGGAGGTAGCTACAATAAGGTCACTGCTGCCCAGTATGGAGTTTCAAGGATGTACTAGGTGTAGTGGCCAATACCAAAATGCTCGTTTACCTGAAGTAATAACATGGAAGAATCGAAATGCTTCCAAAGTTGCCGTATCGGCCAAAGATTCCGACAGTGGATCCATGATCTCTGATCGAGGAGGAAGTTGATGTCTGCTAAAGAAAAACAAACGAAGATTCTGCAAGGACAACATCCTGCCTGTTGATCCTGCTGCCAGAGAACGAAATTGAACGGGTTATTTGCTGCCAAGGGGGAGGTTGGGGTGAGAGGATGATGGGCGTCTATCTATGTACCGTGAAAGAATGGAAACACATGGAATAATAGAAATAGTGAACATCTGTACATAAATAACTTGAATTTTCCTTAGTACTACTGCCGGAGACAGACAGTTAGTTTTTTCCATGTTGGTGCTGTAACAGGATAACGCAAACCAAACTTTAGTAAGATCGAAAGTTAATGAACTGTTAGTTTTGCGTCTTGTTGTCTGAATTTCGTCCTTTTCATGGTAATTGCTAGTCTCTTATTTCCGAAATATAGACCATGTTTGACTATTCAGTCTCTACTCCCTACTGCACTACTTTGACCATGATTTTCACTCATAATATGGCCAACACATTAGAAAGTATTTTACAAGATAAATACAGGGGATACTATTTTACATGCTTGATCCATATAATGTCTGTGTATATTGGTGTTACAACGTTGACCGGATGGGATAATAATGCGACTTGGAAGGATGGAGTATATGAGATAGGGTTATGGCTTTATATAACAGTAATAATAGCAGCAATGTATAGACGTATGAACTGAGCAGTCCATTCCACACACTACACAATTGTAAGACTGCACACTGACACTGAAGTTCAGAAGAAGAAGAAGAAGAAGAAAATGTAAGATCGCATATAAATTCGCTAGCATCTGGCCCAGCCCACGGCACGCCCACGCAACGCGGCGCCTCATCATTCATCAAGCGCACTCGGCATTCCAGGGCTTCCAGCCACCGCGCGCGCTCGTCTCCTTTCCCGCCGTTGGGAACTCCACTCCCTCACCCGCGCGGCGGCCGGCGGCCGGCGCCTCGTCTACCCCTACTAGCCGACTCTGACCCCCTGTTCGTTCCGGGTAGCAGCAAGGTGAGGCCATTCCGTCCCTCTTTTGTACCCTTCGATTTCATTCCTGTACATACCAGATCCACTAAATCCTCCCCTTTGGTATCCACCATTCGATTTTATTTTCGTTCATAGCAGATCCATTGAATCCCTCCATTTGGTTGCTTGTGATTTCTGAGTTGAGATTTATCCTCTGTGTAGTGTGTAGTGTGTAGTGTAGCCAATATTTTTCACATGTTTTTTTTTTTTTTTTGCCTACTGTCGTGGTTGCAACTTGCAACAGTTTGCTGTGACTGTGAGGCTTCCTGTGAAGAGAAAATGAGTCGGGAAGGAAGATGAAGATGGGCGGGGAAAGGGCATAGGCTTGTTGTTTATGGTTGATCTATGGCATAGTGACAGCAAAGTTTCAGAGTAAATCTTTGCTGCTCATGTATATCCGTGTTGTATGTGCTTCCTTTGGCAAGAGCTTTAGAGTATGTCCTTGTTTTGCATGACTAGTCTGTCATCTGTGACACATTGGCATATCAGACAATAAATTATATATATGCTCGATGGTCATCTATATGCTTTTGGTGTATGTGCTTTCTTTGGCACCAAATTTGACACTAGTCTTTTTCTTACAAAATTTTCTTCCTGGTTAGAGTTTTTTTTTTTTGCACATTTGATTGAAAATTCATGAGGGTGCATAGATGAAAGAAACAAGACAATGCCCCCAAAGAAAATTGGATGCGTTTTTTATGCTCGAGTATTTCTTTTGTTGTAAAGAGTAGCTAGCAGGAAGTCGACCTGCTGCTTTCTTGAGTACCATCATGTGCAAGAACCTAGAGTCTGGATGATCCCAACTTGCAGAACATACTGCACCAAAACAATTCAAACAATGATTTGATGCAATAAAGGGTTTGTATGTACACCAGCATAGAGATACTATACTGATATACCAACTAGACTTGGTTGGGACTCGCCGAAAAACTGTAACCGTTAATGTTTACTAGCATTGAGCCCACGCGTTGCTACGATAAAACACACACCATGTTCATGAATATTTTTTTTGAAGAGTCTTAGCGTCATGAAATAGTTGTTTGGTTTCGGAAAATAGTGTTGTTTCTATGAGAGCACGTGTATGTATATATGAATATATGTTTTTTTTTTACAAAAACGACCAGTCCTGCGCATGATTATAATCCATTTTCTTAATTATATATAGTATCTTTTTACATGACGTGTTGTCCACTTGTCCCACATATGTGGAATGTGCGCATGATTGTAATTATTTATTTAAGCCCTTCGTGGCCCTTCACGTGTGGATAGTTGTAGTTGTTTATTCAATTTTTTGTTGAAAGAGTGAACTCACTACCAACTCCAAACTTTATAAGTAGGAATGATTGGTGGAAATAAGCAATGGATGTGTAATTTTCATTATTTCTTGTCACTTTGACCGTTGCACATTTTGCACTATGAGTAATTTCTAACTTAAGACTGTTCCTTCCATAGGGCAACAAGTTCAGTGGAACTTCCACTAAAGGGTTCCGGCGCACTTGAAGGATCTTGAGGTTATGCTGCCGGAAGTGCATATCAACGAGAACAGTTCAGTCATGCCTGAGGCTACTAAGAAGGTTGCTAACCAGGTTGTTGGCGATGACGATGCTGAGGAAGTACAAGCTAGCCCAATTATCAGGAACTCAAAGCCTGGGGTTGCTTGTGTTGCCCCTAGCCCAAATAAGGATTCTGTGCAAAGAGACTTCAACAACATAGTTGACCGTTCTATTTCTACTAGCGATTCAGAGGTATCTACTTCTGATAGCAATTCGGTGACATGCACTAATATTGTCACGTTGACTAGTGAAATTGAAGCCATCATGGACAAAGTTGTGGAATGTGGGGCGCCTGAAGGAAGTGATGAGTACTACATGGCAACTATATTGTTTGGTAAATTTGCAAATCGTTGCATGTTTAATACTATGAAGACAAGTGAGGGCAGACTCAATTGGTTGAAGAGGCATTATGCGGACAGGAGAAGGAACTAAAATTTATATGTCCCATGTGCTGTAACATTAATAGTGGGATCTGTTATGTCCATTTAGCTTTGGATATTTGCACATGTCGTGCACTACCATTTCAACTTGGATGTCAATTTATCTGCTGCTTTGGATATTATCGTATTGGTCCTGTGACATCGAAACTTGATTGTGTTTTTGCTTATACTTTTGTGGTTGCATTTTGCTTTTATGGTTATGTGGTTTATGTTCATCTTGTTCTTTAAATATGAATACTGAATTTCTACATTGCATTTTTTTTAGATAGGCACAAGAAGTGGGAATGCGTCTTAGAGAGTTGCAGTGATGATGAAGCATAAACTATGTACTCTGATGATTCCTAAAATGATTTCAGTGATGTTATGCTTATTCTTTGACGCCATCATGAATTGCTCGTTGTTTTCCTTTTTGAATTGTTTCTATATGGTTGATGGCAGTTGTTCGATCAACAAGTTACTGGTACAAAATAGTTGCTACAAAGGGTTTGAAAATAGAGAATGTTCAGGATTATTACTTGAAGTTTGTAACCAGAGAGAAGATTAAGCTGAAAAAAGCTTCCTATCAAACTTCTAAATTTTTTAACCAACCTTACACATCGTTCCATGAAAGTTAAATTCCAGAATTCACGAGACAGATAAAATATTATGCTTGGCAATTGCTCACCTGCATTCAATTGAGTGTCTACACAAGAAAAAACAACAAGAGGAACACAGCGCCTCAGTAAATCTGCAATCAGTTTGAATGATATGAACTCCAAGCTCAACACAAATATTGCTAGCTTCAGATAACATAAGAAAATCTACACCAGTTGCTATCCAGAATACCAGCATACTTGAGAGGCTAAACTTCACAGCTAACTGACTACTGATGCAGCAATAAATGACAAGTACCCTCCTACTACAGCCCCAAACTTTTTTATTGGCATTTTGGAATGCTTGTCCTGGGAAAAGATCAGATTACAAAAAATATATAAGCTTTCATCTCAGTTCATATTTAGCCGCAACGTGATCTCACTGCTTCATCTCCAGCATCTTAGTTGATTTCACCTTCATCTTTTAGCAAAAAGCCACTCCAGAGCAGTGAAGTCTCCTCTTTTGAACTGGCTGAAGTAACAATAGTCACATTGAACCCTCCAATATTCTCAAAGATCTCGAAATGATCTTCTATTTCTGGGGAGAACTCACAAAACTCAGTTGCCATGAAGAACTTGATGCAGTTCCCCTGTTCTATTGATACCTTAGAATCCAACATAGACATTACTGTCAAGACTCTGACCAGAAAATTGTACATTCCATGCCCTCGAATAATGCTCTGTCTTAGAGATGTAGCGTCTTTCTGGGACGCCAAAAATGCATTGGATCCCGACGACCTTCCTGATTTCAAATGGTCAGGCAACTGTGCCTGTATGCTCTTCTGACCACACAGAATCTCCATGGCCAGTTTTCCAAACTGGATTTTGGCATCATTGGTAGATTTTGGTACCAGTCTGATTTCAAACAATCCAGGGACTTCCATGACATTGGTGTGATTAAGTTTAAGCAACAGGTCCTCACGCAATACATCTTCGTAATGGAAATGGAGTGGAAACATCATGGCTTTTCCGCTTTTCGCGCCCTTGGCCTTGTTGCCCACCCTCCGCGTCTGCACAAACAAACTTTTTGTTAGCAATTCCCACCATCAGAATCACTAGTAATCTACTACCAATTGAAGGTTTCGTCATCATCATCAAATCAGAAGCATCACATCAACTGTGAACATGGCAGATTAACTGAAACACTGAATACAGCAGCAGCCTTACAAACTAATGACATGATGATATTGCTATTCATTTGCAAATTCCGAACGCATACACTCACACACAATTAGCAGACATGGTAGATTTCAGAGCCATTAGAGGGGGGAATAGGCAAATAGCATACCTGCCCTTCCATGACTGAGACGCCTGAATCGACATCCGCTGCTGCAGGGCTTGAGCTGCACACGTAGAGCACATACAATTCAACGCTCTCCACAAGCAAAAGACAAGCTGGCATGGCGCTGGTGATTTATATACATCACAAACTTTGGGATAATAACACTACCTGAAGGCGCGAGCGACTGGTCCAAGCCTCGAGAGCAGAGGAGAGATGGCCGCGTGCTGGTGCGCCCTGGAAGCCTGATCAGACACCGCGCAGTTAAAACACACATGCTGATACATCAGATCCGGTTCAAAGATCTTGTAGATCGGTGTCATGTTTCGCTTGTGAAGGGCTTGAAGAAACTCGCGGGGGGCAACTGACCTGAGAGATAGCGGCAGCGGCGAGGGCACGGCTGGACCTGGACGCCGCGATGAGAGATCCGATGGCCATGGCTTCTCGCGCTTCAGCTTTCCCAGCGGCGGCGCTGTGGAGGCGGCCGACAGCGGCGGCGGCTGTGGAGGCGGCGACGGCGGCGGCCTGTGAAACAGAGGGGAGGAGAAAGTGTGGAGCGCCTACAGAAGATTCCTAACTAGCAGCGCTACGCGTAACCATTCTCCTTCTTGGGCCTGGCCCAGTAACTGCATTCACAGGGATGATAATTGAGCGCCTACAGAAGCTAGCTCACCTTGTTTCAAAAAAAAACATAGCTCACTTACTATCCAGATGATCCTCAAAGAAAAGAAAACTGAAATAATTTCAAGCGTATCTCAGAAAAAAATGCAAGAATTTTTTTTCAATGGTTCCAAATACACGTTTCTTCTTTAGTAGGGACAGTGTAGAGTACGTGAAGACTGAAGACTGTATAAGAAACGGCTTCACGAATCTCAGGAAAGAACAAATCTGACACCATGATCTTCGTAGTAACAAATACTCTCTCTGGTTCAATTTACTTGTCTAAAAGTATGTGTAGGTTTATTTATTCCACCACAGTATTTTAGGTCAGAAAAAAGTACTCCCATAAATACGAATACACCAAACATTTAGTTTAAGTTTCTGTATATGCATTGGACCTCTTTACAAATTACAATCCTTCATTTCCAATACACCATTCAGACTTACGATGTAAGAACATGTATCGGACCTCGTAGATCACTCGCAATCATCAGTGTAGGAACCGTCGAACTGGCACTAAAACGCATCAGATGAACTACGTCAGACCACGCTCCAAACCGAACAAAGAAATACTAAGGTATACGAGGTCAAGCTTACACTAGGTAAATAAAGCTTTGAACATCGAAATGTGTAGCGGACAGAATGAGACAAACACACTATGCCTTCGACTGCCGAAAGATAAAGACAACCGAAGTAAGAAGTACAGAGCACTCCGCCACATGACAACAGTGCAAAGAAGAAATTTTGCGAGGTCCATTTTCATTTCTAACAGCATTCTATGTACAAAATTCTATAGAGTTGCGGATATGTACAATTCACGAGGGATAGCTCTGGCACCAAAATTCTTCATCCTATGGAAGCGATGTAAATAAGAGAAGAAAAAATCAAGTCTCGACTAGTTCAGTCAAACGTGTCATGTAAGTTCTTGTTCCTCTATGTGAGTAACCACCAATCTGCTCCTATCACTTGTCGGGAAACCTCAGCAATTATCCTTTTAGTTGCCATACTTCTTGGCAATTATGGGTCGAACATCATCCGCAACAGCAAGAGTCTCTAGGAATGGAATCAGCTGGGGTAACCCCTCGTCCAAGGGGTTGTTATACCAGCTCTCTATGGGTATACCATTATTCACTTGCAATTGGAAAACCTGTATAAAGAACAGAGTAAGTATTCAGACAGTCATCAACTATAAAGACATTACAAGAAATGCATAAGCAGAGCACTGAACAGAAAATGCGATCAATAGAAGCTTCCAAACAGAGATGTTGGTTAAGTGCACTTTGTGAGACACTTAACTACATCAATACAAACTGTGGCAAATAACTACAAAGAGCAAGAAATGACGAATAATTAATTGAAGCAATTTACCTGCGGAGTGTTGTCAATTATGGCAACCTTTGCGAGGTCAACTCCAATGACAGTCAGATCTTTTGTGTAACCACTTTCCGTAAACACGCATGACTCACGGAAAAAACGCCTAGAGAATAATTTCTTCTCTGGATCGAGCCTGTCAAGCAGCTGATCTGCATAAACACTTTGGCTGGCTGTGAATATAACAACGTCAAATATCTCAGACATCTTCTCGAGGAACATATGCAGATGTGGTCTCTTTCTCACATATACCATATGTTCTTTCATATCAAAGAACACAGGAAAGGAAAAATCAGCATCATCACACTGCTCCATAGTTGAATGAACAAGGGTTTCTGCACAAGAATCAATACATTAGTCTCGATGGCAAGCAACAAGTTGACACAGATAGTAATTACTATCATGCTAGAAGCATACCATCCAAATCAAGCACAAGAGTGACCTTCCTGGTCGCTTGCTCTTTAGGTACATAAGCAGCATCTGAACCCAACTCGGCATAATCAATAAGATTAGGCATATTCTCCTCGTCCACATATGGATTAAGCCACTCTAACACCTCAGAGTTACTAAAGCACTCCCCACCAGTATTACTAAAGCACATCTCTCCTGGTGATGAGCATGGTTCATTGCAAATACTGGTTTCCACAGTGCTCTCATTAAGTGGGAACATTCCACATATGCCGCTCATGTCTATCAGTGAATCAATTGATACATATTGATCACATAATGTACTGTAGCTGGCCAGGAGACCAGCTGGAGCATCAAATAAAAAAGGGAAAGCATCGTCAGGATTATAAATATCCAACAGGCTGCAATCCTGGTTTGAGCCCAGGAGTCCTTCATGACCATTAACAGCACAGTTATCTTGTGCTGCATAAATTACATCATCTGCAGCCTCTGCAAATGCAAAATTGTAAATCAATACACAGTTTAAACCTTGCTCTTGAGCATACTAAATGTGTTCCCACAAGATCGCATTTGATGGCTGTGTTTTTTTAAGTACAGATAAGAGTAACCTAGAGGATGAGCCTGGTTACATACAAACTGCTGTAGGGGTATGGGTTATTCCTTACCTTTATCAGCATCAGCCACTACATTTAACTGAGATTTGCTGCCATCATTATCAGATAAGGAATCGTTTTCCAAATTTGGTGAAACCACTGCTTCAGATATTAAATCCTGCAAAACCAGTAGGAACCTCAGGTCACAGGGGTTCTTCCAAATAATAGAAAACAGTAATGCGGAGTATACAAAGAACTAAGCATGAATGAGAGAAATTGGAAATCACTAATGATAAACTTACTGAAATCAATCATGCAAACATTCTTACAAGCAAAATAAAGAGAAACTTAAACATCCAACTGAGGTTGTCACACAATCATCATTACAACAAAAGCATCAATAATACAAGCCAAGATGAAAAGAACATCCACCTAACTAACGCCCAACAGTGATCTAAGTGGAAATATTATAAGGTAATAAAGCAATGTAATCCTTTGGTAATAGAAATACAAGAGCCCTGATATGAGAAGTATTGAAGCCAAATGACTAAACACAGGGATGGGTGCACATTAGACCAGATGATGCTGACCTTGAGCAGAGCAATAGATGTTCCTCCAAGTACAGCATGCAAGCCAGAAACTTCCATGATCCTAATATCCTGGGCAGCTAGCTCAGTTGCCGGCTCATGCTCTGAAAAAGGAAGAATGTCAATCCATATGAAATATACCAACCATCTATGGCGTGAATGTATTATTCTGCTTTGATAAACAAATAACTCATGTAAAACTAACTAATCAATGGTAACACAACATACATTATACTGTATATGACTACAGAAGACTCCCTCCAGTTCTGACACCATTTTCCCCCCAAATACTAGTCACCTTGCTAATCTCAAGGTAACTTCACAAATATCCCTATTAACCCACCTCCATGTTACACCTCATGTTCACGTATGTGATACTGTAGGTTTTGGTCAGATTTTATTGTTCACACACCTTGGTATGCTACGTTTGGTCACAAGTGCCAAGTATTTAGAAACAGGATACATCCTTCACATACTGCTAAGGATCAGGCATCAAAGAGAACTAAGAATAAACGACAGAACTAATTTGAATGAATTTTTATTTCAAATTTGCGGCAAAATATATGTTCAATATATTTTATTCATTAGAGAGCAAGAAACATATTACATGCACATGCAGTCATCTCTCTTTTCAGAGCACCCATACAGTCACTTACCATCCTGAGGATCTTGATAAGACGAGTTCAACACAGCTGCCTGCTCTAACTCATCAACTTGAAAATGCGAGATTTTCATAGATTTCATGGACTTGGTGTCAAGCTCGTTCCCAAAAGCATCCTCGTCAAACTTTCTCTTCATTCTCAGTGCTGGCATCTTGATCAACTTCGCAGCTCACAACTGTCTGCAAGTTCATTACGGAAGTTAGAATATCTGACTTCCAAAAAGGGAGAGAACAAGCCCAACACATACAAATATACAAAAAAAAAGCATTATGGTCTAACGAATTTGTGCTATGCTAAGATGTGATGTTTTTCTGTATATACAAAGTAAAACTTTGATTCAACCCCTGCTGCGTTACTCGATAAAAAAAAGTAAATACTATCACTATTCAGACAAAACCCTAAACCCACAGTGACTTTGCAAAATAAGAAAAAGGATCAGCGCCAAGCTTCTGTGATAACTGACGCCCACGCTTAATAGTGAACATACCACTTTAGGCTGCAAAGCAGGTTGGTCTGTTTACTTGGAAGTACCAATCTAGATATTCCCAAACTATTGCATGGGCAGCACCAGTAATCATCATGGTGCACAGTGACCCAAAGCATCACATATATGGACATACAACACGAAGTATAAGTGAACATCAAGTGCTGTGAAGTATGCAGCGTTTAGTGTTGTGGGCAATATAGATTGGTTGGTTCACAGTCGTGTAAAGGCTACCATGCCATAGTGTCTATTCTTAAGCTAATGTTGTGAAGCACTCCCATTCTCCCTGCTTACCCTCCCCAGTCTATACAAAACAGTGCAGTGGTCATAATCTGCGTGCAAAAAACAGATACAACATACAAGTGTCCTACGCATCCAACCTTTCTGGATCACAATTTTCAGAGAGACCATACGAGACTACTCAATAACCATTGTACATCTAGTGCACACTGAAAATCTTCCCACGCCTTAATACCCAACGTTGTGCAACACTGCTTAGGCCAATTGTGAGCTGGGTTGAACTCGTAAGGAATAAAATATAACCTACACCTCAAAAATCCTGCAGCTGGGCAGAAGTCTAACTGTCTTGGACAGTTTGCGATCTTATCCATACGTTTCCGCAAGTGCTCCTTAGCTTACGCAAAAGCAGTATTCTTTTACCAGTAAAGCAGAGGAACCGTTAAAATGGTTAATTTGCGCATACTGTTTCCGCAAGTGCTCCTTTGCTTACGCAAAAAGCAGTATCCTTTTACCAGCAAAGCAGGGAAACCATTAAATGGTTAATTTGCAATTTTGTTTCTCACATATTTCCGCAAGTGCTCCTTAGCTTACGCAAAAGCAGTATCCTTTTACCGGAAGCAGGGGAACCGTTAAGATAATTAAATCATCATATTCTGTCTCTCCAATTTTAGAAGCAAACACAGAAATTTAGATGTAAACCTATTTCATCAATTACTAGTGTTGTGGAGCATCAAAGATTAGCAAAATGTAAACTGCAAGCTAGAGCAAGAGAGATTCCAGTGCAAAATTATTTGTGTTGGATCAAAAAAAAATTAACTTAGAAGCTAGATCGACAGCAAAAGCCTCTGTAGAAATAACGAGCGGCCTCAAATACCTACAAGTTCCATGCAAGAAAGCAACCACGAGGTAAGATCGCGTAAAGCCAAGAATGAAGAACCCAAACCCTAATGGGGAGAAACTATTTCGACTAAGTTTGATCCTTTTGACGGGATGTTCCCAAAAACCGACTACCAAAAGAAGAGCTTTTAAACAGGAATAAAATAGAAATTCCAACAAACAAACCCTAAAAGTACTCAGATCGCGGCGGTGCGCTAGAACCACATAAGCTCTCAAGTCAACAAATAGAGATTTAGCTAGCAATTACACGCTATGTGCGGTTCCGACAGGAGACTAACAAAGTAGGCGAAGCAAAGCGAGCAAAATACAACACGACGAAGAAAATTAGAAATTGCCCAGCTAGAACGGGGTGGAAGGAGAAAACACCCCTCGCAACCTAGCGGGTCCGGAAGAACCAAAACCTCCTAGTACGTTCCCAATCTGATTTCATTCGAAGATACCCCCCAAAACCCAAACCCCGCGGCCAGGACAGGGGAATTCCCGCGGCATCCGCACCGCAACCTCGAGAAGAACCCCTAGCACGCCAGACCCAGACGAATTCTACCGAATCGAGCAGAGCTACTACCACCGGGACAAATCCGGGCATGGAATTTCCACGAAGGGGGGGCGCGAAGCTTACCGGGACGCTGCTGCCGCGGGGGGGCGGCGGTAGCTCGGGCGCCTCTCCCTCTCTCCCTCGGCCTCTCCCGGAGGCGGGACGGAGGGGAGGAGAGAGGAGGAGGAGGGGGGAGACTCGTGCGCCGGGGCAGAGGAGGAAGACGGAGCGGAATCACAAGAGAGAGAGAGGAGAATTATGAGGGCTCGGTCTCGAATTTGGTAGAGAGCTATAGCGCCCGTCTCCACTCGTCTTCGGCGGAACCGCTGACCGGTGGGCCGGGTATGCGCTCCGGGCCTACATGTCATGGTGTCAGACGCTGCTGAGCCTCGCCGTGTCGGGGTTTCCGAATTGGTCGCGTTGGTACGTGCCACACTTCGCTACTACCTGCGCCAGACCGCAGCAGCTGTTTAGATCAGAGTCGCTGATATGCGGGACCCGGATTATGTCGGCTCGGGGTGTCAGTGAGAGAGAGTGGGATTACGGCGGTGGGAGAGGGCGTAGGCGGGAGAGGTTGCGTGTCGGGGTTGGTGAGGAGGAGGGTCAAAGCCGGGTGGGCACGCGGACGGACGGGATGGAGGGATGTGGGTGCGGAGGCGCGATCTGGGCCGTTGGTTGTCCAGGTGACTGCGGTCTGAGTCACCGTTCGTCTCAGCCGTCACGTCACCGGCGAGGAAAGAGAGGCGGTGCGCTGGCCCCCGTCGCGCTCGCGCTCGCACCGCCATTTCCAATGTTTTTCGCCCTGTCGTGACAAACGCTCCGAAGAAAGTACGTCGCGACCGTTCAACACAGCTATGGACTCGTAGCGCTCTAGCAGAATTGCCTTTTGGCGCGCAGGCAATAGCCTGGTACCAAAGGACCTTGCGCGCGTTGCTAGATCGTTTTTCATTGTTAAGATAAATCATTTTATTTACAGAAACTCATTGTTAAGATAAACCATTTTATTCACGGAAACTTAAAATGTAGATCGACCTACACGTAGCCGTTTATTTTCAAATATTCAAATTCGTATTTTAAAGTTTTAAAAATTATGAGACAAAATTCTAGAGGTATCCAATGATGGATACCGTAAATGTGCAAAATCTTAATATGAAATACTTTGTGTTTTAGGCTACGGAGTAATTTATATTGAGATTTTACACGTTTGTAGTACTCATCATTGGATATCTCTAGAATTTTATTTTAAATTTTGTTTCGAACATAAAAATACAATTTTTTGAAGGATAAAAAATTAAAAAATAGGGATAGACAACTTCTAACTTTTGCAAAGGCAGAGCATGTGTTCAAAAATAGGGATAGAATGGATTAGTTACACGGTAGAAATGTATGGCAAATGGTGCAACGGCAACAGCATTATTCGGAGACTCTTCGCGCAAGGTTTTTTATGCTTCACTTCATCTTGGTACCAACAAAAATAACCTAAAAATTATAAACTGGGTGTTAGGACATGGATCCTTTTAGCGAATAGCAGGAGATATACCCTCGTGTGTAATACCACGCGATTGGCAAATAGTTCATCGACTGTTTTCGCCAAGTCGTTTGATAGAAGACTAACATGTTGATGCAAAGACACTTTATGTTGCTTTTTATTTTTTGATGGATCGTGCATGTAGTATTGCCCTGCGGTCCATGAATTATATTTAACTATAAGACTGGACTTAATAATAAAATTGAAGAGGTCGTATTCATCGATTGATGCAGAGGTCTGGATTCCCCTTTTCGGGAAAAGCCTAAGTTGAGGGTGAACTTCTCCATCTGGTCGCTCAGACCATATGTATGGTCCAGCATACACACATACTAGACGGGCCGACGCGCTTCGCCGCGTCCGCCTTCCATGCGTTCTTTCATGTGTGTTTTGAGCAGCACGTCCCATGTGTGTTTTGAGCAGCACGTCAGTGCACAAGTTTCAAGTTTGTATGTATTTGTCTATTTCCTGTTTGATTTCTTGCGCTCCACTTATCTGCCATATATTATTGTTTTCTTTTCCCTGCCGATGGTCTGCATGCAGTGCAAAAAAAAGACGTTGGTCACCATAACTGACAAAATAATGAGTATACATGTCCATAAAGAGTTTTCAAGCAAGAAAATTGGCTGAGAGAAATGCAAGTAAATAAGATACTGATAGAGTGATATAATTAAAATATCTTTAAAGACGGTCAGCAAATACATTTTTCTTGTTCTTTTGCTAAGCTTAGCGCACTATCATGCGAGGTACTGGAGCATCTAAAGTTCATCAGGGAAGAACTTGCTCTAGTAGCAAACATGGCTTAGTAATGACCCATGACATTTTGAGAACCTAGAAAATCTTAGCCATGAGGAAGGGCTCCATTGCCAGAATGGAAGGTAGCCAAGGCCTGATAACCGAATGCCGAGGATATACATTTGATGTTCTTCACAGTAACAGCTTTCGCCAGCGTAGCAAGCCGTGAAGTGCTCAAGTTCTTGATCTGAAGATTAGTGACCACCAGAACAGCAAGGTGCATCCCAAGCGCTTCAGCCTATAGTTCCGACTTTGCAGGTGGAGACGAAACAGATAAAGACATCACTCTTTTGGGGCCCTGTGAGAACTGAATATAGAGTTTAGTGCTGCTTGAGCTTGTATCAGGTTCTGAAAAATAGGCTATGCCGCATCGGATAACAGCTTGAAAGCAGCAATCACCAAGGAGTCAAAAAGGGATGAAACCAAATTGTTCAAAGCCAATTGTTGAGACATCAAAGATAATCCATTGCCTTCAACATCTAACGCCGCGCCTGATAAGATTGCCCGCGTTGTCGCAAACAACTACAAGGGGGAATAGACATACCTTCCAAAAACAGTCATTTCTCTCTTTCCAATTGAAACAATGTAAAATTTTGTAATCAATGCATTTGGATGACCTGAAGAGAGAGGAGCAAAAATGGTACAGCGAAAGAGGGAGAAATATTAACAATCACCTTAGATCTAAGGCGCCAAGGATGCAAACCATCCCGCCTTAGCAAAAGGGTGAAGGAAAATTTAGTGCACATGTTAAACTGAAAGAGTTGATCAGCTGCAAAAACTGAATTGACCTGAATCGACCTCATATGCCATCTCAATATTATGGGCGGAACCAAATGCTATTCTAAAATAGGAAAAGTTCATCATAAACAACAGCAAATACAGATCCAGTTCGTACTTACAAAACAATACAGATTTATGTATACATATAGCACATAAAGAAGAACAAGGTATTTCTCCACGTCAAGTATTACCTTGTTCCACGGCTGCACCTCGAATTGATCCAACATTGCTGAACTGAGTTGACTGCCAATCATATTTTTTAAATTCTCACATGCCATCTCAATTTTAGCCCTTCCTATATACGAATCAAGAAGCATGGAAGCTTGAACTCATGAAAATTGAATAAGCTTCCATAGTACTAAACAGTAAAAACGAAGCAAGAAGTCTGTAAACAGAATCGTACAATAGTATTATAAATTCTTGACCTAGAGCCTGCATAAATCAATAACTACAAATACACCAAAATTGTTCCCCAAATCAGTAGTAAGTTCAACTTGTAAGGAACTGCAGAAACACTTCGTACAAGATACAAACTGGGTGAACTATGGCCTAGTAGTAAACTGCGCCCGGTGTCAGCTGTAAAAGTGAAACAGATTAAGGTGTCAAAAATCTTACCGACCAGACCAAACAGATGACCTAGATCACCTAAGTTGGAGATCCAATTGCTACAAATGCACCCATCGGGGAGGCCTCAGCAGACGGGGTCAACCTCAAGCTTACAGCTTTAGTTAATTGGCAACTACGCTAACCATGCATCATAATTAGAAAACATACATATATTTAAGTAAGCTAGTAAACCATGAAAGATGATACCATTCCATGAATATTTGAATGAACATAAGCGTGAAATATTCATACACATAGCCATGAAGACCAGTAAAGCACGTCAGTTAACCAAAATTTAAACAGAAAACTGATATTCTTTAACTAAGGATTCTGTAGTGGATTAACTGTAAACAAATGAAGCATGGTGTTAACTGTCAATGTGTAAGCCAAGAGACTATGATGTCACGAAACAATTCAAAAGTTTCCAGGTATTCAAAAGAGATCGCCATTCTAAAGAAATGGATAAGTAACAACTAACTGAGCCATATTCAATGGTAAGTATTCTGCAGGGTGGATATTTGGCTGAACATTTTGGAGCTTTTTACTGCAAGCACTTCTGTGGAAGGGCAATTTAGACACTATTCTGAACTGCTGTGTGGAACACATAAATGTTACGGGAAATAATTGTGTAGAATAATTCAATCGGTATTTTCAATTATCAGAAATTCAACAATCATGTCAACTAATTGTGTAGAATAATCCGATCAGCCAATTTAAGTATTAGAAATTCAACAATCATGTTCCCAAGTTGCGAGAGATGGCAAAGTGGCAGTACAAAATTAGTGGAAGTAACATGGCTACTTCTAGTGCTACAGGGGAAACTTTGATCCGTTACATTGGTGTAGAAGTCCCAAGTCCCGAAAATACGATGACGGTTTTATTAGCTTTGTCTGTCTCAATACTTATGCAATGATATGGCATTACCATCTCTAGTTATTTATATTCAAAAGGCAAGCATGTGTGAGTGCGAGAACTGATTGGGTCTTGGTTACTTTGCTGTAGCCATTGCTAGTGTCTGTCAGTATACAGCCAGCCTCTTGCACCGGCAAATTATCATCAGTCCATTTCCTTAGTGCAATACTTAATCCAATTAAATTTACGACAATGCAAATAAGATAAATGAAAGCCAGAAGGACAACAAATATATCAAAGTATAACCAATAGGACCAGAATACATCAACTTATCTCGAAGAAATCTTCTTGAAGCTTGGTATGCTCATCTCAGTTCACGTAAACTGAGCACATTAGTTATGTTTATGTAGAATTCCATGTTTTACAATAGGACACCAAAACATCACTACATACATACCACCTATTTAATTTACTATGTTCTCTAGACTTGCAATAAATTAGTAAACTTACATGAAATCGGAAGTTCAACTGTTTTCCGAAGAAGTAGAAAACCTGGAGATAGAATCGTATACTGTAATCCATTGGATACCATGTAGGTTTTCCGCAAGACCATCCAGATAGTAGAGAACAACACTAATCTACATGTGACTTTGTAGTATGTTTCCTGGGGAAATAGCATGCATAGTACTGCAGGTGACACTTTATTAGATGAACTATAATCAAGTAATTAATGAACATTATTTTACTGATATGATCGAGTACGGCTAAAAAATTGTATACATATCAAGAGCTAATCATCATACCAGCATACATAACAGAGCACTAAATGATAAGGACAGGATTAGAAACTCCACTCCACAAAAAGACATGGAGGCTAACATTGTTAATCTTGGCTGATGACATCGATGCAACAATCATGTATCTTGGTTAAAAGAAAAATTATTCTTAACCTGGTTTAAGGATTCAGAACTCATCACCACTTTGCAGGTTCTGCTGCCAGCACGAATATAATTTTCCTAGTACCAGGTCCATTGTTCAACGTCATCCTTTCTACTCCAATTTTGAAGAAATATGGCTGAAGCAGCTGGTGCAGTAAGATCTGTAGTTCGAGTAAACAATTGATATCAGACCAGCAATCCTACATGCCCACAACATTTATAAGAAAATTCTAAAATACCTACATGTAGAAACTTACAAATACAGTCAGATTTTGTGATAGACGTCTCTTCTCAATTGTTGTAGTTGTCAGTTTCCAACCGACCTGATGTTCCTACAGTTTGATCAACCCACATGTAAGGGGAAATTAGAAAAAAATATCAATCAACAAACCAATTTGCAAATATCACCGATTAGTAGTGTACTGGATGGAAATCTACAGGGCATCTTTGATGATAATTTTCAGTTCAGTCTACATATATGACAGACACGATCTTTAAGGTACCTATTCATGAACGCCAAATTTCATGCAATTTAACAATCTGGTTATGGACGAAAATAGGAGAATATGCTGCATAGCAATCATGTAAAACTGCGGTAAAGAGCGGGTGTGCCTACTCCTTGGATGGCGACGTGCCTTGGGTCTCCGTGGATATGCCCCCAGCAGGTCCACGTGCTCCTGCAGCCCGCCGCTTCTCTCGCTTAGCCTCCTGAACACCAAGCTTCTTCCGCCACACCGTTTGGACTGGCTGACTGAGAGAGATTGTGGTGGAAGAGCCAGGTGAAGCAGCTATCGCCGGCTCCACAGATTCATGAGCAGCTCCAGGAGGGCAACCCTGTAGGTGAGGTAGACCAAGGTCGGCTTTGCTACTCGCTGTCCATTCACTTGTCGCATCTGAAAGATCTGAAGTAGAAATAATTAGCATGATGGAAGAGGTAAATCGAGAAAGATGGTTGGATAAAGAGAGGACGTAGAGGAGAGTGTGGAAAGGTGGGCGTACGTACGCACCGGCCAGGAGCTCTCCACTGCCGCGAGCTGGCAGCAACGCGTGTTTTGTAGCTGCGCTTCTGCACGAGGGAGCTCGGCCTCTGACGCCGACTTTGCCCGTGGAGGTCACAGATGGGGAGGTCGGGGTCTCGGTTCACATGCTTTTTCTCGGTCATTGGATTAGTGGCATCTTCCAATACCCGTGTTCGTCGCTGCAAAAGAAGCAAGATGCAAAGGTTAGAGATGAAGTGAGAAAAGAGGAAAGGATAAGCGCTCGCCATCAAACCTGAGAGCAGGCTGCGATACGAATCCGGAGGAACCTGGCCGTCGTGCTTCCCGTTCCCCTTGATTTCGTCATCATCTTGGCGTCCTCCATATCCTCCCCGTCACCCCTTCCTTTTCTAATTCCTCCTCTCCGCATCCATCTCCGGCTCCCTCATCTTCCCCCCCCCCCCCCCCCCCCTCTTACTCCAATGCATCCTCCTCCTCTGTATTCATCTCCAGCCCCTTGCCGCATCAGCTTTGCGAGATCTGGATGGAAATCTTGAAAAAGTACGGGGTGGAGATCTCCGCATGGCGCGGCAGCCAGTCCGGGAGCGAGCGGCGGTGGCAGGTCTCTTCAGCGCCACTCCATGGTAGGGCAGGCGGTCCGCGAGGGGGCAGAGGTGGCGAGTGTGGGGCGGCAGCCGCAATGGGCGAACCCAGAGCTTGGGAGAAAGAGGAGAGGAGAAAGAGAGAATGGATGGGAGAGAGCCTGCGGGGTTGGGTCTGGGGGTGCGACCGTGCGAGCGAAACCGACGTTAGCACCTTTACTTTTTACACTTACCGTTTCGCTGTGAACTATAGTCTAGTACTAATTTGGGCCCGGTGTCAGCTGTAAAAGTGAAATAGAGTAAGGTGTCAAAAATCTTGCCGACCAGACCAAATGGATGACCCAGATTACCTAAGTTGGAGATCCAATGGATGCAAATGCACCCACCGGGGAGGCCTCAGCACACTGGGTCACCCTCAAGCTTATAGCTTTAGTTAATATATTCTAACGTTTAGCTAATTCTTTGTTGGAGCGTGCTACGCAGCGGCGCCGCACAAATGCGCTTCCGTGCGGGCGGCAGCGTCTCCTTTGCATGCATGCGTTATTAGTTACTCTTTTGATTTCGAATTTTTAAAAAGTTTTATCTCCCAAATCATTAATCTGATTGACGATTCGTTTTCATCGTTAGCTTTCTCACGGCGAGATCTTCGAAACTAAATCCCATGTTCATATATTTCGACAACTTTTTTTTTCATCATCAGTTATCAGATTACAACCACATAGTTACCAAATTACAATTACTTACTGGCCGGATTAAACAATAACGTGTTAATCAGTATTAATCATATTGTTATCACATCTTAACGAGATTATGCACTACTTAGTTGCCAATAGTTACCACATTGTTCTCCAATACCCGATAGCGGATTCACTACTTAATTTGTTTGCTTCATATACCTTTTTTTTTATGCCGATGCACTGAGCATGATATTATTTATTAAACCATACATATCTTAGTTGGATACATTTTAAGACTCTCCCTAAGTAGTGAAAAATCATTTTAAAGTCTAAAAATTGTAGAAAATCATCTATAACTATGTATAATTATTATGATAACTGCTAATTGCTAATCGGGCAACTGTGTTAATGTAATCTGGTAACTGAATCGGTAAAAAAAAGTTCACTAAAACATAACAACATGGGATCTAGTTTTGAAGTCCTCGCCGAGACAAACTCAGCGGTGAAAACAGATCACTAATTGGATCAACGGTTTAGGAGATAAATCATTTAGATTTTTCGAAAATAGCAATTAATATGATGACATAAGCGTGAGGTGTAGATTCATGCATGTTTCTTCTTATAAGAGAGGAGGGTACAAAAACGAGCAGTCGCACGGAGCTAGGATGCATGCGGCGCCTCTCCTTAGATTTTCCCTTCTTTGTTTCAGAGTAGAATCCTAGATCGCTGAATTGTGTTCGGATTCTTGCTAGTCATAAGTTGCAACTAAGAGTTTGATCTACGCGTCGGGTTGAAACTTAGGTTTTATTACTCAAACATAGTACGTTGCAAGTAAGAAAAATTTCTTTGAACACTAGTACAGAATATGCCTTCACACACGGCCAAATCGGCCCATCACACACCGTTGAATAAATCATCACTATGCAAGGGTATGCGAAGTGGCACTAGTTTGCAAACATTTTCTGGAACCGTGTGCGATGAGTAAATATTCGCAGACGAGCTATCTCTGAAAACCGTTTGCAAATATTAGAGCTTTCATAGATGGATAGTTTTGCGCAATCGTATGTAGGTTGGGCTCATCGCCAATGATTATGGTAGCTTAGTCGTATTTTTAAATTTTATTTCGCACACAGTGTTACTAAACTACAAGTATGTTGGTTAGAAGCAGTTACACGTAGTTGCTAGCAGATGTATCCCAAGTTAAACCAGCAAGCAATAATGGTATGCCATTAACATTATTTGTTTCCACATTTCATACACCACATGTAGTTCCATTTCTTCATGGATTCTTTGCTAGCTATACAAAAAGAGCAACATGTACAAAGAATATAATTTCTTGGTTACGTCTTTGTATTCATGAAAGGATCATAAAGGTGCCTATCTACCACAGTCTTCCCAAGACTCTGGTAGCATACCTCTTGTTGAACCTCATTTCAACACAAACTCCTCACAGTCACAGCGGTGGTTAACCTTCTCAAGAGAAGTGAAATTATTCTCTCCACTTGAAGGAAATACTGCATATGTGAGAATATATAAGCATATAGAAAGTAAAATAAATAAATGCAAGAGAAATAATTGGTGGTACATCTTATCTCGAAATGCTATTGCAAGGAGATGGTCAGCTACACCAAGATGCAGACAAGCAGAGTAATTCCCAGCAACTTGGTGGCATGGAGCTCCTGGAGATGAAGATGGGAGGTCTACCTTATGAACAAATTGTCGGTGCAAATGCTAACAGTTAGAAAACCCGCAGGCCTTCACTCTTGGTTACATCATCTTCTATATGTTATTATCAAATGCTAATAACATGAGTCAAGATCGATAACCATTCCTTCTCATGCAGTGCCACCAAAATATGCCTATTAAAAATAGTAATGTAAACCTGGAGAAAAAATATATTACTTCTCATAAGTAAACTGGACCTAATGTAAAATATGAAATACATAGATCTACTATAATACATGGCACAGATCTGGACATAAGTAAACTCAGGCTAAGATAGACTATTATAGCACTTAGATCTAGTTGTATTGGAGATCACAGAACCATCTAGTACACATCAAAAAGTATGTATCACATAGATCCAGTCATACACATTAAAATATGAGAGTATAAGAGTAAACTATAGGTAATTGACGCGGTTAAGAACAAAAATGCGAGCTAATCAAGAACATAACTGCACATCAAAATGTATGTAACACATAAATCCGTTCATACACATTGAGACATGAGAGTATGAGAGTAAACTACATGTAATCAACACGGTAGAGAACAGACTGCGGGCTAATCAAGAACACAACTGCACATTAAAATGTATGTAACACATAGATTTAATAAAGATTCGAACAACTTTTACCTTCGGGAAAGAAACCACGGCAGAGGTGGAGGACTCTGGTGGATGACCGATGGAGAAGCCGCCATTGAGATCATTAGTGATGCAGCGCGGAAGGTCTTTAAGAGCTATCTAGCTTTTAGCTCTTGGCTCTAATCGACCTAATATGTGGAGGTGGCTGTCGGGTGGAGTGGTCACACTGCTCATCTAAATATATATACTGCATAGATTGTAGGGTTACACTTGTTAGGCCAAAAATAGGCCATAATTGCAACCGATTAAGCAAGAGAAAAGTGTGTGTGATACCCTGATTCCTAGATGGTTGAACAGATCCGCCTGAGTGCGTTAAATATTTCGCACACGGTCGGTGGTCAAGAAATCGTGTGTGATATGTCTCATCACACACGTTCATTTAGCCAAACTCGTGTGTGATAGAACGCACCGCACACGGTTTTTCAGGATACAGTCGTTTCTATTTGTTTAGGCTCCTCTGTGAAAATTATTGAAATTATTCTCTGTAACATTGTGTAACTTGAAGAACAGTTCATAATATCTGGCAATTGGCTAATATATAGCACTACAGAAGATTATGCTCGTACATACCAATATATAGCACATTACAAAAGATCGCACTCATACATACTAATATAAGACTTGAAGTACATATATATAGAAACAACTAGCTATACTAGCTAATTAAAGCTACTCTCAGAACATCACTCCTCGTCGTCCAAGGAGATGACCACGACGGCGGCGGTGGTGGCGCCTTCCCCTCGCAGAGCATGATGCCTCGCCTTCAAAGGCCTTACGCCTCTCCGCGTCGGCCTTCCAAATCCATGCAATCTTGTCAAATCTTCCGATAGGAAACTGCGGGCAGGCCATTATGCAGCCAGGTCCATGCAGAGAGGCCTCTGCGTGGACGGCCTACGCCACGGCCGATCGAGTTCTTTCTTCCTTGCACGTAGTAGCGAAGGACTCTAGCAGTGCCTCCTGCTCCTCGAGCATCTCGTCGTCCTCCTCCTTGGCCTTGCGCTCTGCCTCCTCCACCATTCTAGATGCGGAGAATCCTCCGGCGTCTCGGTCGCCGCATCTTGATCGTCTCCAAATTCCTCTCCGAGCCGTTTTTCGAGGAAGACCAGACAAAGAAAGAGGGGGAGGAGACTGCTCCACCTCTTCCAGTGGGGGAAGGAACAACTCCTCCTCCACCACCTCTTCCGACGAGGGAAAGGACTGCTCCTCCTCCACCACCGGAAACGCCAGCTTAACTCGGCGACGTTGCGCCGGCGGGCCTGCCACACGCAAGAGAGGTGAGCAGTCTTCTTGGTGCGAGCCATCTAGATGCAGAGACGCTCTAGCTAGTAGCGTTGAGATTTAAGTGGAGCAGCCGCACGGGTAAGGCGAGCAGGCCACGCGTCGACGACATACCAAGTGGCAGTCTCTAGAAACACTCCACACATGCTTAATGATTCCCACTCATCGCAGATGGCTTGCGAAACATTCAAATAAAAATGAAACGTTGCGGATAACTTCACACAGTTGAGAAAAGGAAACATGTGTGATTTCTCACATGCTTTTGAGAGAAAACCGTGTGTGTTATGGTGGGCCGTCGGTTTTCCTGTTATTCCCATGTGTGATGTTCCCGCGTTGGTGCCCGCCTAGACTGCAGGCAAACGGCCAAAATATATTGCCGTGGACGACCGCTTCTTTTGCATAAGGAAGGGCCTTTCCGTGTGCAGCGGGAGGCCTTAGTAGACCCGATTTGTAGCAGTGAGACCTTTGGATTGTTTCTTGATTCGTGCTAGTCATGAGTTTCAACATTGGTTGCAACTGAGAAAAATTACTTAAAACCATTGAATTGATAAGAAACGGGGGGCGCATTTGTTCCTCTCTTATTGTACTTTGTATTATTCGTATAAAGTTTTTAGGTTACAGCTAAAATTGGTTACCCCATAACTGGTTATGGTACGGAATCCAGAAACCATGCGGCTCGGCAGCGCATTCAAAACAGGGTTTGGGCAGATGAGGACGGTGTTGAACATGTGGAGGTAGCATAAATTTCCGTCTCTACTCTACTGTTGTGCGCTCTTTAATTATGCTGCTTACTTGTGCATCAAGATTACAGTAGCTAAGTCGATGAAAATGGACAAGGTTACTGTGAGGAGCTACAATAGTTTGTGTGATACTTCCTCTCGGACAGACAGTTTGTTAGCAGCATTATGGTAATAAGCCAGTGACTTCCTTGCAAACAATGATATAGGGAGAGGAACTAAGATTGAGAGCTAACAGGATTTAGTAAAACAAGTCCGAAGTCATGATCATCAGCAGTATAATATTTAAAAGTAAAGAGAGTTTTAATATGCAATGGACCTAGCAAGTTTATATGCTTTCACATGTTGCTTTCCTGATTGGGAAAGGGGCACTCAAATGGCATTTGATACAAAGGGAAATAGTGGGATAGCCACCATGATAGCTGTGCATATGCATCCCACCGTTAGATCTGGCACATGCAACATGGTGGTCTCCAAGTCTAACACTGCGGCTACTAACGGCGTTATATAGGGAGCACAACATATATCATTCATTTC
The DNA here is from genome assembly GCA_007115705.1 of Dactylis glomerata. NCBI lineage: Eukaryota > Viridiplantae > Streptophyta > Magnoliopsida > Poales > Poaceae > Dactylis > Dactylis glomerata. The sequence goes on from QXEO01001145.1 coordinate 992,333, forward strand.
TGTTTATTTTCCTCCATCACGGCACTAGAGATGTTGGTCTGGTTTTGTTTTCATTCACATTGCATGTGTGTGCAGGTGTGCGTGGGGTTCGGTCCTATGCCAACTTTTGAAAACTTTCCAAAGTGCCCACTGCTTTTTTGTCTATCATTCCATGCATGCGATCTCCTCAGTGCTTTTGTTTTCGTTCGACTTGCCCACTTTTGTTTTCTTTTCCAAGTCTCCACTCATTCGTCCTTTTGTTTTGAATCTTCAACTGTTTTGTTCTCTCTCTACCTAGGAACTAGTCACTGTTGTTTCCTTTTCGTCGCATCCCACAAGGTGTATGAGCCAACTTTTGGGTTTGCTACAACCTGTTCATCTTACCATCGAACACAAATCCGAAAAAACTCAAGATCTCAACAACGGAGCCTACTACCCCGTCCTCTCTAAACCCCGGCCATATCCCGGCGGTCTAATTGAAGGTTCTCTGCCGCATAGCTTTTGTGTCATTTGTTTTATCATGAGGGATGCATGTGGGCATTATTTTTGTACTCATCCATGCATTTTTTCTGCTGCTGTCTAAGTCGGTTTTGTATCTGTAGGTAGAACCTCAGCTCAATGAACGGTCGTTCATGGGTCGGGAAGAAAGGAAGGACATCGAAGGACAACTTCTGCACTGGCGTCAAGCATCACCCGTATGCATTTTCAGATATGATCCCCGAGCTCAACAGCATCACCAGTTTGTTCACTGAGAAGCAAAAGCACATTGCAGAGTCTACAGGATTCAAGCTATTCGCCAAGCCGCTGCACCCCCTTTTGTTCGATAAGCAGTTTCAGGTCTGGTTGATGCCTAAAGTAGACACCATGGCTAGAACCATTGCCACGAACGGTGGAAGGAGGTTGATGATTTTTTATGAGGATGTCTCAGCAGTTTTTGGGACTCCATCCTCCGAGAAAGAGGTGTGGGACGCATCGCTCGACAAGTCACAAGCAATGCGTGAAAGGATAGCACCCGATCTGAACAAGCGTTTGCCATCAATGTCAGTGCTCCCCCGGCGGCACCCATCCCTACCTTGGTTGTTCACTTTGAGTCTAGTTTTTCTCAATTTAGTCTGCCTAAAATCAGCACCAGAGCTGACAAAAAACAATGGCTATGTATCGCCTTTTAATTCATGTTGTGTTAGTAACAGCATTTTACGTTTCACAGAACTAGTCATCTATTTCTAGTTTCTTTAATCCTAGCGCGCACCCCGCGTTTCTGAATAATAAGATCTCTAAGCACTTTTCTGCACAAGGAAATGGCATGCATCCGACCACTAAATACATATAAATTATCGCGTTGGATAAATGAAAGAAACGGCTCCGCCTAAGTTTATCTAGGGCCGGCCTGTTTTCAGCACGAGTGTCTTTTTTTGAACAGAAAAGATGCAAGGATGGTGGTGCAAAAACTTCGCCAGACTAGAATTTTTCTGACCCCTCAGACGTCGTCTGTGGTTTTGCTCGCTACGTTTCTTTTTTCAAGTCTACGGGTGGTAACCACCCTACCCCATCTTTTTACGTTTCCCCTTTTTTATCATACCCCCCATAGAATTCCCTGTAGTTCACACTGTAAAACAATTCCATTGGTAGGTCATGCGGGCATTGTAGCTTTTGAAAACTTTCCCCAACACATCGTACCTACTATCCAAAACAAGTGTAGCTTTTGAAAACTTTCCCTAACACATCGTACCTACTATCCAAAACAAGTGTAGCTTTTGAAAACTATCCACAACGCCATATGGAAACTTTCCAAAACACGGCTTGCATGCATGTCCATCCGTGCACAAAAACAAAACCTGCTGCTTCCTTCTTGTTGGATGATGACCCACAAGTATAGGGGGTGTATCGTAGTACTTTCGATAAATAAGAGTGTCGAACCCAACGAGGAGCAGAAGGTGTTGATGAGTGGTTTTGATCAAGGATTCACTGTAAATACTAGCAAATAGTTTTTCAGGGGTATTTGGTAATACGAGTAAATAAAGTGCGAGTAAATAAAAGACAGTAGTAACAATTGCAGCAAGTGGCCCAATCCTTTCTTCAGTAAAGGACAAGCCGGTTGTGTACTTATAATAACCAAACGTTCTCGAGGACACACGGGAGTTTCTGTCAAGAGCTTTCGCTTCATAAAGCCAATAGTCTTTATTGGTTTGATAGGTGTTATGGGGGTGAACCTATGCTAGCGCACTACCCTTACTAGGATAAATACACACTTGTGATTATACCCCTTGCAAGCATCCGCAAATACAAGAAAGTAATTAAGATAAATCTAACCACAACCTTAAACTCTAAGATCCTACGCTCCCTGGTGCAATGGTTTTCCAACGGAGGTTTAGGTTTTTGTCACTCCAGCAACCCCACAATCGGTAGCCAAATACACAATGCATCTCACTAGGCCCATAAATGGTGAAGTATCATGTAGTCGACGTTCACATGACACCACTAGTGAAATAGCACCACAACAATATCAAACCATTAAATATTTCTCAACAATAATTCACTACTAACATCTTGACTTCTCCCATGTCCTCAAGAACTAAACGAACTACTCACAAAACATCATATGGATCATGATCAGAGGTGAAATAATGGTAAATAACAATCTGAACATAAACCTTAATTCAACGGTTCCACTCAATAGCATCAACTACAAGAGTAATCAACACCGGGAAAGTTTCCCCTATGAATATAGCAAGATCCAACTCAAGATGTTACAGCGGGATGGCGTGGTGATGGTGGAGATGAAGGTGCTGGTGATGGAGATGATGATGATGATGATCCCGATGAAGTCCGGTGCGATGATGATGATGATGGCGACGATCTCCCCTCTCCGGGAAGGAATTTCCCCGACAGATTTCTGCCTGCCGGAGAGCTTTTCTCTCTCTGGTGTTTTCCGCCCCATAGAGGCGGCGGTGTCTAACTCTGAGCCTCCCCCTTGACTTAGGTTTTCGGGGACGATGAAGTACGCGAAGGGGCGAGACCAGAGGTGGGCCAGGGCGGCCTCACACAGGGCTGGCGCGGCCAGGGGGCAGGCCGCGCCACCCTGGCGTGAGGGCCCCTCCTGGCTCCTCTCGACTCCTCCTTCTGGCTTCCTGAGTCTTCTGGGAAAATATAATTTCCTGGTATTTTTCTGGAATTTTCCTGATCTTCAAAATATGGTCCCTTAATGGTCCTTTTTCCAGCAGAATCCTGACTCCGGCAGCAACTCCTCCAAAGATCATCAAACATGTGAAAACAAAGGAAATAACATAAGTATCAACTCTAAATATGAAATATATCAATGAATAACAGTAAATTATGATACAAAATAGTGGTGCAAAATGGGCGTATCAACCCCCCCAAGCTTAGACCTCGCTTGTTCCCAAGCGAAAACTAAACTCGGTAAACATGACCACAGGTTTATGGAGTGAAGTGTCGATAATCAAAATACGGACAAGAAGCATCACATTCACCAAGGCACAAATTATAATAGATAGCAACTTCCCTTTATAAGATATAAACTTGCAATGGGTAAAAGGGAATCACATGTAAAGATGCACAAGGTAAACTATAATTGGCAATGGCAAACCTTAGTTCTTGGTCAAAGAATGATGAACAAGCTATTCTTTCTTTTAAACGGAGCCTTTTAAAACAGAGCTAATATAGCAAAGACCATATGCTCAACAAGGTAAACTTTTGCATTCATAGAAAGCTTTCAGAGATATATTCCTTCAGACAAAAGCATTATACAAAACAAGGAAGATAGTAAACATGATTAAACGGATCAACACATGGATGAGTGAAACATAACAACTCAAATGCTTGCTTTAGATAGAGGGAAATAGGTTGACTCATCATAAAAATAAAGATAGGCCCTTCGCAGAGGGAAGCAGGGATTAAACATGTGCTAGAGCTTTTCATTTGTAAAACAGAGGTAAAAATTGTTTTGAGAGGTGGTTGCTTTTGTCAACGACTAGCAACGAAGTTCTTGATATCTTCCATACTAAACAAGTGAGAGCGGTTCCGAGATGTTTGATTAATTGGCACATTGGTGCTCTTTTATAGCTTGGCACTCCTCCCCACCTTTTTCCTTTCTCAAACCATGGCTAACCGATTCCATCGGGTGCCAACCAACTTTCACATACCATGGAGGAGTGCTCTTTTCTTTTTCTTTTCTTTTTGAGATTATAATGGTCTGACCAGCTCCCTTGCAAAATTAATGACGAGCAGATGAAGCTGCCTAGTCGAGGGGTACTCAATTTAGTATGGAAGATAACAAATCCATCCACTACGTCCTCATGAGCTAAAAACAGTGGCACAAAAATGAGAAGTGTTTGAAGGTTTTTGAAAGGTAGCACATGAAAATTTACTTGGAATGGCTTGAAATACCATGCATAGGAATTTATAGTGGACTCTTTGGAAGTGACTTGGCTTTTGGGAATTGGATGCATGAGAAGTATTTCCTCTCAGTACAGGTTTTTGGCTAGCAAGGCTGGGTAGCAAGCATAAGAGTTGCATGTAACAAACAAGCATACATATAATAAGAACAATCATGCAAACTCCCTTGAAGGTACAACAATTTTGACTTTAGGAATAACAATGCTTATAAGCCAAACATAAGGAAAACTGAAGTGATGTAACTACAAGCACTTCTTTATTCTTTTCTACTCAAACCTCAAGGTAAAGTTGCTACTGACCAAGCTAGGTTTGCCAAAACCAACTAAATTTACTCATGCTCCCAAAGTGATACCAATACCAATCAACAAGACTAGTCATACAAGAGAGATTGCAAACTAACATAAAGTGCGCGGAAAGTAAACGATAAAACTTCTCATTAATATTTTATTACCGCAACTCACACCAAGGGATACATAGATAACCAACTAAGGAGGATACTTCCAAACTACAAACTATTCTATAAGATAACTTCTCTATTCATGATATGACTCTACTTGAAAAGTAAATGAGCAAAAGGTAATGATGTGATACCGCGGCACTCCCCCAAGCTTGGAACAAGCCAAGGGGATGCCTATACCGATGACGAATTACTCCTTGGGCGGTGAATAATCTTTAATAAGCTTCTCAATCAAATCTTTCAGATCATCAATCTTGTGCTCGAGGTTACGAATCATCTCAGAATTGCGCTCAATGCGGTTCATGAACCTGTCAGCAAGAGAATCCCAGCTCTTGGAATTATTTCCCCATCCTTCTTCACTCTTGGAGCTTTCTATCCCTGCATTGTTAGAACGATCTATATCCCAGCCAGAGGGTAATCGTGATTTGGGCACCTCTTGAAACTGATGTTCATGAATTAAAGTATGGAAAGGATTTTGGCCTGACGGAGATGTCCGTGGAGCTAAGGTGTGACGCGGCACACCCCCTCCGGTCCTTGTGCGAGCACTCTTCTTGAACTTGTCATGATCTGTCACCACCCCTATGCTGGCAATCATGGTGTTTGGCCTTGAATTTTGATCTTCCTCCTCGTCTTCACTTTCAACCTCTTCTTTCAGCCGAAAGTCCTTGGTGTCATCTTCCGGAGGTGTCTTCTCCTTGTCATCGCTTGAGGAGGCCATGGCTCCCCCAAGCTTAAGATCAACTCCTGACAGAAACAACTCGAAACAAAACACGACGAGAAAACGATATACAGACCTCGGGGACTCCGGGGGGTTAAATAGGCGAAAATTATACATCGAAACGAAATCACAAGAGGAAACCGGGACGGAAACGAGTTCCGGGGTGCTCTCACACCTAGGTGGCGCGGCCAGGGGTGGGCCCGCGCCACCTGTGTGTGAGAGGCACACGGACTCTTTTTCCTCCCCGTTTTTGTCTCGTGATTTTTAATATTTAGTAAAAACAGCAAAAATATTAAAGGAAGAGCTTTTCACGAAACTTCTCTGACTAGAACTGTTACCTATTCGAAAACGAACTCTGCAGGTACCCGCAATTTGTCTTGGATGAATTCTTCCGAAGAAACTGTTTCAATAACATCAACATCTTCATTATAAGAATCTCCAGAAATATAATATTTGAGTCTTTGCCCATTCACCACTTGTGTAGAGTCATCTTTCAATGAAGCAATCTTAATAGCACCTGAGCGGTACACTTCCACAATAACATATGGTCCTTCCCATTTAGAGAGTAATTTTCCTGCAAAAAATCTGAGACGAGACCTATACAAAAGAACTTTCTCACCAACATGAAACTCTCTCTTAAGAATTCTCTTATCATGCCATTGCTTGACTTTCTCTTTAAAAAACCTGGCATTCTCATACGCTTCATTTCTCCACTCATCTAGAGAACTCAAATCTAATAACCTTTTCTTACCAGCTAGTTTAAAATCTCTATTAAGCTCTCTCACTGCCCAAAAAGCTTTGTGTTCTAATTCTAAGGGCAAGTGACATGCCTTTCCGTAAACCATCTTATAAGGAGACATACCCATGGGGTTCTTATAAGCAGTTCTATAAGCCCATAAAGCATCGTTTAACTTACTAGCCCAGTTTTTCCTAGATCTATTGACAGTCTTCTGCAAGATAGACTTGATCTCCCTATTTGAAAGCTCTACCTGCCCACTAGTTTGGGGATGATAAGCAGACGCAATTCTATGATTGACATCATATTTAGCAAGAGTTTTTCTAAAACCACCGTGAATAAAATGAGAACCTCCGTTAGTCATAAGATATCTAGGCACACCAAACCTAGGAAAAATAACATCCTTGAGCATTTTTAACGAAGTCTCACCATCGGCACTCTTTGTAGGTATGGCTTCTACCCATTTAGTAACATAATCAACAGCAACAAGTATATGGGTATAGCCTTTTGAAGGAGGAAAAGGACCCATAAAGTCAAATCCCCAACAATCAAATGGTTCAATAACAAGAGTGTAATTCATAGGCATTTCATTGCGTCTAGAAATATTGCCAACTCTTTGACATTCATCACAAGATAAAACATACCTTCTGGCATCTTTAAAGAGGGTTGGCCAATAAAAACCTGATTGTAGAACCTTCTACGCGGTTCTATCTCCAGCATGATGCCCTCCATAGGCGCTGCTATGGCATTTTCTTAATATCTCTTGTTGCTCATATTCTAGTACGCATCTTCTCATAATACCATCAACTCCTTCTTTATATAAATGTGGGTCATCCTAAAAGTAATGCCTCAAATCATAAAAGAATTTTCTTCTTTGCTGAGCTATAAAGGTCGGAGGCAAATACTTGGAAACAATAAAGTTAGCATAATCAGCATACCAAGGAAGGTCTCGCGAAGTTACATTTATTGCAGCCAACTGTTCATTTGGAAAACTATCATTAACAGGAATAGGATCAAAGGAAATGTTTTCCAATCTAGACAAGTTGTCAGCCACAGGATTTTCAGCACCTTTCCTATCTACGATATGCAAATAAAACTCTTGTAAAAGCAACACCCATCTAATAAGCCTAGGCTTAGCATCCTTCTTAGTCATAAGATATCTAATAGCTGCGTGATCAGTATGAATAGTAACTTTAGAATCAACAATGTAATATCTAAACTTATCACATGCAAAAACAACAGCAAGAAACTCTTTCTCAGTAGTAGCATAATTCTTTTGAGCAGCATCAAGAGTCTTACTAGCATAATGAATAACATTCAACTTATTATCAACGCGCTGTCCAAGAACAGCACCAACAGCAAAATCACTAGCATCACACATAATTTCAAAAGGTAAATTCCAATCAGGTGGTTGAACAATAGAAGCAGTAGTTAAAGCCTTCTTAAGAATTTCAAAAGCTTCCTTACAATCATCATCAAAGACAAATGGTATATCTTTTTGAAGAAGATTAGTAAGAGGCTTTGAAATCTTAGAGAAATCTTTAATAAACCTCCTATAGAAACCAGCATGACCAAGGATACTACAAATACCTTTAACATCTCTGGGATAGGGCATTTTCTCAATTGCCTCCACTTTCGCTCTGTCAACTTCAATACCTCTTTCAGAAATTTTATGTCCAAGGACAATTCCTTCATTTACCATAAAGTGGCATTTCTCCCAATTAAGAACAAGGTTAGTTTCTTCGCACCTCTGCAAAACTTTATCAAGGTTGTGCAAACAATTATCAAAAGAAGTTCCATAGACGGAGAAATCGTCCATGAAGACCTCAATAATTTCTTCACAAAAGCCATGAAAAATAGCAGACATGCATCTTTGAAAAGTAGTAGGAGCATTGCATAAACCAAACGGCATACGTCTATAAGCATAAGTTCCATAAGGACAAGTAAAAGTGGTTTTCTCTTGATCATCCTTCTTAACAGCAATTTAAGAAAAACCAGAATAACCATCAAGGAAACAAAAATGAGTCTTCTTAGACAACCTTTCTAACATCTGATCTATAAACAGTAAAGGGTAATGATCTTTCTTAGTAACTTTGTTTACCTTCCTATAATCAATGCACATTCTATAACCAACTACTACCCTTTGAGGAATAAGCTCGTTATTCTCATTGGGCACAACAGTCATACCTCCTTTCTTAGGAACACAATGAACAGGACTAACCCATCTACTATCAGCAATAGGATAAATAATACCAGCATCAAGGAGCTTTAATACCTTATTTCTTACCACATCCTTCATCTTGGGAATTAGGCGGCGTTGATGCTCCACGACTGGCTTCGCGTCTTTCTCCATATTAATGGCATGCTGACATAAAGTGGGAGAAATCCCTTTTAAATCATCAAGAGTATATCCCATAGCTCCTCGGTGTTTCCTCAATATCTCCAATAATCTTTCTTCTTCCTTTCCTGAAAGTTTAGAGCTAATAATAACAGGATATATTTTCTTATCATCTATGTAAGCATATTTAAGATTATCAGGCAAAGGTTTTAATTCAAACACAGGATCTTCCTTAGGTGGCAAAGTGGTACCAAGATCCTCCACAGGTAGATTATGCTTGATTAATGGTGGTTGACGAAGAAGAATATCGTCAATCTCTTCTCTTTTCTTACTGAAAACATCACTTTCGTGATCTTCCATGAATTGCTGCAAGGCATTATTAGGAGCAAGAGCAATAGAAGCAAGCTGTTCAACTTGAAAATTTTCATTAGGCGTGTTATTTTCATAAGAAGTCTTAGCAAACTTGGAAAAATTAAACTCATAAGACTCTCCATTGAACTTAGTAAAAAAATTCTCCTTCTTACAATCTATCACGGCGCCACAGGTGTTCAAAAATGGTCTACCAAAAATAATAGGACAAGTTTTACTAGCCTCCTTACCAAGTACTAGAAAATCAGTAGGGTATTTAGTCTTACCGCAAAGAACTTCCACATCTCGAACAATACCAAGAGGCCAAACAGTTTCTCTGTTAGCAAGCTGAACAACCACATCAATATCTTCAAGTTCACAAGCGCCAATCTCGTGCATGATTTCTTTGTAAAGCTCTAAGGGAATAGCACTTGCACTAGCACCAATATCACATAAACCATAATAGCAATGATCTCCAATCCTGACAGAAATAACAGGAACACTTGTTTTCCTATGCTTTTTAGGATGTGAGAGAATGTTAGAAGCATCTTCACAAAAAAGAATATATTCATCCCCTACATCTTTAGTAACAAGATCCTTCAATATAGCTACAGGAGACTTAATAGTAATTTGCTCATCAGGTTCTGCAGCTTTCTTAGTACTTTTATTAGACACACTTACCAAAGTAGAATACTTCTTTACCTTAGCAGGGAAAGGTGTCTTCTCAAAATAAGGTTCAGGCACAATGTTATCAATAGTACAAACTTCAGTAGCTGCAGCAGGTATATGACTAATAGAGTCCTTATAAGGCGCATGATATTTGTTCCAATCTTTCTTTGGAACATCAAGATAAGAGGCAAAGGCCTTAAGACAATTAGCAAGTATTTGTGAATCAAGACCATAAGCAGTGCTGACACTATGGAAGTCATCGGTCCCCATAAAAGATTTAATGCATTCATAATCATAGTTTATACCTGACTTCCTACCTTTGTCGTTTTCCCAACCTTCAGCATTCTCTTGTATACGGTCAAGAAGTTTCCACTTAGCATCTTCTTTCATATGAGTAAATGATCCAAAGCAAGAAGCATCCAAATAATCCTTATCAGGAAGAGTAAGCCGCGCATAAAAATTATCAATAACAATATTATTGGGGAGCTCATGAATGGGGCATTTGAGCATTAGTAACTTCAATCTCCCCCACGCTTGGGCAATACTCTCTCCATCATGAGGCCAAAAATTATATATCCGGTTATGATCTTTATGAATTTCACTTGGAGGATAAAACTTGGAATAAAAGAGAGGTACAATATCCTCCCATGCCATAGATGGACCATCTTGGAGTAGTCGATACCACTCTTCAGCTCTGCCTTTCAATGATAAAGAGAATAATTTCTTCTTGACCTGGCTTGGTGAAATACCTGCACATCTGAACAACTCGCATAATTCATGTATAAATAATAAGTGATCTCCCGGATGGACAGTTCCATATCCTGAATAGCAGTTATCCATAATACGCCCAACAATTTTCATAGGTATTTTAAAAGGATCAATTTCAGCAGGCGGTGGTGGTGGTGGTTCATCCACATGTGCAGCAGTAGTAGTAGATGTGTTTCCAAATAGGAAACCAAATGGATAGTTCTCCATAGCAAGGAAAAATAAAAAATAAAAGACAAAATAAAAACAATACTCACAGCGACGGTTACCTTTACCAATTCCACTCTTCAATAGCGCTACACTCCCCGGCAACGGCGCCAGAAAATAGTCTTGATGACCCACAAGTATAGGGGGTGTATCGTAGTACTTTCGATAAATAAGAGTGTCGAACCCAACGAGGAGCAGAAGGTGTTGATGAGTGGTTTTGATCAAGGATTCACTGTAAATACTAGCAAACAGTTTTTCAGGGGTATTTGGTAATACGAGTAAATAAAGTGCGAGTAAATAAAAGGCAGTAGTAACAATTGCAGCAAGTGGCCCAATCCTTTCTTCAGCAAAGGACAAGCCGGTTGTGTACTTATAATAACCAAACGTTCTCGAGGACACACGGGAGTTTCTGTCAAGAGCTTTCGCTTCATAAAGCCAATAGTCTTTATTGGTTTGATAGGTGTTATGGGGGTGAACCTATGCTAGCGCACTACCCTTACTAGGATAAATACACACTTGTGATTATACCCCTTGCAAGCATCCGCAAATACAAGAAAGTAATTAAGATAAATCTAACCACAGCCTTAAACTCTAAGATCCTACGCTCCCTGGTGCAATGGTTTTCCAACGAAGGTTTAGGTTTCTGTCACTCCAGCAACCCCACAATCGGTAGCCAAATACACAATGCATCTCACTAGGCCCATAAATGGTGAAGTATCATGTAGTCGACGTTCACATGACACCACTAGTGAAATAGCACCACAACAATATCAAACCATTAAATATTTCTCAACAATAATTCACTACTAACATCTTGACTTCTCCCATGTCCTCAAGAACTAAACGAACTACTCACAAGACATCATATGGATCATGATCAGAGGTGAAATAATGGTAAATAACAATCTGAACATAAACCTTAATTCAACGGTTCCACTCAATAGCATCAACTACAAGAGTAATCAACACCGGGAAAGTTTCCCCTATGAATATAGCAAGATCCAACTCAAGATGTTACAGCGGGATGGCGTGGTGATGGTGGAGATGAAGGTGCTGGTGATGGAGATGATGATGATGATGATCCCGATGAAGTCCGGTGCGATGATGATGACGATGGCGACGATCTCCCCTCTCCGGGAAGGAATTTCCTCGGCAGATTTCTGCCTGCCGGAGAGCTTTTCTCTCTCTGGTGTTTTCCGCCCCGCAGAGGCGGCGGTGTCTAACTCTGAGCCTCCCCCTTGACTTAGGTTTTTAGGGACGATGAAGTACGCGAAGGGGCGAGACCAGAGGTGGGCCAGGGCGGCCTCACACAGGGCTGGCGCGGCCAGGGGGCAAGCCGCGCCACCCTGGCGTGAGGGCCCCTCCTGGCTCCTCTCGACTCCTCCTTCTGGCTTCCTGAGTCTTCTGGGAAAATATAATTTCCTGGTATTTTTCTGGAATTTTCCTGATCTTCAAAATATCGTCCCTTAATGGTCCTTTTTCCAGCAGAATCCTGACTCCGACAGCAACTCCTCCAAAGATCATCAAACATGTGGAAACAAAGGAAATAACATAAGTATCAACTCTAAATATGAAATATATCAATGAATAACAGTAAATTATGATACAAAATAGTGATGCAAAATGGACGTATCATTGGACGGAGATTATACCCGGCTAACGGAGCCACTCCAAGATCTGATCCCGCGGAGCATGTGCTCCCCATCATCCAACGGCTGCGTGGGTATGCACAGCTACCCGGGTGGCTAGCAAATCCGCGTCGTTGATACAAATTTATGCACTTCACATAGTTGTGTTGCAGTTCTTTGAACTTGTCTGATCAGTTGAATTTCACATGCATCATTTCAGGTAGGCTTTCATATCCGAGGGCCACATGGAGCTGGAAAGGTGTTTGCTGAGATGTTCAAAGATAGCTCTGACAGGACATGGAAGTTCACATTTCTACTTGTCGAGATCACATCACCACGCCATGCACAGATGATGCTAGAATCTTACGTCCCAGCATAAGGATGCAAGAGACAAAATTAGCCAGCAGTGAAGCAATTTTTTGTATCCTAACTCATGTTCAATATTGGTCCTCAGATTATGGAAGTTCTGAATTTTGATCTTCCCAAAAGCGTTAGTAGGAGGAAGATGAACTATGAAGCCGCTGATCATCTCTAGTATCTTAGATATGGTGTGCTACAAAAGGACAATAATGTCACTTCGGAAATTTAGCTGAAACCTATGTTGGTTTTAGTCTCATTCCCCTTAGGTCAGATTTTTTGCGTAGTCTATGGTTTTTCATCCAAACCTCTGGTCATATTCAAATAGCAATAATATGTATTTTCTTACATTTATACAATTCTTTCAAGCCCGAGGTTTCATGGCATGCACATGAAGTGATCACCCATACAAGTAAAATGCTAGCTGACTCTTCAGTTGATCTTGTGACCCAGCTAATGATTGATGTTCCGTTAGCATAGCTAGCTGCCTGACTGAACTGTCAGTATTTACCAGAAGTTCGATATTAAAAACCAGCTTGGACTTCGGAAAATTTAGGGAAGTTTTGTATACGTTTTCTCAACATGCTGGTGTGAATTTATCCTTCTAATCCTGTGAAAGGATGACCTTATTTTGATGAGGAAAATGTATGCGTACGACTAGCCCTGAAGCAGATTAACAATACTACATACGTGACTGTAATGTAAGATCATGAAGATAGCTCGAATGTCAGACTACAGGATATGTTGTCTCTTGTGTCAACTTGGGGTGACATAGAGTATGTTTCTACCCAATATCTACATGTATGATTTTCCTTTGTGATTCTCCAAAATATAAATGTATGCGCCTGCGTCTAGAATAGCATTTTCCAGGATGTGTACTTCGGTTTTGCTGGACAAATAAATTTTGCGCAGAACGTGCATTTTAGTTAGAAATACTCCCTCTGTCCACTTTTATAAGTCGTGGAAGAATTCAACCAACAAAATCTGGCACGTTTTCGTAATTTTCCGAGTTCCCAAAGTGCCCCTCGCTCCCCGTCGCGACCACCCCTCACTTGTTGAGTAAGTGTTAGAATAAATTGATGCACTTGTAGGTGATTGGGAACTTGTTCCGAGGGATCAATCAGTTCACCTCCAGTTTCTTTGTATCGTTCGTACGAATGACTCTTTTACCTAGCGCTCAGGTGTTTTGTTCCATGTGAATAATCAGTTAGTGTCCCCAGGTCTTTTGTTCCATGTGAATAATCTTGTCGACACAGTCGATCTATACAGCGCGTTCCCCTCTCGCGTCCTCGCCCAGCCGTGAATAGGAGACATAGTAGATAATCTAAAGGCAAGAGCAGATTGTCATATCTTCACCTCTCGAAAATTCCACTATAGAAGTAACAGTTCGAAGACCCTATTTGTTTATCATATTAACTGAACAACAAGCATGGTAAGCCGTGGATAGGCGAATGGATAGGAGACATAGACGATGTAAAGGCAAGAGCTGAAGGGCAGATTTATTTCTGCGAGCAAACCAATACAATCTTCCACATAATCTGGAAGAAAGACAGACAGTAGCTCTGCAAATTTGCACGAGACAGTTACATCGTTTCTCTACAATTCGAATGTAACTTGGTAACAATTTCTACATGGATCGATCATACAAATAGTTAACTGAACAACAAGCACGACACATTCTTAAACCGTGGATATATGACACAGAGAAAAACAATCTAAAGGCAGGAGCAGATTTATTTCTCTGAGTTAAACAATACAATCTTCCACACAATCAGGAAGAAAGAAAAACAATTATACTCTGCAAATTTGCACGAGCCAGTTACATCGTTTCTCTATAATTCGAATGCAACTTGGTACCAATTTCTACATGGATCGATCATACAAACATAGTTACATCTGGGACAGCTTTACACCCGTTGTGCATTCCATACCGCCAGTGGAATCTTGAACGTAATCTTCTCTGGCCTCGGCTCTGGTATCGCCCGCAAGATGAACTTGATCCGTGGGGGCTTCTTTCTTGGCAGCTCGACGAAAGCATCGACCTTCGCAGCAGCGGCGGGACGATGAACGGAGGAGAACCAAGGGAGTTTGAGCGCCTTGGCTGCCGTCAGGCGCTTGTCGGGATTGCAGGTGAGAAGCCCTTGCAACACCTGGAATCCATCCTTGGAAAGCTTCTCTTCGGGGAAGATATCCCGTAGACTGTTGTGCTTGTGCCTGGCAGCCGGTAGCAGTGGTAGCGCCTTGGCGGCCAGCGGCAGAGACGTGAACCCCGGCCACGTCCTCTTGTCCGGCATGCCGAGCACTCGGAAGATACTACAGAGCTGGCCTATCTCCTCGTCGAAGTCGATCTCTTCATCATCCTCGCCAAGGAACAGTGTCTTGCCTGTGAGCATCTCAGCCATGACGCATCCAAGCGACCATGTGTCGACGAGCGTGTCGTAGTCCGGCTTCTCCAGCAGCATCTCGGGCGCCATGTAGGATGCGGAGCCGGCCTGGGTGTAAGGCGGAAGCTCAGACATGGAAATCGCCAGCCCGAGGTCGCAGATCTTGACGAGGTCGCCGTCTTCGCCGACGAGGATGTTGGCCGGCTTGATGTCCCGGTGGACGACGTGGCGTTCGTGCATCAGCTTGGCCCCGGTGAGTAGCTTCCACATCATGGTGCGGACTGTTGATTCCGTGAGCGGCGGACCGCGGCGCCTGTCCCACAGGAAGGTCTCGAGGCTCGACGCGGCGATGTACTCCATGGCGAGGCAGGTGTCTCCGGTGATCGAGTCGCGCACCAGGCCCTCGAAGCCGACCACGTAAGGGTTCCCGCTGCATGCCTCCAGGAGACGGGCCTCGCTCAGGAGCTCGGCCTCGGCGGCGTCAGGGTCAGGGGCCTCCTCGGTCTCGTCCGTCGAGGAGAGGGCCTTGATGGCGACCGTCTTGCCGGTGGCGCGGTGGCGCGCCTTGAGGACGACGCCGAAACTGCCCATGCCGATGGGCAAAAAATCCTCGTACTCTTCGGTGCTCCCCATGCTGGTGTGGATCCTCTTGCTGCAGCTCGCCGATTCTTGCGTGGTCTCCCCCTGGCCGGCGTCGATGACGGCGGCAGGTCGCTTGCGGGCGGGCATGGCGATCAATTGATTGTAGAGGACAGGAGGCGGTGGAGGTGGTGTAGGCGTCCCGGTGTAGATCGGCGGCATATATACAGACATGGTAATGACTTCGATCGAAGCGAGCTGCAACTTGCGATCCAAAGTTCCAAACACAAGACATAATCGGATTCAGTTTGGAACGACAGCTTGATTGGCGGTAACTATTTCGACGGGCTGCGTCACCATCTTGCTATCGGATTCAGTTTGGCTTCAATTTGGAAAGAGAGCTCAATGGGCGGTAACTGTTTCGAAAGGCTGCGGCACCATCTTGCTATCGGATTCGATAGAGCCACACGGCACGCGGATGCATCGTTTCCGTGCCGCCTGCGTTTCCGTGTTTGCTCGGCGCCCCGCGCCGCTGCGCGGACGGCGGTGCCCGGGTCGAGATGAGCCCTACGCCGCTGCGCGTACAGTGGTGCCCGGGTCTTCTCCTGCATCTCACCGTACCAACGCCGCTGCCGCGGCGTCCACCTCGATCTAAGGAGTGCACTTTGAGCATCTGGCGCTAAGGAGTAAGGAATGCGTCCTTCAAGGGCCCCCTTCAAGGCTCCTTCAATGTCAGGGTCCTACTTCTATATCACGAAGAATAAGCAGGAAATCTGAAAATGGTGCAAACCACGCGGGGATCTGGATCTAAAGGAGGGCAAAAACGAGATAAAAGGGTGCAAGAACAAGAACACGAGATAAAGTTTTTAGGGTTTTTCTTAGCGCGCCGCCCATCCACCATCTCTCTAGCTTATATAGGAGTACGCTGGAGCCGCGATTAAGGTTCAGATACAATTAGTCTCAATGCAATCAAACCATGCTTATTACATTGACATCACATTATAGCGCGAAACGGTATGACTGAATGTCCGCTGTTGGATCTCCCGAGCTCAGCTTCACTAGTGGCCGTTGGATAACTGACGGAGAGAGAAACAGGACACCATCGACCGGATGCAAATCCGGACATTACCGCCGCCTGGAGACAAGACTTCAAGGCTTGAAGGGCAGGAAATGTGACTTAGATGAACTTGGCATCCTCCCAAGTGGCTTCCTCTTCGGAAAGGTTCTCCCAATGTATGAGCCATTGGGGCACGACAACGTCATAATCACCTGCAGAGTGAGGAATCTGTCAGTGTTGCAGAATTGACAGGGAAAAAGTTTTGATCTTACCATCCGGCGTGAGTAGGGGAAGGTTAGGATTAGGGACTGTTGCAGGGCCTAGGTGCTTCTTCAACTGATTCACATGAAAGACATCATGTATCTTGGCACTGTCAGGCAATTGCAATTTGTAAGCCACTCTCCCAATTTTTGCAAGTATTTTGAAAGGGCCGTAGAATTTAGATGTTAGTTTCAATGCATTGCGCAGACCCAGTGATGTTTCTCTGTATAGCTGCATTTTTAGGTAAACCATATCTCCCACCTCAAAAGATCTTTATGTCCTGTTGAGATCAACAAACTTCTTCATCTTGTTCTAAGCTTGTACC
Source organism: Dactylis glomerata (assembly GCA_007115705.1). Lineage (NCBI taxonomy): Eukaryota > Viridiplantae > Streptophyta > Magnoliopsida > Poales > Poaceae > Dactylis > Dactylis glomerata. The sequence continues at coordinate 1,009,554 of QXEO01001145.1, forward strand.
CAATTCTGTTACATAAACTTCATGATGTTTTCATATTCAGCAATAGTAATTGTTGCTTGAGGACTAGTATCACATGGAATTGAAAGCTCTCCCACTTGAGGAGGATCATAACCATATAGTGCTTTGCAAGGTGAAGTTTTTATTGCAGTGCGGTAGGATGAGTTGTATCACCACTCAGCAACAGATAACCAATCATCCCATTTGGTAGGCTCTCTGAGAGCCATGCATCTCAAATATTGCTCAAGCCACTGGTTAACTCTTTCTGTCTGTTGATGCGTGCAAAATTCATGCATGAAAACTTTGTAGTTTATTGATGCATATTCCAATATATTTAAATGTTATGAGATGTTATAATCATGTTTTGCATTGATTTATGGGGATTTTCCATCGATTCCCCTTATTTTGGTTATAACTCTGCAGAACAGAAAACCCTGTTTTGCGTATTTTGACGTTTCAGGGACCTTCGGGAACTCAAATTGATCTAGGATTTTTTGGGCGTGAATATTTTTACATGAGAAGCAACCTGGGAGGAAGAAACACACGAGAGGGCCACCAGAGCCCAAAAGAGCACAGGTGGTGGCCGCGCCACCCATGCTCGTTTGAGCCATGAGGCTCCGATGTCATCCGCCTTCGCTCCAGATCGCTCAGCTTGACCTAAAAACGTCTATATAAAGACCCCTCAAGGCGTTCTCTCGAGGAGGCGACGGAGAAACACGAAACAGAGGATGTTCCAGCGAAGATTGGAGGGGAAACGCTGCTGGAGTCGCCCCCGGTCGCTTCTCCAACCTCTCCAACATCACCAACACCGCCACCATGATTGAGAGGGAGTATTCCACCTCTGGACTATGGGTTTGTGGCAGTATTTTATTCTATTTATCTCTTGTGCTATGATGTTTAGATGCCATATGAGCTGCCTAACATGATTATGGCCATATTATGTAATTCATATATGGTGGATCCTTATTTTATTGGATGATCTATGAGATGTGATACTTTATTGTGTTCTTAATGTATGAGTAGATGCATATTGTTACCCCATTTTTTGTTAATTGTTCTGATCCAACTTGTATGCGAGAGCATGAGGGGGATGGTGTGTATTAGATGGAGTAACTTGGTAGTACTAATGAATTATGATAGGAATTTCATGACCTGCTATGGTGTTTACCAATCCATAGTTACCTCACTAGGGATTAAAAAAATGCATGTGCTATATTTCTTAGATGACAACTAAGAATCCTAAGTTGACATTCATAGACCATGTTCTGTTGGGGTTCGATGCAAATAACAAAAGTTTTATTTCTACGCAATCCCGAATTGCCCAAGGATCTATCTATTAGTAGTGTTGTAATGGTAAAATGGTGTTCGGCGACATACCCTTGAAGACCGAACGCGGGGATTACGCCCCCGCACATGCATTAATGATAAAGCTGACCTAGCCAACCTCAAGGTCGTTGTATAACTTGGTGTAGCGACTCTGGCGCCATAAGTGCAGCACCTCCGCATAACACACACATACGTTGATCACGATGACCCCCGGAATCTCCGATCCAGCCGAGATTGTGGAAGTAGGCGGCTTTGGACCAGACCCAAAAACTCCGCAGCATGACGGCGTGCATCGATGGTGTTGTCTCGCTACTACACAACCCTTCGAGAGGCCACACAAGAGAGAGAGGTGGAGGTGGAGAGGGGGGTGCACCAGAGCTCCAGGCTCATGGAAATTGTGTTGTGTCCATCTCTCCCTGGGGCCCCATTTATATAGTGGGGAGGGGTTGCACCTTGCCCCTCCCCAAGGCACCAAGGCGGCGGCCAAGGGCGGTGGCGGCCAGGGTGGGGCCAGACGCCCCCACCCAAACCCTAACCCTAGCCCAGTTGGGCCCTAGGGCCCATGATACCTTGGCCCCTTAGTCCAATAAGGGGTGACCTAGGGTTAATGTACTCCTCCGGGAGGAGCCCAATTAAGGTAGGCTGCATATTTAATTATTATATAATCTTTTAATTAATATTAATTCATTAATTAATATCAATTACATAATATTTAACTCCCCGCTACTCCGAAACACTTCCGGACCCATCGAAACACTTTCAAACTCCACCGAAACTATTTCGGACTCCGCCGGAACTATTTTAGACTTAATCGGAACGATTCCTTCTCTCTTAAATCAACACTCAATGTTTTTGAATATTACCAAAACTATCTCAAACATCATGAACCCTTAAGTGTGTTAACCAATGGTTTGAGAACATTACAGACATTACCGAGAACTCTCTTTGGTAAATGATCATCAATCAGATCTGGATATCCGTGATAACCCCTGTGCATTCTATGAAGTTCTTTTAGTTGTTGAACCATAAACGTTGATGTACCTTTCCCTTTGTTTCGCTGATACTGTTATAGTCTATGATCTGATTGTCGGTATCCCTATACCTCGTTCAATCTTGTTACCGACTAATGATGTTTAACTCGTACCATGGTATTCCATCCCCGTGACCTAGTAACATGCTGTGCAGCTTTGGATGTAATCTCACTAAGTGGGCCTAGACTACCATATTCATCATGCGGATGAACAAACCCTGCTCTTGGTTCATACGCCTCTACATACTACACTGGAGAACCCCAAAAGACACCTTTTCAGTCACCCGGTTACGGTGTGACGATTGATGCAATCAAAGCTTCCTCCTGAAGTAGTGATTAAATACAACCTCATGGTTTGAGGATTAAGTTACAATGCTTTCTTCATATCGCAACATGAACATCATGACACGATTGTGTTGCAATACTATCATTTGAGTATGTCCACCATGGTATTACTAAATGACATGATCTCATTGTCAATTGGCGTAATGCTCCATGATCTGGAAACCTCGATCATCAGTTGAACAATGAACTAGTAATTAGAGGATTACTAGGGACTCCTTTCATTTAATACCACACCTGTATCAATGTTTCCAATTGACATAGTTATAGCATAGTATTAAACTTATTATGAACTATATAAAATATGCAAATAAACCATTTATTATTTTCCTCTAGGGCATATTTCCTTCCGTCTCCCACTTGCACTAGAGTATAAATAATCTAGTTGCATTTGTTTATCGATCATGGAACATATCAGACATATGAATCTTTGATCATGCTTGCCTATGAGGAGCTTCGTTAGCGATCTGCACAACTCAGATCTTTTATATTTTTTCTAACTTGTCAATCCAATTGACACTATACCATCATCGTATGTCAAAGTATATGTTTTGGCAGAAGAGTGAGACTTTGTATTCTAGCTTTTGCAATGGTGTTTGATCAATCACATTGATTTTCTCATACAGCCATGTAAAGTAGAAACACACTCATCTTAGAAGATGAATTTTCTTAGCCATAACACTATACTTGCTACTTACAAAGCATCTTCAATTCATGTAGAATTGCCTAAATGCAGTCTTAATGCCCACAAACGCTTCTCTTAGCTTAATCTTACAGGAGTTTTTCAAACTTTCTAAACTCAGTGAATATTCACTTTCTTTCAGAAACATACCCTTAGTCCTTTTACGGAACCTCAAGGATAGACCTTCTTAGTTCAATGATTCACTAATCATTCCTGAACAAGTCTTTCAACATTTGAATTTTGGTCACATTATGTCTTATGTATAACATGGTTCTTCGATAACACAACAATGAGACGCTTCCGTTGGCCATTATTGAGTTCTGACTCAATATTTTCCATAGTCATTTGGTTAAAACCTTTAAACCATCCTGTACATTCATAATTATGACCAAAAATACATTCTGACTTTGACGTTTAATCTATCTCATAGATATCAATTTCTCCACTTATTAATTCTAATTAATAATTTTGATACCGAACACACTTATTCATAATATGTAATTTACATATACGAATTTAGTCTTAGCTCCCACTCAGAATATATACTCTACATATGGAGTAGGAATACAACTATTTTATATGCTCCAACTCAGCTTAATGTAAACAGCTACTCTTAACAATTTTGGATTCTTCCAAAATTTCCTTTGATTCTTTATCAAATCGAGATACCCTAAATGCGAAGTATTAAATTCAAATAATTTGTAAAACCATTGCCTTATCTTAAACTAATTTAAGAACTTGCAATGATGACAATTCATGGATTTAATTAAAGAATTTTAAAGCATCGCTACACATTTGTAGTCAACTCATTGAATTTGTCTAAAACAACTTTTAAGACAAGTCGAGCTTTTATGTCTTTTATAAAGATTCACTTCTTCCTCATAATCCAGTATTATTTGAAAATTAAGTAATACAATTTACTTAATAAGATCAAGTAACAATTAATTCTCAATCTTAAATATAACCTTTAATTTCAATATGAATCCAAATCACCTTTTGCATTTAGGTCCGCCATCTTTTTTCATAGTTAGTAGGTATGTCTAGTTCCAATAACTTGACAAGTAAATTATGAATTACACTTTGCGAACCGGCGCAATTTAATTCACGAATCATATTCAATAAAGGACTTCATTATATGATCAATATCATTAATTCTCTTTTCTAATATAGACCTTCACTTCAGAACATATTCCGCTGTGCTATTCTGATACTCCCTCTGTTCCTTGATATAAGGTGTAAGTTTTCTGTGAAAAATTCCAGAATATAAGGTGTATGACGGGATTGTCTGATTTTTTTACACAATTTAGGAGTCAATTTGATTATGAGATATAAGATACCAAGATTTCTCTATTTTTCCTCTATTCTCACAGTGATCACCTACCTGTATTAATGTCTACAAGTATCAAAATTTGCCATTTTAGCCCATGCGTTCATATTCATGCGAGAAAACTATACCCCTTATATTAAGGAACGGAGGGAGTATTATAAAGACAAAGTCAATTACTTTAATTGATCCTTTATTTTCTTCCTTTTAACACTTTTACCGAGAAAACAATTTCTCTAAACTGCACCAATTTCCTATTGCAATACAAACTTTGCATCTTTTGGTTTTCAGAAGATATGTCCATATTCATATAAGGACTTTTGTACAAAGAATTTTAATTTCGAATTATCAAGAATAACTCGAAATCTTTCATAAATCACACTATGACACATATAGTATTATTTATATGGCTTCCAATTTATTAAAATTGAGTTCAATGCTTATTTTCAATGTGCTACTTTTAATGATAATTTAATGCCACTGATGACCCACAAGTATAGGGATCGCAACAGTCTTCGAGGGAAGTAAAACCCAAATTTATTGATTCGACACAAGGGAAGCCAAAGAATATTTATAAGCCTTAACAGATGAGTTGTCAATTTAGCTGCACCTGGAAACAGACTTACTCGCAGCAGTTTATCAGTAGCAACAGTTTTATAGTAGTGGCAGTAGTAAAATAGTAGCAGCAATAGTAAAATAAAGATGATAGCGGTATCAATAGTAAACAGTAGGATTAAATACTGTAGGCATAGGGATGGATGAACGGGCGTTGCATGGACAAGATAATTCATATAATAATCAAGACATGGGCCAATTGCAGATAAATAATGATAAAGTATCCTAGTACTAAACAACCATAGGCATGTATTCCGTATATAGTCGTGCGTGCTCGCAATAAGAAACTTGCACGATATCTTTTGTCCTACCAGCCCGTTTGCAGTGGGGCCTCAAGGGAAACTACTGGTAATTAAGGTACTCCTTTTAATAGAGTACCGGAGCAAAGCATTAACACTCAGTGAACACATGTGATCCTCACATCATAGCCATCCTCTTCGATTATCCCAATTATTGTCACTTTGGGGCCTCGGGTTCCAGACAACGATATATGTATACAACTTGCAGGTAAGATCAAAAATAACAATTATCATCATAAAACAATAACAAGTTCAGATCTAAGATCATGGCACTCGGGCCCAAAGTGACAAGCATTAAGCACAACAAGTTGCAACAATGTCATAAGCACTAACAATGGATACTAGGCACCATGCCCTAACAATCTCATAGCAATTACATGAATGATCTCATCCAATCCCTACCATCCCCTTCGGCCTACAGCGAGAATTACTCACACATGGATGGGGGAATCATGGATGGTTGATGGAGAGATGCCAGTGATAATGATGGTGATGATCTCCTCCAAATCCCCGTCCCGGCAGGGTGCCAGAACGGAGTTTCTGGTACCGAATTGTGGTTTCTGGTGGTGACGGCGCAACGGAACTTTATCTAGGAAAAACGCTGAACCCCCGATGTTTTCAGGTCAGAGGGTATATGTAGGCGGAAGGAGGGGTCGAGGCGACGCCTGGGGCGGCCACACCACCCCCTGGCGCGGCCTGGCCTGGCCTGCACCACCAGGTGGTGTGTGCCCCCTGTGGCCCCTCTCCATCTTGTACTCTGGCTCCGTGTGTCTTCTGGTAAAATAGGAACTTTGCGGTATTTTCTAGGATTTTTCCTGAAAGTCGGATTTCTGCACAAAAACAAGACACCAGTGCAATTCTGCTGAAAACAGCGTTAGTCTGTGTTAGTTGTATTCAAAACACACAAATTAGAGGAGAAACAACAGCAAAAGTGTTTGGGAAAGTAGATACGTTTTGGACATATCAACTCCCCCAAGCTTAGCTTATTGATTGTCCTCAAGCAATTCAGTTAACAACTGAGTGCGATAAAAGAAACTTTCACGAACACATTTGCTTCATAAGATGTATATATTCTCACTATATGATCAAGTACTTAAGCAATTCATAATAAGAGGTATGCAACAAATGTTATCTCATAGTCATGCAAGCTATGAAAAAGTACCAACACACTAATAACAAGCAACATGAAACATAAGAAGCTATAGGATTGTAATGCTCATAATAAGATATGAAAGAGTGGTATCTCGCTTGCCTTTATTTGTGGAGCAAAACATAAATGCCAAAGCACCTCTGAAGTTCAAGAGAAGACTAGAAGTAGAAGTATCAAAGATACAAGCATCAAAGCTATACCACAATTAACCGTGTTCTGGGACAAGCACATTGCACAAAGAATGACAGCTATGCTCTCAAGAAGGTGCTTAAATTTAGAAGATGAAGAATCAACATAAAGCAAAAGAAAGGCCCTTCGCAGAGGGAAGCAGGGATTTAACATGTGCTAGATCTTTTCATTTGTAAAACATGGATAAAAATTTGTTTTGAGAGGTAGTTGTTCCTGTCAACGACTGGCAATGGGGTTCTTGCTATCTTCCATACTAAACAAGTTGAGAGCGATTTCGAGTTCTTTGAAAAATTGGCACATTTGTGCTCTTTTATAAAGATTGGCACTCCTCCCCACTTTTATTTTCACAAACCATGGCTAACCGATTCCATCGGGTGCCCACCAACTTTCGCATACCATGGAGGAGTGCCTTTTTTTAGATTACAATGGTCTGACCAGCTCCCTTGCAAAATTAATGACGAGCAGATGAAGCATGCAAGTCGAGGGGTACTTAATTCAATATGGAAGATAGCAAATCCGACCACTATGTCCTCATGAGCTAAAAATAGTGGCACAAAATGAGAAGTATTTGAAGGTTTTGAAAGGTAGCACATGAAAATTTACTTGAAATGGCTTTGAAATACCATGCATAGGAATTTATAATGGAATCTTTGGAATTACTTGGGTTTTAGGAGTTGGATGCATGAGAAGTATTCCCTCTCAGTACAAGTGAAGGCTAGCAAAAGACTGGGAAGCGACAATCGAGAGAGCAATAACTATCATAATCATGCTTGCGACAAAACAAAATTAATATAGGCATAAAAGCGATACAAGAGTTCTGAGGCAAAGTAAATCATCAGGCTTAATTGACTTTTGTTCAGTCATATGCATGCTTGAGCATGTGCCAAGTCGATTCAAATGAAACTTTCAGAGGAGGATACCACAATATCATACCGTTTTATGAATAGAACAATGCAAGCAAACATCTATGTGACATGCTACAAACTATTAGTAAATTGGAACTAACCATATAAGAGCAAGAACTACTAAGCATCCATTAAATAACATACACCTTACATGAACAAACTAAGCACATCCATATAAATGAGTATATGTACAAAAATGAAAACAAATAGAGTTCATACCAACCTCTCACCACATCTCGAGTTGTCATAAGTCATCATTATTGCCTTTCACTTGTGTGGCTTGAATAATATGAAGTGATAACCAAGCTCCAATGGAGTCACGGGAGACCAAACTCTGTAGCAAACTTTACAAAATCAGAAAAGAACAACAAATATTTTTAGATTTTCGAATTTTAAAGCAAGAACAGAAGGAAAACAACAAACAAAGTTTTTTTTTGGATTTTTTGAATACCATACCGAAAATAGAAAGTGAAGCAAACTAATACTAGAAAACTAAAGACACAAACAAAGAGAAATAACAAAAATATTTTTGGTCTTTTTGTGTTTTGGAAAGTAGAAACAAAAATAAGAACAACAAAGAAAAATAAAGAAAGTGAAACATGGATATACAAAGTCCCGACAGAATATGATGTATAGATGAGTGAGTTGTTGGTATATCTCCCCCCAAGCTTAGGCTTTTGGCCTAAGTGGAGATCAACCCCAACGCGGCCAAGAAGTGGCATCTCCAAAATATGATGAAGAAGTACCTTCGTCCTGATATGAGCTCGAGGGCGCCCCGGTATGGTACACGGTGTAATAATTAGCAGACGCCTCCTCCTCCTCCTGGCTCTCGGCGCCCTGCTGCATATGGAAGCCAAGCAACCTAAGCTGCTTGTCCAACTCCTCCTCCGAACGCGACCAAGGTCCCCTGCAAATACTAAACAAACTGGGATGCGGCAAGGGAACTTCCCTTTCATCTCCATCAGTAAATAACATTCTGTAAACTAGTTTTCCTGCACATGAGTTAGCAGTAACAAAGTGATGGATCTTCATAGCAGCAAGATCAAGTCTCTGTGGGACAAACAATGTATCATTAGGAGCAACAGAAAGGCCCAAAGCAGCAACAATGTATGCAGCAATAATGTCTCCATAAATGGGTCCCCTAGCAGCTAGGCAATGAGCAATGAGAGCACCGAGGTTGTACTTCCTACTAACATCAAGCGCAGTAGCTAGAAAAGCTAAATGATAATTAGAAATATTACTAGTGTTCTCCCTACCAAGAATACTGGTGGCAAGATAGTAAGCAAAGTATCTAATAGCTGGGAGTTGAATGTTTCTTATCTTGCCACGCTGGGCTGTGCGGTCATCATCATTGGTCACCCCTCGGTATAGCTCTAGCAAATCAGCAGGTCGGTTCTGAATCTTCTTTGCTATCCCAAACATGGTAATACCTAGGATGCTGCAAAATCTCTCCAAAGACATGGTGATAGAATTATCATAAATTTTAAATGCAATAGATGGCTTGAAGGCGGAGTTAGAAAATTTAAAGCTCTCAAAAAAAATCTTTGTGAGCATAGCATATTGGTTACTCTCATCAATCATGTATGTAGTCAAACCAACCCTGTCAACAAGGAGTAAGAAATCATCAAGGATCCCTGCATCACTCAAAAAGTTAGTACAAGGGAAAGTTGATGGATGTGCATCTCCATCATCCCCCTCATCACCAATGTTTGGTGACATACGATCTTCATTATAGGATGTCCTGAATTGAGTAGTTGATCTTGAAGGCCTTGATGACCTTGGTGCTTCTCTCTCAAAGACTTCTCCAGGTGTGATTATCCATTTTCCTTTTCTGAAATATTTAAGCCAACCTCATAAAAAATGATTTTGAGACAAAAAAAATGAAGAAGACTACCATAGGGAGTTGCAAGAGGGCTAACATGCATCAAAATAACTTATCTAAGCAATAGAACAAGCATGCAAACTCATTTAACCTGTCACCTATAGTGCTAAAATACTCAAGAAATACTCCACTAACACTAGTAGGAAAAGGCTTATAGATAGATGTTTTATCACTGGAGCACATTATTCAATATGCTCCACTAGTATTTACTAGTGGCGCATTTGCAAATATGCTCCACTGATAATTTTTCTACTAATGGCGCATATTGGTCAGAATGCGCCACTAATATCCACATGGGACCCACCAGAAGGGTCGTCGACAAAATATCCTGTCTTATCAATGGCGCATTTGTTATATGCGCCACGCATATTTGACCTTTTAGCGGCGCATACCATAAAAAATGCGCCATTGATAACATGTGGGCCCCACCTAGGCCCTACTGGCCTGACCTCTGCCAGGGATATGCGTGGCGCATATACCAATATGCACCACTGATAATTCAAATATCAATGGCGCATATTGAAGATGCGCCACGCATAACCTGTGGGACCCACACCTCTGAAAAGGTGGCAGACTTATCAGTGGTGCATTTTTTGCAATATGCGCCACTGATAAGGTCGCCCAGATCTATAAGTTGGCAGCCCCACCACCACCATTTCATTCTTCTCCATCTAACACCAAACTAGATCTAGCTCATCTTCCTCCCCCCACCACCTCAATTTCTCCATTCTTGCCTCCATTCTTAGTTGTTAAACCTACTTTGCTCCATAGTTTTGTGAGGGGAAGCCTCTCCAAGTTGTAGATCTACTAAACCAACTAGTTTTCCTCCTCCAACATCCATCTTTGTCCACTTCTTTCTCCAACAACCCCACACCTCTCTCGTCGCACGGACTTGGGTCAAAAATGATTCTATATACACTAGGTGAGTTGTATGCATGTGGATGTTTTGTGTGGCCGGTGGACGTCTCGCATGTGGTGTACGCGCATGCATGCATATGTGTGCATGCATGCTTGTGTGTGGTGCATGAATGTTTACAGGTGACGAAGAAGCAAGAGCATGTTGCTTGCTACGGCGTGGTGCATGGATGTTTGCCGAAATGTTGATTAACTTCCGTTTCGGCAAATTTTTGCACTACCCATACATCCTATTTTTAGGAGAGGTCATGCCGAATTTTTTCGGTTGCCATGCATGCATGCATGCATGCATGTGTGTGTGTGTGAGTGCATGATGGTGTGTGATTCTAAGGTACTCTCTTTTTACTCTATACTGTTAGATGTATATATTTGTATATTGTATTTCCCCACTTGTTAGGGGGTTTTCCTGCATATTTGCACACCTGTACATGTACTATATATATGTTGACTTTGGCCCCTATGGAATACAACTTGTCTATTCCTAACATGGTATCAGAGCTAATTTTAGGATTTCGTGACCGCCGCCGCCAGCTCGCCCTGGCCTCTGTTTAGCTGGTTCCCGTCCTGGCCGCCGCCGCCGTCGTCCTCCCTGGACGTCTTCTTGGTCTCCTCCCGCTCCTGGACGTCTTCTTGGTCTCATCCCGCTCGGATTGGATCGGCCTCCTTTTTCCTCTGTCTTCAATCGTGATCCCGTCCGCCCTCGGCTCCGTCTTTGAGCCCGCTCGCCAGCTTGCCCCGTGGTGCTGCTGGTCTTCAATCGCTGCTGGTCTTCGATCCCCGCCCCCAGGCATCGATATACTTGCTGGCTCCGACCCGTCCGTCGCCCGCCAGAGCTAGTCCCGTCGGCCTGGAGTCGGTCCGACCCGTCCGCCGCCAGGTGCCTGGATCGCCCCTGAGAATCGTCCGCCCGTCATCTGCATGCCCTACCCGTCATCTGCAGGCCCTCACATGGAAATCATCTGCAGGTCCCGCCCCGTCAGCCGCCGTCTGCCCCCGGACCTCCTGCCCGGATTGGATCGATCCCCAGCAACGCCCGCTCGCCTTGTTCCCCGCGTTGACCCGGCTATGAGATCTGAGTGCAAAAAAAAGAGAGAAAAAAAGAGAGAAGTATGTCTTCCTTATCGGGCTATGTTGCGATTCCTTGCTGCCCAGAGATTTTTGATGGTGCGAATTACCCTGATTTTGCCGCCTTTATGCGCGTTCACATGCGCGGTCTCTGTTTATGGGGTGTGCTCTCCGGCAAGGTCTCTTGTCCGCCGTACCCCACTGCTCCTGTGGCTTCTATTCCGCCGACGCCGGTTGTTCTCGACGATGGTGCTTCTCAGGAGGCCAAGGATGCTGGTAAGAGTGCCGATGATAGTGCTGTTGCTGCCTATGAGCTCAAGCTCAAACAGTACTCTGATGATCTCGAGACCTATCGGCTGAATCTGGCCGCCTACACTCAGTGGATGGATGAGGATGCTCGTGCTGCTGCTGTTCTCACTTCCAGTGTTCTACCACAGTTTGCCTCTGAGTTTATGGGTCTTCCTACTATTGCTGACATGTGGGCTCATCTTCGTCAGCGCTACCAGCCATCTGGGGATGCTCTTTATCTGTCTGTGGTTCGTCAGGAGCATGCGCTTCAGCAGGGTGATTCTACTATTGATGAGTTCTACACCCAGAGTGCTGCTATCTGGCGTCAGCTTGACTCTCTTCGTACTGCAGTTTGTGGCACCTGCCCGTGTTGCCGGACGATACGCTCTGACTTGGAGTTTCAGCGTGTCTATGAGTTCTTATCTCAACTCTGCAAGGAGTTCGAGCCCCGCCGTGCGCAGCTGCTTGCTCATGGTCGTGTTCCGCTTTCTGAGGTGCTGTCTGAGCTTCGCGCTGAGGAGACTCGCCTTCGTGGTGTTGGTCTTCTTGAGGTTCCTTCTGTGCTTGCTGCTCGTGGTGCTCCACCGTCGCCTGCTCTCTTGCCTCAGTTGCGGTCGCCTGCTCCGCCTGTTTTACCCACTCATTAGGGACAACATCAGACTCAGCACCAGTAGCCTCGTGGTCAGGATCGTCGCCCTCTTTGCCACTGCACCTACTGTAACAGGGATGGACACACTGTATCCAACTGTTATACGAGGGATCCCAGTCTGCGTCGCCAGCACCAGGCTTGTGCGGTTTCTGGTTCATCAGGCTCCTCTGCAGTTGCCCTCACTGATCAGGATATTATCAGTCATCTTCGTGGTCGGCTCGCCACTCCAGGTTCTCCTTCGACAGGCACTACTGGCTCTGTGACTGGTTCTCCTGGCACTACGCGACCACCACCTCCTACACAGTCAGGTATGTCCCCGTGGTATCTGGATTCTGGAGCTTCTTTTCATATGACCTCTAATTCTTCTCTTCTGTCCGCTATTTGCTCTCTCATTTCTCGTGTCCGTGTTCTCATAGCTGATGGTACCTCTCTTCCTGTCTCTAGTCGGGGCACTCTTTCTACTTCTTCTTTTTCTGTTCCTGATATTTCTCATGTTCCTCATCTTAAGATGAACCTGTTCTCTGCTAGTCAGCTCACTGACTCTGGTTGTCGCATCATTCTTGACGCTGATTCTTGTGCTGTTCAGGATCGTCACACACAGGCCCTGGTTGGAGCTGGCCCTCGCAGCCATGATGCTCCAGGGCTTTGGGAGTTAGACTGGCTTCGTGTTCCTTCCGCTACCACTTCACCTGCTAGTTCTCCTGCGGTTGTCGCCTCCGCCACCAGCTCTTTTCAGCAGTGGCATCATCGTCTTGGTCACCTTTGTGGCTCTCACCTGTCGTCATTAGTTCATCGTGGTCTTCTGGGGTCTATCTCAGGAGATGTGTCTTTACATTGTCAGGGCTGTAGGTTAGGCAAACAGATTCAGCTACCCTATCCTACTAGTGCGTCTGTATCTCAGCGACCTTTTGATTTGGTTCATTCAGATGTTTGGGGTTCGGCTCCTTTCGCTTCGAAAGGGGGCCATCGATATTATATTTTATTCATAGATGATTTTTCCCGGTACACTTGGTTGTATTTTATGCGCACTCGCAGCGAGGTGCTCTCCATATATCAGCGTTTTGCGGCCATGGTCCGCACTCAGTATTCTACACCCATTCGTGTGTTTCGTGCTGACTCTGCTGGTGAGTATATCTCCCAGCTGTTGCGTGGTGTTCTTGCTGAGCAGGGCACTCTCGCTCAGTTCTCCTATCCCGGTGCGCATGCCCAGAATGGCGTTGCTGAGCATAAGCATCGCCATCTTCTTAAGACCACTCGTGCCATGATGATTGCTTCTTCCCTACCGCCGCATTTCTGGGCTGAGGCTGTCGCTACATTGGCTTACCTCATTAACATTCAGCCTTCTGCCGCTCTGCAGGGTGGTATACCTCTCGAGCGTCTATCTGGTCATTCTCCAGACTACTCGATGCTTCGCTTGTTTGGTTGTGTTTGCTATGTTCTCCTTCCCCCTCGCGAACGCACCAAACTGACCGCTCAGTCTGTTGAGTGTGTTTTTCTTGGATACAGTGATGAGCATAAGGGCTATCGCTGTTGGGACCCCGTTGGTCGTTGGATGCGCATCTCTCGTGATGTCACTTTTGATGAGACGCGTCCTTTCTATCCTCGTCCCATCGCAGGTACCTACCCGGTGGAAGATATATCTTTTCTTCTTTTTCCTGACACACCTCCTTCTGCTCCTATTGCTTCTTCTTCAGGACCCACTCTCGCTGATGTCTCTTCTTTGATATCGTCGTCCTCTGCTCCACCTAGTTCCCCTAGTTCTCCTCGTTCTCCAGTTTCGGAGCCTTCCTCTGCTATTCCTTCTTCCGATGAGTCCTCTTCCGCTGATGAGCTTCCCTCTACTCGTCCTGTTGTCAGCGTCGTGCCCCAGACCGTTACTCTCCTAGTCAGTACGGTCTTTCTGTTGCCTCCGAGCCAACTTCTTATTGGGATGCTGAGCGTCATCCTGAATGGCAGCTTGCCATGGCTGAGGAGATTGCTGCGCTTGAGCGCACTGGCACCTGGGATCTTGTTTCTCCCACTCCCGGTGTTTGTCCTATCATGTGTAAGTGGGTCTATAAAATTAAGACCTGCTCTGATGGATCTCTTGAGCACTATAAAGCACGTCTTGTGGCTTGTGGCTTTCAGCAGGAGCACGACCGTGACTATGATGAGACTTTTGCCCCTATGGCTCATATGACCACTGTGCGCACTCTTCTTGCTGTCGCTTCTGTTCGACACTGGTCTGTGTCTTAGCTTGATGTTCAGAACGCATTCCTCAATGGAGAGTTATCCAGCGCTGTTTGTTCACACTTCTCCTCGTGAACGCACTCTTCTCCTTCTCTATGTTGATGATATGATCATTACTGGTGATGATCCTGAGTATATTGCCTTTGTTAAGGCTCGTCTTCGTGATCAGTTTCTTATGACTGATCTTGGTCCTCTCCGCTACTTTCTTGGGATTGAGGTTTCCTCCACTTCTGATGGCTTTTCTATCTCCCAGGAAAAGTATATTCAGGATCTTCTTGCTCGTGCTGCTCTTGGGGATGAGCGCACTATTGAGACTCCTATGGAGCTTAATGTTAAGCTTCGTCCTACTGATGGTGATCCTCTGCCTGACCCGACGCGTTATCGCCATCTTGTTGGGAGTCTTGTTTATCTTGCTATCACTCGTCCTGACATATCTTATCCTGTTCATATTCTGAGTCAGTTTGTTTCCGCTCCTACTACTGTTCACTATAGTCATCTCCTTCGTGTTCTTCGCTATCTTCGTGGCACGATCACTCGTTGCCTTTTCTTTCCTCGTTCTAGCTCCCTCCAGCTCCAGTGCTACTCGGATGCTACATGGGCGAGTGATCATACGGATCGTCGTTCACTTTCTGCTTACTGTGTGTTTCTTGGTGGTTCGCTCATTGCTTGGAAGACGAAGAAACAGACAGCGGTTTCCCGTTCAAGTGTTGAGGCTGAGTTGCGAGCTATGGCCTTGTTGACTGCTAATGCCAAGTTGACGTGGAATATGCAGTTGATGGTCCTTGTGCGTGGTGAACAACCAGCCCGTTGGGAACCCCAAGAGGAAGGTGTGATGAGTATAGCAGCTGGTTTTCCCTCAGTTAAGAAACCAAGGTTTATCATTCTTGGAGAGAAGGGACAATAACGACTGAAGGTGATGCTTGCTAGTTTGCGACAGCTTCGGACAATTCATATATGGCGCCTCGTCCAAGCTTTGCTTGCTAGCTGCAACGCGGAACCTGCACACACACAACCAAGTACTTTGTTCCCAACTTACGATGAGCTTGTCAATCTCACCGGTTTGCTTGAAACAAAGGTTATGAGCGTATCGAGTGGAAAACAGTAGAAGTATGCGAGTAAAGTAAACAGTGTGAGTAAAGTAAACAGGTGATAGCAATATGAAGGAAATAGGACCGGGGTCCATAGTTCACTAGTGGTGCCTCTCCAAAAGATAAATAACACATGCTGGGTAAACAAATTACAGTTGGGCAATTGATAGAATAAAGATAAACGTGATATGTCAAGAAGATCACTATGAGATTTACTCTGGGCATTACAACAAAATACATAGACCGCCATCCAACTGCATCTATGACTAATAATCCACTTGTGGCGAATCAATCCGAGAACTCCACAAGTATTAAGTTGCGAACAACAGATAATTGCATTAAGCAAAGTGTGTAATGTAAACAAAGCATATGACCTTGAGCATATGAATGTTGTTTTCTCCCTAGTAGCAACAGCACATCTACAACCTTAGAGGTTTCTGTCACTCCCCCAGGTTAAATAGAGGCATGAACCCACTATCAAGCATAAATACCCCCTCTTGGAGTCACTAGCAACTACTCGGCCAAGATAGCTACTAACAACGGAGAGCATGCAAGATCATAAACAACATAGAGATAACAAAAGATAATATTCAGTACAGCAACTCAATCATAACACCAATATTCATCAGATCCCAACAAACCAAACATGTAGAATTACATAACGGTGATCTCAATCATGTAGGGCAGCTCATGAGATCTAAACATGAAGCACATGGTGGAGAAGACAACCATCTAGCTACTGCTATGGACCCATAGTCCAAGGTAGACTACTCACTCATCACTCCGGAGGCAAGCATGGCGATGAAGAAGACCTCCGGTGGCGATTCCCCTCTCCGGCAGGGTGCCGGCAAGAGCTTCTGGACCCTCCCGATCTTCAGGTCGACGGCGGCGGCGGATCGCGATGTGTTTTGGAAAAGTGATCGGGTACTTAGGTTTTTCCCGTCGGGGGGTCTTTATAGGGGAAGGGGCAATGTCAGAGGTGGCCCCAGGCCTCCTCACGCCAGGGCGGCGCGGCCAGGGGCTGGGCCGCGCCAGCCCTACGTGAGGGCGGCCTGTGGCCCCTCTCCTTCTTCTCTTCGGATGACTGGAAGCTCCCGGACAAAATAAGACTTCAGGAACTTGTTTCGTCCAATTCCGAGAATATTTCCTGTGTATCACTTCTGAAACACAAAAATAGCAGAAAACAGGGAACTGGCACTGTGGCGACTTGTTAATAGGTTAGTTCCGGAAAATGCATAAAAGTGCCACAAAGTGTAACGAAACATTAGGCAAATGGTGTAAAAACAAGCATGGAGCATAAAAAATTATAGATACGTTGGAGACGTATCAAGTATCCCCAAGCTTAACTCCTGCTCGTCCTCGAGTAGGTAAGTGATAACAAAAGAATAATTTTTGAGGTGACATGCACCTACATAATCTTGATCATGTATGTAAGCATTTGTGAGCTGGGATCAAAAGAACTTAAAATATGGGCATGAAAGATATAATCTTGACAATAAGAACTTAGCAACCATGTTGTAAACATGCAAATGAACACAAACAAAAGATCATGAAAATGAAACAATGAAAGTCAAACGTGTGTTCAAATCATAAGGAAAAACATACAAATGGTTTTCAGCTTGTCCTTCAAAGAGAGCAAAACATAAATGCATAGGACACCTTCAAGTTTAAGAGGGCGACTAGATACAAATAATTTGAGAACAAGTGAAACCAACAATATGAATCAATCAATGAAAACTTTGGGACAATGCACATTATACTAAGAATGACAACTATGCTCTCTTAATGGTGCATAAAGATAGAAGGTGGTGACTCAACATAAAAGTAGAAGAAAGGCCCTTCGCAGAGGGAAGCAGTGATTGCAAGTTTTATAACCTTCAAAAATTATGGTACTTACCGGCTCTGAGCTCTCATTGCCCCCATCATAAGCATCTTGAATGGTTAAAGTTAATGCGAGAACAATTATGATGCATATGCTTGACAAATCATAAGTTGAAAACCTCGTGTCCCGTGAATACGAGTACCCAAACCTCATGCTACTTTACTTAGAGTCCCAAGCAAGGCTCTTGTCATTGTAAATATATGCATATCATTGAGAACCGCCAATGGGGTACCTCCGTGCCCGATGACATGGAACAAGCCCACATCAAAATGACAGGACAAGCAGACAATGAACACCTCGACATCTTTTTTATTTGCCATTTGTTTAGCTTTTTATTGTGAGATGCGTCGTCGAATGTTCACCATGGGTATGCTGCAAATTTCCACCATGAATTATGCATGGCTTAGATTAGCGGCCCGGCGTTTCCCTAACACATATACAAACTCCATGATCCCCACAAGATTCCCAATTCATTTCACACCGCGGGCATCCATAAACAAAAGATCACGATATCAACTCAAATAAGAAGTGCAATGTTGAAAGCTTGCCCATGACTGCATGGCTGGGCTAGTCTCCAACTTACAACTTGCAAGCATAACAACTCAACATAAGACACCACAATGTCAAATTTTTAAGAACAGGAAAAAGTAAAGTGTGCCTTCCGGTTCGTGAGAGCGTTACTGACCGAATTTCGCATAACACTGGTAAGAGTTTAATTTGAAGAGAAAATAAAAGCAAGTCAAATTTACTTGGAATAGCAAATTGCTAGTAGGTATGTATGGTGGTCACTTTGGCAAACTTTGGCTTTTAGGAGTTGGATGCACGAGTAGAGCTCATACTCAGTACAAGGCGAGGGCTAGCAAAAGACTGGGAGTGACCAACTAAGAGAGCAATAATGGCTAAAATCATGCAAAGCGACAAAGCGACATTAAAAGAAGCATAAGATGGCATCAAAAGTCAAAAAATAAATGATCATAGAGGCTATTGGCGACTTTGTAAGAGTCTAACATGTGTGAGCATGTGCCAAGTCAACCCAAATAAAGCATCAAGGAGAAAACCAAAATAATGCTTCCATACAATAAAAACAACGCGTGATTTTTTCAAAGGCTCATTAAGCAATCTCAGTTATTTGAGACAAGTCATGCTACAGCAAAACCACTAAGCATACTATCAAAAAGACATCAAGCAAGACATGAAAAAGCCTAAGCCGCAGTCTACACAAGCTCCTTCTTGTACCACTTTTTTTTGCATAAAGCTTTTTCTCTTTTCCAACACCATTTGAAATTTTTATAAACACCTCTTTTGATGAAAACCAATAAAGATCAGAGGCAAAAATACACCTTGATGAAAAGATATGACAAGGTCTGAACGCAAATCAAGGCAAAAACGAAAACCAAAAGCAGTAGTGGAAAAAGAAGAACACTCGGTGAACGATAAGAGTGAAAAATGGAGTGTTCTTTGCAAATGAAAACGAGTACATCTCCTCCAAAGGAAATTTGTTGGGGTCCAACCATTTATTGCAGCAAACAAAACTAAACTAACTAAGAAAACTAAAACAACTGAGGCTCCAAGAAAAACACGTAGTGCATGAAGCAATAAAAATATAGTGTTTTGAAAGGTGACCTGATTTTTGCCGATGAAGAAGGGGTGCCTCAGGGGCATCCCCAAGCTTTGACGCTTGTACTTCTTGGATATTTCTTGGGGTGATGCATGGGCATCCCAAAGCTTGAGCTTTTGTCCATTCTTCAACTCATCTCGTCATTCTCCAATCCCTACACTTGAAAACTTCCTTCATACAAAACTAAACACAAATCTATTAGCAACATTAGTGTAGCATAACATATAATCAACCTCTTTTTGCTTCAGGTTTCAACTCAAAACCACCACATATATAGCAAATACCACTGTAGCAACTTCCCCAAAAAGTTCCATGATCAAAAGAACTCAAAAAAAAGCGATAAAGCGGCAAACACAAATATTGGCAGAAATCTGTCAAAATAGAACAGCTGACAAAGGAGGAATTTTTGAGGGGTTTTCTGTTGCTCAAATCAAAAAGTGTTCAACTAACGAAAGTTTGGATATAACCTGGGGCATATGCACAAGAAATCGCAGGTCCAAAAGATATACAGAGAATTTATACGAATGTTTACGGTGCAGCACCGAAAACAGTTTCAGGACAGCAACATCCCCAAATCTTTACCTCACTCGAATTAGAGGCTTCTCTTGGCACAAAAACGAAATAAACAAGATAAGGAGCGGTCATTACAGTAGTAATGACTTCCAAGACTCAAATAAAAGAAAAAGTACTGAAATTAAAACATTGGGTTATCTCCCAAGAGTGCTTTTCTTTAACGCCTTTGAGCTAGGCGCAGAAAATTGTGAATCAAGTAACATCAAGTGATGAAGCATCAAGCTCATAATTTGCTCTAAGAATAGAGTCAAAAAGTAATTTTTTCCTTTTCCTAGGGAAGTGTTCCATACCTTTCTTGAGTGGGAATTGATATTTTATGGTGCCTTCTCTCATATCAATGATGGCACCTACAGTTCGAACAAAAGGTCTTCCCAAAATAATAGGACATGAAGCATGACATTCAACGTCCATAACAAGAAAATCAACGGGAACAAGGTTATTGTTAACCACAATAAGAACATCATTAATCCTTTCCAAAGGTTTCTTCTTAGCAACATCAGCAATAGGAACATCAAAGTAACATTTTTCAAGCGGTGGTAAATCAAGCATGTCATAAATCTTTCTAGGCATGATAGAAATACTAGCACCTAGATCACATAAAGCATGGCAATCAAAACCATTAACATGCATATCAATGATGGGTTCCCAACCATCTTCTAACTTCTTGGGAACAAAGGCTTTTTGCTTCAACTTTTCATCCCTAATTTTTATGAGAGCATTGGTAATATGCTTAGTAAAAGCAACATTTAAAGAACTAGCATTGGGAGTCAAAGCAAGCTTTTGCAAGAACAAAATAACTTCAGATATATTGCAGCCATCAACATCAAAATCATTAAAAGAAATAGAGCTATCATCTCCCACACTCCGAAAAATTTCAGCACTCTTTTGAGAAAAAGTTTTGGCAGTTTTAGGCTTTTTAACACAAGGAGTGGGAGTTTTCTCTACCCCAATCAAAGTAAGAGGATTGCTAGCATTAGGAGCAACATCATTAGAGGTAGTAATGGTACATACCTTCATCTCTCTAGCCATCTCATCTTCTCTTTCCCACCTGGCATGCAATTCCGCTAACAATCTAATATTTTCATCAATTCCAACTTGAATAGCGTTAGCAGTAGCAAAAACATTGTTTTCTTTCACATCATTAGGCAACACTTTTAATTTCAGAATTTCAACATCATGAGCAAGGCTATCAACTTTAGAAGCAAGAATATCAATTTTGCCTAACTTTTCCTCAACAGACTTGTTAAAAGCAGTTTGCTTAACGATGAAGTCCTTGAGCATTACCTCAAGCTCGGAGGGCGCGGCCCTAGTGTTGTTGTAGGAATTACCATAAGAGTTACCATAACCATTACCATTGGTAGAAGGATACGGCCTATAATTGTTACTAGCAAAATTGTTCCTATAAGCATTGTTGTTAAAATTATTATTTCTAATGAAATTCACATCAACATGCTCTACTTGAGCAACCAGAGAGGCTAAAGGAACATTATTAGGATCAACATGAGTCCTATCATTAGCAAGCATAGCCATAATGGTATCAATCTTATCATTCAAGGAAGAGGTTTTCTCAACAGAAATTACCTTCTTACCTTGTGGAGCTCTCTCGGTGTGCCATTTAGAATAATTTACCATCATGTTGTCGAGTAGCTTTGTTGCGGCGCCCAAGGTAAGGGACATAAAAGTGCCTCTAGCAGCTGAATCAAGTAGGTTCCTCGAAGAAAAATTCTGTCCTGCATAAAAAGTTTGGACAATCATCCAAGTAGTCAGTCCATGAGTGGGGCAATTCTTTATCATAGATTTCATTCTTTCCCAAGCTTGAGCAAAATGTTCATTATCAAACTGAGTAAATTTCATAATATTGCTACCCAGAGATATAATCTTAGCAGGAGGATAGTATCTACCAATAAAAGCATCCTTGCACTTAGCCCATGAATCAATACTATTCTTAGTCAAAGACAGCAACCAATCTTTAGCTTTTCCTCTCAAAGAAAAAGGAAACAACTTGAGCTTAATAATATCACTTTCTACATCCTTATATTTCTGCATCTCACATAGCTCAACAAAATTGTTGAGATGAGCTGCAGCATCTTCAGTACTAGCACCAAAGAATTGCTCTTTCATAACAAGGTTCAACAAAGCAGGCTTAATCTCATAAAAGTTTGCAGCAAGAGCAGGTGGTGCAATAGGAGTGCAGATAAAATCACTATTGTTCGTGCTAGTAAAGTTACACAACTTGGTGATTTCAGGATTGGCCATTTCAGCAAAACGAAAGTAAACTAGTAAAAACAACTACCAAGGATTCTAATTTTTTTGGGTTTTTGATATAAAACGATGCAGGTAAAATAAATAAAGTAAAGCAAAACAATAACAAAGTAAAGGATGTGCGTGCGAAAACTCCCCTCGCAGAAGTCTTCCAATCTCCTCGGCAACGGCGCTAGAAAAGAGGCTGCTAATGCCAAGTTGACGTGGAATATGTAGTTGATGGTCCTTGTGCGTGGTGAACAACCAGCCCGTTGGGAACCCCAAGAGGAAGGTGTGATGAGTATAGCAGCTGATTTTCCCTCAGTTAAGAAACCAAGGTTTATTGTTCTTGGAGAGAAGGGACAATAACGACTGAAGGTGATGCTTGCTAGTTTGCGACAGCTTCGGACAATTCATATATGGCGCCTCATCCAAGCTTTGCTTGCTAGCTGCAACGCGGAACCTGCACACACACAACCAAGTATTTTGTTCCCAACTTACGATGAGGTTGTCAATCTCACCGGTTTGCTTGAAACAAAGGTTATGAGCGTATCGAGTGGAAAACAGTAGAAGTATGCGAGTAAAGTAAACAGTGCGAGTAAAGTAAACAGGTGATAGCAATATGATGGAAATAGGACCGGGGTCCACAGTTCACTAGTGGTGCCTCTCCAAAAGATAAATAACACATGCTGGGTAAACAAATTACAGTTGGGCAATTGATAGAATAAAGATAAACGTGATATGTCAAGAAGATCACTATGAGATTTACTCTGGGCATTACAACAAAATACATAGACCGCCATCCAACTGCATCTATGACTAATAATCCACTTGTGGCGAATCAATCCGAGAACTCCACAAGTATTAAGTTGCGAACAACAGATAATTGCAAAGTGTGTAATGTAAACAAAGCATATGCCCTTGAGCATATGAATATTGTTTTCTCCCTAGTAGCAACAGCACATCTACAACCTTAGAGGTTTCTGTCACTCCCCTAGGTTAAATAGAGGCATGAACCCACTATCGAGCATAAATACCCCCTCTTGGAGTCACTAGCAACTACTCGGCCAAGATAGCTACTAACAACGGAGAGCATGCAAGATCATAAACAACATAGAGATAACAAAAGATAATATTCAGTACATCAACTCAATCATAACACCAATATTCATCGGATCCCAACAAACCAAACATGTAGAATTACATAACGGTGATCTCAATCATGTAGGGCAGCTCATGAGATCTAAACATGAAGCACATGGTGGAGAAGACAACCATCTAGCTACTGCTATGGACCCATAGTCCAAGGTAGACTACTCACTCATCGCTCCGGAGGCAAGCATGGCGATGAAGAAGACCTCCGGTGGCGATTCCCCTCTCCGGTAGGGTGCCGGGAAGAGCTTCTGGACCCTCCCGATCTTCGGGTCGACGGCGGCGGTGGATCGCGATGTGTTTTGGAAAAGTGATCGGGTACTTAGGTTTTTCCCGTCAAGGGGTCTTTATAGGCGAAGGGGCGATGTCAGAGGTGGTCCCAGGCCTCCTCACGCCAGGCGGCGCGGCCAGGGGCTGGGCCGCGCCAGCCCTGTGTGAGGGCGGCATGTGGCCCCTCTCCTTCTTCTCTTCGGATGACTGGAAGCTCCCGGACAAAATAAGACTTCAGGAACTTGTTTCATCCAATTCTGAGAATATTTCCTGTGTATCACTTCTGAAACACAAAAACAGCAGAAAACAGGGAACTGGCACTGTGGCGACTTGTTAATAGGTTAGTTCCGGAAAATGCATAAAAGTGCCACGAAGTGTAATGAAACATTAGGCAAATGGTGTAAAAATAAGCATGGAGCATCAAAAATTATAGATACGTTGGAGACGTATCATTGACTGCTGAGGTGACCTGGTTACGATGGTTGCTTGTGGATTTTGGGGTCTCTGTTACGACACCCACTCCGGTTTTTTCTGACAGTACAGGTGCTATTAGTATTGCACGTAATTCGGTAAAGCATGAGCTTACCAAGCATATTGGTGTTGATGCTTTTTATACACGTGCTCAGGTGCAGGCTCAGGTGATTGCGCTTCAGTATGTGCCTTCAGAGTTACAGTTGGCGAACTTCTTTACAAAGGCACAGACTAGAGCGCAACATGATTTCTTACTCTCCAAACTCAGTGTTGTGGATCCACCATGAGTTTGAGGGGGGTGTTAGATGTATATATTTGTATATTGTATTTTCCCAGTTGTTAGGGGGTTTTCCTGCATATTTGCACACCTGTATATGTGGCCTTTGGCCCCTATGGAATACAACTTGTCTATTCCTAACATATACCACGCAGGCAACCATGGTCAGACACATGAGCGAAGGTCAAGTGGCTAGATACAAGGAACACGCGGTGGCCGACATGAGGATGAACAAGAGGACCCACATAAGATGTCCGTGTCGAACATGCAAACTCGGGAGCTTAATCGACCCTGATTCCGCAAACCTGGAGAGTCACCTGCTCATGCGTGGTTTCATGCCTGGCTATGATTCTGAATATGACAAGGACGTCAACAATGGTGGTCCTGAAGACGAGGGCATACATGATGATCATCACAAAGGAGATGGCGGCGGCGGACATGATGATGATCATCACGAAGGAGATGGCGGCGGCGAACATGATGATGATCATCACGAAGGAGATGGCGGTGGCGGACATGATGATGATGGAGAAGACGCGGCGTCGACGGGTACACAGATACGACTAACCTCAGCCTTGCAGGACCCACATGTTCAGGAACTGCTCCTCAAGGAGACGAGCAATGCGAAAGCTGCTGCCAGAGAGAAAGCCAAGCTGGAGCAGATGGAGATTGACGAGAAAACTCCATTGTTTCCTGGGTGCCGACCCGAGGATACACGCTTGAGCGTCACGCTCAAGGCTCTGGAGATGAAGGCGGAAAGCAAATGGACCGACGTAAGCTTCAATAAAAACATGAGATTCTGGCAAAAATGTCTTCCCAAGGGAAACACGTGTCCAACTAATATCGAGGAGGCCAAGAAAATTATGTGCCCTCTGGACCTGCCGTACGTTAAGCACCACGCCTGCATTAATGATTGCGCACTTTATCGGGATGAGTACGCGGAGAGAACCACATGTCCAATGTGCGGCCAAGGACGATACAAGATAGGGAACAAGAAAGTACCTCGGAAAGTGGTATGGTACTTTCCTATCACTCCCCGTCTGCAGCGGTATTTCGTAGACCCTAAGGAAGCAAAGCTCATGCGATGGCACGCGGATAGGAAGAAGACCGAAGATGATCCACATAAGGGCAAGATCCTGACACACCCTTCGGACGCTAGCCAGTGGAACGCACTTGACATCGACTTCCATGAGTTCGGGGCTGATCCAAGGAACATCAGGCTTGGTATGAGCACCTATGGACTCAATCCGTTTGGCAACTAGAGTAGCACGCACAGTACCTGGCCCGTGTTTGTATGGCCGTACAACCTCCCTCCATGGTTGTGCACCAAGCAGAGATACGTACACATGTGTATTCTGATTCAGGGGACAAAACAGCCAGGTGTCGACATGCATTTGTATCTCGGGCTGTTGAAAGAAGAGCTAGCGACGCTGTGGGAGACGCCTCCTCGTACGTGGTATGAATACTCAGAAGATTATTTCCCTTTGAGAGTCGCGTTGTTCACGACGGTGCAGGATTATCCAGGTTATAGTTACGTCTCTGGCCAGGTGAACCATGGACACAACGCATGTGTCAGGTGCATGGATAAGACCCCGCATCTCCAGCTACCAAGGGATCCCGGTTCCTCGAAGACCGTGTTCCAACGGACTCGGATGTGGCTTCGAATGGATCACCCATGGAGAAAGCACGGAGACCTGTTCAACGGTAAAGAAGAGCTCAAAAAAGCCCCACGTCCGAGGAGCGGTGAAGTAATCGATGACATGCTAGAAAACTGGGAAGAGTGCCCTTTGTCGGGAAAGAAGCGTCCGAGGACAAAGCCGCTGCATGGTGTGTGGAAAGCGAGGTCTGTTTTCTGGGACCTGCGGTACTGGAAATACCTCCACACACCCCATAGCCTTGATGTCATGCACGTCACGAAGAACATATGTGAGAGTCTGCTGACCACTATCGTCAACATGCCGGATAGGACCAAGGACGGGCCGAAGGCAAGACACGACCTGGAATTCCTTGGCATCAAGAAAGAACTTCATGGTCCGCCCGATAACGATGATGATGATGATGAGACGATGGACGAATATACTCAGGGTCCCCGCAAGAGGGCTAAGAGGAGGGATGTGGTGTTTCCCGCTACCTGCTTCACTCTAAGTGAGAAGGAGCTCGAGCAGTTTTTTAAGTGCCTCCTAGGAGTTAAAGTTTCTCACGGTTACTATGCGAACATAGGCAGATATCTGGACGAAGCGAAGAAGAGGTTCAGCGGGATGAAGTCTCACGACTGTCACGTGTTGATGACGCAGATACTTCCCGTTGCGATCCGAGGGATAATGGACGAGCACGTCCATGAGACGTTGTTTGGCCTCTGCAACTTCTTCGACGTCATCTTGAGGAAATCTATCGGCTTGAAGCAGCTCGACGCGCTGCAAGAAGAGATTGTTGTGATACTGTGCGAGCTCGAGATTTACTTCCCGCCCGCGTTCTTCGATATCATGGTGCATCTGCTCATCCATCTCGTGGATGACATCATTCATCTCGGTCCGACATTCCTGCACAACATGATGCCGTTCGAAAGTCTGAATGGTGTTGTCAAAGGATTCGTCCGCAACAGGTCCCATCCAGATGGAAGCATCGCCAAGGGCTTTCTGATCTACGAGTGCGTCTCGTTTTGCCAGAATTATCTATGCACCAAGGAGGACGACATGGACGACCCTGTTGGTCTGCCCAAAAGGACACACCTCGGTAGGCTTGCCGGATATGGTCACCGCGAGGGTTTTCGCGCCTTGCATGTCGGCGCGAAGGGTCGACGCCCCGACTTTGTTCGGGCACACCTCGTCACGCTATAGCACATCAAATTGGTTGACCCTTGGGTGGAGGAGCACAAAAGCTTTGTAGAGCAGAAGTTCATTGACCTAGGTCGGCCGAGGAAGAAGGGAGACGTAACAAGAGAGCACAACTCCAGCTTCACGGCTTGGTTCAAGGAAAAGCTTCACGGCCTGCAGTCGACGCCTTCTACGGAGGATGAAAAACTCATTTTTGCATTATCACAGGGCCCCGGGCACAACATGAGGACATATCAGGCCTACGGCATCAACGGATATAGATTCTACACCGAGGAAAGGGACAAGAGTAGCGAATATCAGAACTCAGGAGTAACGATGCTATCCTATGCCGATGACGAAGCCACCGTCAAGGAAAGATTCTTTGGAAGGATCGAGGAGATCTGGGAGCTCGACTACGCCGGAGAGAAGGTGCCGATGTTCCGTGTTAGATGGGCCAAGAGCGTCCAGAAAGAGGGCCGGTATTTCACCACCATGGTTATACCCGATGCCTCCGCGAAGAACGCCTCCGCAAAAAACGAGCCATGGGTACTCGCGAGCCAAGTTGACCAATGCTTCTTCATCACCGACCCGTCAAAGCCAAGCCATGTTGCCGTGAAGAGGGGCAAGAGGAGGATCATCGGAATGGAAGGACCCGCCAACGAGCAAGACTTAGAAAAGAACGGCGATCCAAAGATCGAAGAGGAATTTGACAAGTACTTCGACAAGCCGACTGCCGCAGGAAGAAGGAAGACCACCTACCTACTAAAGGTTGTCCGTTCACGAGAAGAAACCTCAACATTCCTGGCCTAAAGTATTCAACCACGAGGAAGAAGGGCAAGAAGATTGCGAAGAGACGCTAGCTCTAGCTAGCTAGCGTGGAATCGAGATCATGACATTTTTTGTGTATGCATGCGTTTACTCGAATCTATATAGATTCGTACATGTGTGTGTATGGACATTGATGTGTATTTGTTAGAAAGTGTGAAAATAAACTATTACTCCCTCCGACCCATAATACTCTTCGCTAATATAGATGTATCTAGACACATTCTAATGATAGATACATCTGTATTAGCGAAGAGTAATATGAGTCGGAGGGAGTATGATACTCCTCGCAAATAAAGTGAGAAAATATTTTGAAGTAATTAAATTTTGAAGTAATTAATATTTGTTAGAAAGTGTGAAAAAAAATTGTGAATTTTTTTTGTAAAAAAGGTGTGAGGCAACCAGGATTCGAACCCTGGATGCCCCTAATGCAAAGGGCCTGTGTGCTACCACTGAGGCAGAGAAGTGTTTGTGTCTAAGTCTAATGCAAAGGTCATGCCAAATTTTTTGGTCGACTTTAGCTTAATTAACTTGTACTAATTAAATTATTGCATTTTTTGTATGAAGTGTCGACATGTCGAGCGGAGACAAAGACGTTGGGGCTGGCCCTTCTCAGCCCATGAGCGTCGAAGAAGAAGCAAGAAAATCCAACCTAAAGTTTTGGTGGTTTGACGATGACTTGAGCGGGTCCGACGAGGAGGCCGAAGAAGCTGCGGCCAATGAAGTTGGCGAGGAGGCCGAAGAAGCTGCGGCTGATGAAGTTGACTCGGAGTACGAATATGACTTCGAGGCCGAAGATGGCGACAATGCCGGAAGCAGCAATGGCGACGAGGAGGATGGCACAAGTAGTCATGGTGGCGGTGACCGCATGGATGTCGGTGGATCGGACGCCGCTGCTAAGAAGAAGAAGAAGGAAAGGCAGGATCGGACGCCACTGGTACTCGTCACCAAGCTCGAAGAGTTCACGTATGTGAAACCGAGTGGCCAACCCATGGAGCCTGTGAAGCTTGCCGCTGGGTATGGCATATAGCTCGGGTGCATCGTGCGGGAGAGCATGAGCATCAACCAGAAGAACATAAGAGCTAAGGGCAATACGCGGTTGCGCGAGCTCCTCATTGGGAAGCTTCACAACCGGTATAAGTTCCTAGAGCCATTCGATAACAAGAAGCTCAAAGGGAACAACGTCAACAAGTTAGCCCTCACGAGGATGAGCACAGCCTTGAGCAGCTGGAAAAGCCGAGTGAAGAAGAGGATTCTCACCGGCAAAAGTTGGGAGGAGATAAAGAAGGCAGAGCCGATGCTCGACGAAGATGAGTTCATCAAGTTCAAGGATGCGTGCCTCACACCAGAAGCTATCGAATGGACCAAGTGGGGGAGGCATATGCGGGACCTCAACATAGGTAACCAACGCTGCGGAGGCGGCGGTTACCGAGGAAAGAAGGCCATTTGGGCAAACGAGGACGCCGAGTATGCCCGTCTAGGGAAAGAGAACCCGTGGCACAAATTCACGGACGAGCAGGTGATGCAGTTTCTCCGTGCCCGCTACTATCTCCACCCCGATCTCAAGGAATTTGTTACCGACGATGATGATGTGAGGATGTTCCAGAAAACGCTGGTAAGGAATTTACCGCGCATCTCGATCGAGTCGATATGAGTTCTAAATTTCTAAATGGCCATCTCTTTCCTTCTCTGCAGAGAATCGAAGAAAGGTCTTGTGCTTCAAGTGCAAGCTCGTCCCAGGGGTCGACGGCGGACCCGTGGTGGGACACGCCCTTCAACAGGGCGATAAACATGATAAAGGGGAGAGCCAAGTCCTTGCCGCCGACTTCAGCTGGCCGCGTGGCCGGCTATGGTACGTACGACAAGGTTGGCGACTTCAAGAAAGAGGACTGCGAGGCGAAGAAAGAGAGGAAGGCCGCGGCAGCGGCGGCGGCGGCGGCCGCAAGTGAAAGACGCGAAGTTGAAAAGCTCCGGGAGCAGATGCCGGACCTGATCACCGAGCAAGTGCAACAGAAGCTCCGCGAGATCATTCCCGATGAGCTGTGGGAGGGGTTTGCTGCTTGGAATGCGGCAGGTCGACGAGGGCCGCTAGTGGTGCCCAGCATCTCCGACAGCAACTCTATCCAGCATGTGTTGCCGGATGTGGTGACTCCTGATACCGCCAACGTCGAGGAGGTGCAGCCGGCGGCCACTCCGGTGCCCCCTCCCACCGCCGCCAACAAGACCGTGCACCCAGAGGTCGCTCTGGTGACACCACCTCCCGTCGATGCCAACACCGAGCAGCCGATCGCACCGGTGCCTCCTCCCGCCACAGCTAAGGCGCAACCGATGGTGCTTCGTCGTAAGGCATCTCGGCGGGAGAATGATACCAGTGTCTCGATATTAGCCGAGCTCAACGCCATCTCCAAGGTAATGACTCCGGCCAGCACATTTCATTTCCTTTGCCTTTGATGACTATAGCTAGCCAGTGACATCTCACGATATGCATGCAAACTTGTTTTCCCACAGGACACACCTTGCACACTTTTGCATTTCGTGGATGGCGAGCTGAAGGATGTTGCCAAGGGCACAATCATTCAGCCAAAT
Source organism: Dactylis glomerata (assembly GCA_007115705.1). Lineage (NCBI taxonomy): Eukaryota > Viridiplantae > Streptophyta > Magnoliopsida > Poales > Poaceae > Dactylis > Dactylis glomerata. Next base: position 1,040,237 of record QXEO01001145.1, read on the forward strand.
AGCACAATCATGCATCAAAAGGAGATGGTCTCAGAGGTGTTCAAGGTCTGGCTGGCTCGGGTGTTGCCGGGATGCGAAGACATGGACCCCCCACCCAACCTCAAGGCGCCGATGAACATAAGACCCTTGCGGGTTGCTTCGGCTGGGTCTTGACATGGCCGAAGACCCAGATTCGGCTTGTGAAGGAACAACAAGTTACTCAGCCGCCGCCACGCATGCCTTGTTTGGAAAAAGTTACTGAGCCGCCGCCATGTTTGGCACCAGTTAATGAGCCGGGGCCGCCACGTATGGCGCCACCGCCTTGGCGGCCACAACAAGTTGTCTCCGCCAGCACCTCCCGTCACCAGAAGTTGTTGGCCGCCACTTTACCATAGCCACCACCAGCACCACATGGCAAGGCCGTCGCTGCATCCTGTCCAGTACTGGTTGAGGACATCAACGATGATGATGATGAGAACCCAGATAACTGGCTCAACACCAGCGCCACTGACTCTTTGTTCATGCCAAACATGGAAGAACCCTACCATGTCCACGAAGATCAAAATGCTCGCACAAAAGCATGCACGCGTCTGGACTTCCATGGTGCCCTAGAGGAGACGCCTCCGGATGCTGGCTCCGCTGATCCTAAAGTCAATACGGGAAATATTTTCAGCCCCAACACACTCCATAAGGTGGTGACCGGCGGTGATTAGTTGGCAACCGACCGTGGTGAGCAGTTGGAAACCGGTGGTCCCATCTAGAAGAAGCACCACCGGAAGAAAAACAAGAAGGATAAGCCGTCTGCGAGCTAGCAGCCAGTCGGTCCGAAGAGGCCCAGGGTTCACGACGACCCGATGTCACAACCCGCTAAGGGCACCTTGCAGGGCATAATTCATGAAGCTGGAAAACCGATTATGACCGAGGAGCAGGTCGCCCACGCGAGTGGAGCGATGGTGAACCTTATGCACGGTATTCTATTTCTGGAGGAGGGCCTTCTTAAGGAAACAAATCCATCGTACCCTGTTTTCACGGTGAAGGTTCCAGCGGACGTGGGCTTCGTCGATGATCACCCCGCAGATATCTTCTTCATATCGTACGAGGACGTATTCAAGCTTTGCAACGCCAAATGGCTGGACTATAACTTGGTCCGCCTATACGCGCTCCAGCGGGCGATGAAGGTCAATAGAGAGGAGAACCCTGGCGTCGCAATAGCAGACCCCTACTTCATGCGTGAAGGCATGCTGTTGAATCCAGCGAACCGTTCCAGCGAACCGTTCCAGAGCAAAGGAGTACCTCCAGAAGTTCCTGCTGGACAACAAGAGTAAAAAAGACATTCTTATTCCTTACTTTCCCGAGTAAGTGCACACTCGCTCAGCCGCCGTAATAACTTGTCATTTCTTAGTTTTCGATAGCTCCTTTTCCAACATTCTTTTGTTTCAACTGTTTTGCGCAGAGACATATACTGCACATATTGATCCTCGTTGCCCCGAGGTACTCGGTAGCCGTCTACTTAGACTCGGGGAGTGAGCCGAAGACAAAAAACTACGCCTACATCAAGGGTGTTCTAGATGATGCTCTCGAGGGATACGCCAGGAACGGCGGCGACTTCAGGGCGGGGCGGAAAATGTCAAGGACGGCAGACACATGTTCAAGAACGTAATCAAGTTCCCCTGCATCAAGCAGCCGCCTAACAGTGTCAAGGAGGCCTTCTATGCCCTCCATCACATGCGGGCGATCGTCCAGAACGAACACAGGCTGACGACGCCAGCTAGTGTCCGAGGATGGGCTGAAGAGCATGCAAGGATCAAGGACGCTGAACTTAGGGACAACTTCTTCCGCATCCAGAATCAGATTGCGACTATCTTGCAAGAAGATGTCATCATAAGGGGGGAACCTTGTCCTGCGCCAGACCGTTGACTAAGCGCGAGATCGAAGACCGGCTCCGGAAACAGCGTGACACTAGGACATGGACAACGAAAGATTGCTACAAACTGTTCCTGGAGCCATGTCAACCAAAGTCTTCATGATTCTTCCTAGTCGTTTTCGCGTGTATGTCAATCGTGTGTGCTTGAGTCATAAACTTTACCATCTGCAACTCATTCCGGTGTGTATCTGTGTGTGAGATGTAAAACTTATAACTTGCCTTAGTCGAAAGCATCATTGTTGGACTTATTTACTTTTGTATGTGGGATACTTATATATAACTCTTTTCTTAGCTCGAGTACTTTCCTTTTGTCGACATGCATGCATGTGAATCCTTTGATTCTTTCGGTTGCATATGATATATGGCTTTGTCAACATATGTAACTCTTTTCTTATAGCTCGAATACTATATATACTAGATTTAGGGGTGCGCCTTGGCGCACGATCTCGTTAAATTTAAACCAATTTAGTCATAATAGGTGAGCGGAAATTAATAAGTTTTTTAGCTTTTACCAAATGAAAGCGATGGATGATTACCATTAATGCATAATATGTGATTTCAAGTTCAGAATGGAGTTTCACTCTTCTTTCAACAACAAAAAAGCACAAAGGTGAAAGCTCGCAAAAGAGATTAACTGTGGCCAAAGTAGTGTACAATGTACCCCAACTTGGATTTTTTTTTGTGATAAAGAGCTTCATTGAGACAGATGTTCAGTTACAATCTAAAGCCAAAAGATTTTCTACTGGACTCATTGCCAACAAAATTAAATTATAAGCCAGTCGCAGTGTAGTTTTTAGTGGAATCCTTCATAGCTATATTGAAGCTTTTACATTAGTGCTAGACTCTTATTTTAGAAAGTGAAAGTTGTTACTACCCTCTTCCCTTGTCCTCTGTGTCATAGATACATATAGCCTAACAATTATCACGATACCAAAACTAATTTTCTAGTAGGAGCTAACAAAGGCTTCCAATAAATTGTCATTCACCAGATTCTTATCAAAAGAATTCCAAACATAAGATACATACCACAAGGAGCATAACAGTTGACAACACTTCAAAGTTCTAGAGGAAATGCTACCACCATTATTAGCTATCTTGGACTTTGAACCATGCATATGAAATTACTGTGACTAAAAATTTAAACATGGCAGGATCCACATAGAAATAAGCACTTGAAGCACTTGTAATCGTTGCCTGCTTTCCAACGATGCCAAAATCATTTTCTCTGGTATTCTCTGTATAACATAGTACAAAAATTCCGTAAACATAGTAGTTTTTGTTTGCTTTCATCAACAGTTAAATGCTCATAAAATAAGACTTTACCTGGTTGGGAGTCCGTCGGAGGCACATGTAATATCTGATAGGAATTTAATTCAATTTAGTGATTAGCAAAAGGTAATAATACATATTTTAGTTTTTACCCAATGGAATGAATATTTACCTGGCTGTAGCTTCAAGGCTCATATCTGATAGGAGATTTCAAATAAGATTATAATTCAATGGTGATATGAACAAATGATTATAATTTAATGGCAATATGAACAAATTCAAAAAGACATGTTGATAGTAAGAAAGTTTATACTTAGGAACCTAAGAGATGAATTTATCGATGACCTAGACCTTGAAATGGTCAAGGTGAATGTAGCGTTTTTTGTTTTTTAAACGAATTTAAACTTCTTATGAACTAAAATAACACCATATAAAAGGATAATAAGGGAATTGATCTATCACCTTGCTGACTATTGTTCCATTACAAAGTACAGAAGCAACTGAAGGAATATCAAAAACAACATCTACATAAGCTGCCTATGAGCATTCTCGCAACATGGTCTTTAGAGGAGATGGCACGGTCCTACACCACCAAAAGCCAACATTGCTGCAAATGAAAAGATGAATCAACCAACAGTTAAATGTTAAGAAATGCAGAGAAATGGTAAAGAGCAGAACGCTAAATCATGTTCAATAATGATAAAATGCTTGTCACCGGATTTTATTATTCCATATCATTAGAAATTAGTATGCACTATGCAATGTGAAATTTTATTTTCCCTTCACACCATCATGTCCTAGCTTGCTACATGCCTCAGGTTGGATTTACATTGTAATAACTGACAGAACATAAATACAATTTGCAAGAATTGAGTGTCCTGATTATCTCCATGGGTTATGAGTGATGAAAGACACATAGCATGCAAGAGGAGATGAGAGTTCCTAACCTGTAGAGAGGAAATAAAAAAGCAAGTCTGCCCTTGACTTGAGACATTTAAGGAGGCAAATGTAGCTCAACTTTCTTCAATATTAGCAAGTTTCTGTACACGATAACAGTCTCTGTTCGTTGATTTCCTCCAAAATTTGTACTTGAAATTACACGATATCAAACATTAATAGCATATTAGAAACAGGGTAGTCCTAAATGATCTAGAAAGATTGCACTATGACCCAAAGCAAATACCGGCTAATTGGGTGACTATAAAGAAAGGCAATGCAACAGATACAAAAATATGTAGCAGCAAAATTCTCAACGTTTAGCTAGAAATGAACCCATTCCATACATGAGTATCACTCAAGTTATATCTAAATGTTACATAAATATCATGAAAAAAGCTGCAAAATTCAAGTGATAGGGAAAAGCCTAGGAATATGTATAATAATACCATTTCTTGCTCTATGGCATCAAAAAATTTGAAGTATGACAAAGGCATCTTAACATAGCTAAAATCTGTGTTCTTTTTAAAATATTCTTAGATTCTCAAAATCCGTTCCATCTTATATCCATCTGTGCATGTATGAGATTAGGTGTCAGCACAAATGGAACAGTTGAGCCTGCATGCCATGATGATCAGGTAGGCACTTCTTAGTGATATTTCAACAACCTAAGCGCTTTTAGTGGAAGTTACTAATGGTACCCAATTAAAAGGTAGAAAAAAAAATCCTTTAACAACCCATAGGAACACCATACGTATGCAGTTTTAACATCCTCTAATCCATTTATGTTCATGTTGAATAAGCTCATTTTCAGTTATAATTTATACTGTGAACCATGTATCCTGATTCATAAAAGGGGAAGCATATAATCTTCAGTAGTTTCTGAATGTTCAGGCTAAATAAGCTCATTTTTCAGTTATAATTATGCCAAGATACATGGCAACATTTACATGAATAATTTTAGTTTACAGAAATAAGATAATAGTTACCATGCAGCAGTAAATAGGGTATAAGTATGGAAATAACTCTAGCTGTCTTTTATTTGGGATGTTAAAATGTTATATACTGGTTTAGATAGAACTCTCTATACTTCAAAAAAAGAAAAAAATTGATAGAACTCTCTAATGCATTGAGCACGAAACGGTATATTACTGCTATATGTTAGAAACATAATCCGAAGCAGTAGATATAACACAAAGCTTAAATGATCTATAGATAGAACTTGAGAAGTAACAACCCAATATAACCGATTTACTAATTCTATATCCTTAAGAACAGAGAACATAGTTAACGTAACCAGAGTTGTAGTCAGAAACACATGATGAAAATTACTTATTTTACTTCGACAAATTCTTTACATCTAAGGTAGCAATTCCAACACGCGTATCAGAAGTGGTTGGACATGTGGTTGCACTATGTAACTGACCTGATGCTTGCACGAAGCTAATTCTTTTTGTTCTTGGTCTCTGCAGCCAACAGAAGCTTTCTTCGCCATGGACTCACCTTGCTGCTGTAGCATGTAAGATGGTGTTGCTCGGGAAGGGTAGTAGCTGCAGGTGTGGAACAGGACAATGGGGGACGCAGCACACCGCCAGGGGTCTCCTATTCCTCCTCCCTCAAACCTCTCTTGACAGAAGTTTCTTGTAAGATTTAAAACAACACAGAAAGCGAGGAATTATGAAATAAAATGGTAACAAAAATATATGAGGGCCTCAAATTAAAAAGTAAGCTCACTTTTTGGCATAGCTACAAAATATCCCTATTTTCTTATCTTAAATCATGGATTAATGTTTGTCTTTTCGTAGGCAGAGTGATTAGAAAGTTCATCTCAACGTGAAAAACCAAATTAGGGTACAAAATATATCATTTAAAAATTCTTCTTAGAACAACACCATTTAAATACCTTCGCTCATTTTCTAACATATGCATTTGTTTGAAGCAAATTATTTCAATCTAATCAAAAACCAATTATAAACTAAGAGTGGTGCTTAAGATACGACTGCAGATAAATGTAGCATCTAGAATCAAAGTGGGAAGTAAATGAAGAGAACATGAGTCAACTATATTTAATGCTTGATGAACTGTCAAACTGCAAGCATAGACACAAAGAGGATCAAAATATCAGTTAAAACACCAGCTACTTTCTAGGACTTCAATAATTCAGAAGCTGAAATGATAGTGTCATAGTGAAATGTTAAAGTAAATTCAGAAGCTGAAAACCTCAAGCGTTTAAAAGATATGTATCTGTATATTTGAATTACTTCAATAGTCGTGAAAAGAGTAAGAGACATATCTAATGACAAATAAGTTAGTCCGATCTCAAAACAATAATTACAGTAGAAAATGGAAGATGCAAAGAACCGAAAAACGATAATGTAGTGAACGTCATAGTTTACCCAAACAAAAGTGTATTTAGCGCCGCCAGGTCAGAGCATACAAGAATACCTAGACCAATATTTTGTCAATATCCAGGATGGTCATATAGAAGTTTGGACAAAAAAGACAAAAGCAATTGTTTTTTGAAGCACCAAATAATTTCACTGGTGACAAGTTGTCTATCAGATTTAATCATAGCAAACGTGTATTACTTTCTGAATATTACTGAATAATCTTTTCATGGAGTGAATATGCCAACACTTCAGCATATAGTTTGGGTATGTCCATTTAGAGTTCCATAAACCTGCTTACAATATGGACTATGGAGCACTGCATCAGCATCCCGGTCACCTCCTGCGTTGCGCGCTATAATACAGTCTACATATGGTGTACATAAAGAGCTGAATAGTACCAAGATACTAATCAAAATAGAAAATATTGTGAAACTTGAAGAACAACACAGATCAAAGAGCCTTGTTTCTATCCGTAATTAGTAAAATCTATATATAAAAGAATAAACCACATGGATGCTAGTGTAATCAGACACATCCCTAGATGTCCCTTTTTGCTTAGGATAATTAGTAACCAACCGACCAATCTTATAAGTAAAGAACCATTTTCTCGGCCAGCAGCAGCTGGTCTCTAGCGTGAACAGCAGTGAGGTCGGCCTAATATAATCTACGCCGCTCAGAAGCAAAAGCATAGCACATTATTATCCATTATCTACGGAGAAGAATTTGATGACGATTTAGTAATATGGACTAAAGTGACAGCAAAGGCAACCATGTAGCTGTATGTTCCTAATAACAGAACAGGGTAAAAAGTCCAAAAGGCAAGTGCATATATTTTCTTAGTAAAAAAGGAGCCTCCTAATTAGCTCTACTCTCATGATTAACAACCACCAGGTAGCAACTTATGTACTTAAGTGTGCTAAATACATGTACCTGTGATCAAAATAATGATCAATGAAGTAACGTGCGATTCTATGCTGGAACTTATTCACCACCGATCAGTCAGGCATCATATTGCTTTTTGCAAAAAGGACATGAAGAATAATAGGGATGCAGAAATCTCCTTTTCTGGACCTGAGAATTCACACAAAGCATCACAGATAGCAGGATTGTACATTCTTCCAAGAGGAAGTGAGGGAACTGGAAAATCTGGAGCCACTTCGTGATGGTCACTCCAAACAAATATATGAAGCCACTTTGAACAAACAATCAACCAAGAAATAAAAAAAAACACTAACCTGTGAGCCAAAGCCACCCGTGGGTAGCACAGCAGGCATCAATCTTTAGCAAGACGAACATCTGCAGGTAATAAACAGTGGTAGCGGAGCAACATATGAACACTAAATACTGAAAAGGCTCAAAACAGAAGAAAACAACACAACATAGCCCAATAAAAGAGGGAGCCTTCATTTATCCAATAACATATTTGAGCATGATGCAAGATTACAAATAGGCGGTACATATTTTGATGAGCACTCACATCGGCCCTTCTCACCATTGTTAGGAAGATGATGGGAGAGCACAGTGAGAGGAGAGATGGAGCCTGGACGGGGAAAATGGAACTCACGGTGGAGAGTGAGCCTGGGCCATGGGGCGCCTCATCCCCGCGACGCCGTCCCCGAGCCGCCACTCGCGCCGCCGTCCCCAGCCGCCCGCCGCGCCGGCCTCCCATCCGACGTCGTCCCCGAGCCGCCGTCCCCACGCTGTCCCCAAGCCGGCGCCGCCATCCCCAGCCGCCGCTGCGCTGGCCTCCCCTGCACCAGCCATCGCGCCGACGCCCGCCGCCCCAGCCGCCTCGCGTCGTCCCCGCGTCATGGCGGCGGCTCGCCGGAGAGGAGCTGTGGGGGAGCGGGGAGGAAGGAGGAGGAGCCGCACGAGCGGAGCTGTGACGGCGGCGTGAGCGGGGAGGAGGAGGAAGAGGGGGCGGCCGATTCGGCTAGGGTTTTCACCGTGCAGCGTATTTATATGGACGCGGTGAAAAGAAATAAACGGTCGAGATTCGCTGTGAGGCACGATCGGACGGCCGGTAAATTCGGATTTACCTGGTGGCCCGTAGGGGTGGCACCATATATACGTTTACGATGGCTTTGTCTACAGAGATGCCGAGATGCTACGTGGTGTACAAAGGGTGGGTACCAGGAGTCTACGACGAGTGGGAGGATTGTCAGAAGCAAGTGAACAAGTTCAGCGGCAACTGCTACAAAGGGTACCCGATGAGAGAGCTGGCGGAAGCTAGGTGGTGGATCCACCTCCTAGGAGAGCAGAGAAACAAGAACCAGATGAAGACCTTGATGATCGTGCTCCCGGTCTTGCTCACCATTGCGGGTGTAGTCTACTCGGTCTTTTGGTAGTTTGGAACTTGGCTAAAGATGATGATCAACTTGTTGTAATGTGTAGTGTGTGTAATGTGTGAGATGCATGGACTTGGGCTATATATGCTCCAACACTTCTAATATTCGGGAACTTTGTCACTATAATGGTTCTAATTGTTTGTGATGATGATATATTGTTTTGTACTGCATGCTGTGTATTCTGCAGTTATATTGTATACCTATATATATTCTTGTGTATTGTTGTGTATAAATACCAGAAAATATCAGTTTTTTTTGGACCTGTACGAAATATCAGTGGCGCATATCTGCAGTGGCTAGTGGCGAATTAAGTATTAGTGGCGCATATAGTAATATGCGCCACGCATAAGATACTAATGGCGCATATGCCATATGCGCCACGAAAGTTCAAACTATGCGTGGCGCATATTGAGATGCGCCACTGATAAATATGTACTAGTGGCATGGCAGTGGTGGCGCATCCCATATGCGCCACGCATAGTCCAAACAGGTGCGCCACTAATAGCCTTTTTTCCACTAGTGTAAACAAAATTCTACTTGGACAAACGAAGGAGTCACATACCGGAGAACAAATGCTCCAAATCTCAGCAGCAAAGATGGGCTGAGCAAGGAGATTGAAAATCGCGAGCAAGAACAGGAAGAACACAGGTTTGAGCAATGGAATGGAGATTTTTTGGGGGAGAGAGTGGAGTGGAAGGTGGAAGAATAAGTGGAAGGCCAGGGGCCCCACACTATGCCACGGCGCAGCCTGGCCTGGGCCGTGCCACCATGTGGTGTGGTGGCATGGTGCCCCCCCCCCCCCCGAGGTGTCCCAGGTGCCTCTCCGCCCCCATTTTTGAAGTAAAAATTTAAAAAGAATTTTCTAGAATTTTTCGAGAAACTTTATTTTCGAGGATTTTCAGAAATTGACAAAAGATTAAAAACTCGGGAAAACGAATATTGAACGATAGAAAGCAAATCCAAACCAACTCTACAGCAGCTCTAAGATACTCTAATATGAAACTAAACAGCGAAAACAAAAGTGAACAAGATGGAAACATGAGTAAACAAAAGTAAATGCGGTGAAAACATCGTTTCATTCATTCAAAAACCGCTTTGTTAACAAGGTTGATCAACTCTTATTACCAAACCAATTTTCTATGAAACAAAACTTGGCATTTCACTAAGCGATTATGTTACCTCAACCTTGATAGGCATAGTCCCAACCATAACAATTTTATATTCTTCCTTGGGCTTTAGCCTTGAACAATAAATTTCTCCAACTTTGATGGTCTCAATATTTTTGATTGAATTTAGACCATATTTTCTATCACTCTTCTTGGGGAAATAAATTGTGTGCTCCTTATCATTAATATTAAAAGTTACTTTCCCTTGGTTGCAATCAATAACAACACCTCAGTGTTAAGAAAAGATCTCCCAATAATAATAGACATATTATCATCTTCAGGCATTTCCAACACAACAAAGTCAGTTAATATCAAACAATTATCAGCCACTTGAACAGGAACATCCTCACATATACCAATAGGAATAGTAGTAGACTTATCAGCCATTTGCAAAGATATATCAGTTGATATCAATTTTTCTAGATCAAGTCTCTTATAGAGAGAAAAAGGCATGACACTAACTACGGCTCCCAAATCACACAAAGCAGTTCTAACATAGTTATTTTTAAGAGAGCAAGGAATAGTTGGTATACTTGGATCTCCAAGCTTCTCTAGAACCTTGCCATCAAAAGAATAATTAGCAAGCAAAGTGGAAATTTCCTCACTAGGAATCTTCCTTTTGTTAGAAACAATATCCTTCATATACATTGAATAAGGAGGCATTTTAATAGCTTCAGTCAAAGGAATTTGCAAAAACAAAAGTTCCATCCATTCACAAAACCTATTATGGTGTTCTTCTTCCTTGGGTTTGTGTTTCTTACCAGGAAAAGGCATTGGTTTTTGCACCTAAGGTTCTCTCTCACTACCATGTTTTTTGGCAATGAAATCCTCCTTGCACTAGTAGACATTTGCTTATAGCCAGCATTATTATCGCCGGCGCATAAGAAATATATTCGCTGGTGATAATACTATCCCTGGCACATCGTTTTATATTCGCCGGTAAAATTGACTTACCACCGGCGAGCAGAGACTAAAATTTGCTGGGGATAATATTAGATAAGGCCACCTGGGAGGGGCATCTGATATCACTCGCGAATACTCGTCTGATGCGCCGGGGGTAATTTTGGTATAGCAGGCGAACCATATGCCCATTCGCCAGGGGTATTCTCGCCCATCCCACACAACACACACGCAACCACCACGTTCGCACTTATTCTAAAAAAAATGACGGACGCCCTCAGCCACTCTCCGTGTACCTTATCCAGCAAACCCTAGCACACCTCCGGCCGCTGCACACCGCTGCTATCCGTCCGAACCCTCTCCTTCCTCTCCCTCTTCGTCCTCTCCGGCCCGACGATCTCCTCTTCCCCCTCATTTCCCCCCCGCACGCTGCCCCTAACCCTAGCCCGCCACCGCTCGTAGCCGTCGTCGCTCCGCCTCTACATCGCTCTCTGCCCTAACCCTAGCTCGCCGCCGCTCGAAGCCGTCGTCGCTCCGCCACCCTCGCTCGAAGCCTAGGCGCCAGACCAGGAGGACAAGGAGATCGGCGCCGGACCAGGAGCACCAGGAGAACAGGACCGCCGGACCAGGAGCACCAGGAGGAGAAGGAGACCGCCGGACCAGGAGCACCAAGAGGAGAAGGAGAAGCCGCCGCTGCAGGAGGAGCGCCGTCGAGGTGAGCCCCCTCCCCCAACTCCCTCTGCTCCCCTCCCTCTTGTTGTTTATATTCAGTGTTGGTTACAGAGCTAACTTATCCTGTATAGACTTCACTAGTGACTTATTGACAACAACATCTAGAATCTGCAGGTAAGTTGAAGAACATTTAGCATACTGGATAGGCAGACTTTAAATAGTTGTGGTCATATATGAAAAAAGGATGCAAGATAGCAAAAATGAGAACACGATAGGAGCTTACTGTTTCTGTAAGGGGCATTAATAGATTATGCACATCTTTGTCTTGCTTCATAGCAACTTTAATAGTTGCTTGCAAAGATTCAACAAACAGCATCAGGCCGACCACCAGAGACACCAGAGACACTTTGCATGTTGTTAATGATTAGTATGTTGTATCTCTGTAGTATTTTTTTTAATTTGTGCCGAGTAGGTTAAAGATATAGTGGTGTTTTCATGCTTTTGCTGATAACTTCAGATATGCTGGTTGGTGTAAGACATCATAGCAGCATCAGTAAGGGATTGTTGTGTTTGCTCTTGAAGTCTATTTGAGCTGGAGCAAGTAGTATTTATTAGTGCTATAATTGAGAACAGTAAATTACACATCTCACTGGGTAAACATATGTAGGTGGCCTGTGTTACATTAGAATTATGCAATGTACATAGCTCATCTCATTTCTAGACAGTTTGCAGCATATTCTCTATGAGCATTTAGTTACTGACCAACGAAAGCATTGTAGTAAGTATAATATTTACAAATCATGTGTCTAGGACATATTCTCTATGAGCATTTAGTTACTGACCAACGAAAGCATTGTAGTAACCATTTTAAGTAAGCTAGCTAATTTTTTAAATAAGCTAGCTAATTTATTTAGTTGCTATGTTCTGTATTTTTAATGTCAAAATAGGATAGGGTTAGAAACAGTTCTCTCCTTGTGCCAGTGATTGTAGATGATATCAGTTATACAATGTGCAAGGGTTAGAAACAGTTCTCTCCTTGTGCCAAGGTTAGAAACAGTTTAATGTCATTATCCTTAACTGAGAAGATTCGATTTTTTAGCTGATCTCCTTGCAATTGAGAGGAAGACAAAAGTAATCCTAACTAAAAGATAGAATATTTTCTAATGTTATTTCTTTGAAGGCATGACTTGCTCATTACTATGCTTAGGTAGTATAAATGCAGAAACCAAAAGATATGAGTATTTCCTGATGTGCTTTCTTAAAAGGTATTGTTAGCTATCAATTAACCCGAACCAGGCAGTATCCTTTTCGAGAAATCCATGGTTTGGTTGACCTGAATCTTCCCTGACCACATCAATAGTAGAAGAACCAACACCTCAAAGAAAATAACAATAGAATGAATGGAAACTCAAAACTAACACCTCTAATGGCAGCCACTGATGGATGATGTCTCTATCTATTATTTCTATGACATGGAGTTGATAAAAAATTCAATTCAACAAATGCAAAAGGTAAATTTGGACATGAATGGACGGAGCTAGAACTAATAAGCAGTTAGTTAAGAAAGTATAGCATCTAAGTTGCATTTCCTTTTTATTAGTAACATAGTTTAACTTTATCAGCACTTAAGTGTTAAGCTGTAACTTTTTTTTCTCATTAGGCTATGTGCTGATTGAATATTTGTCGCATGCTAATTAATTTTAGGGATGGCTGGCTACTGTTAATTTGGCTTGCTTGGCTGGATATCAAGATACCAGATGATGTTCTTTAATTCAATTGATGCTACATGGAATGCTTGCAAGTGTGCATGATTTATGTTTTGGGGTGCATCCAGATGGAGTGTGCATAATTAAGTTTCAAGCTTTGCTTGAGAATTGAGTTGTTAATATTTGTTTTGCCTTGGGGTGTTTCTTTTGGGGCTGATATTTTCTTTTGACTTCTTAGCTGTACTGATGCACTAGTTCTTGTAGACCATTGCACTAAAACATTTAGGTTCACTATTAATTGTTGTAGACCATTTGTGCTTCCTTGCTTTGTCATCACCATGTAATTTAGCTGCTCTTAAGTATTTTATATGATAACAAATTTTATTTCTCTCTGTGCTTTTAGGTACGCCTCCGCCGCCATGGTGCGCCGCAAGATCACCACCTACGCCATGATGAGCCGATGCCCACCACCACCCCCTCCCCCTCCGACGCCGCCTCCAACGCCGCCACCTCCAGCGTCCGACGGCGAGGAAGAAGTCCCCGAGGTGGACTACCCGGAGGACGAAGAAGAGAACGACCGCCTGGAGGCGGAAGCCTAGGCGGAGATCGACGACATGGACTGGGCCATCTTGGACCCCGAGGATGAAGAACAGGCGGCCATCCACGCCTCGTGGCATTCTCTGCGGATGGAGAACAAGGAGGCGGCGCTCGACGATGAGCTCGACGACCTCCGCCTTGAGTGGGGGCTCAAGGAGTCGCGCGACCGCCACACAACGGAGGAGGGAGCGCGCGGCTTCATGGAGTTGGAGCGGCGGTGACTCTTGGAGCTAATCGCGGAGGACTCCGGTCGCCTCCACAAGATTGTGGAGGATGACTTCCTCCCCGCCCCCGCCGCCACACGAGATGCTCGATCGGGCCTAGCGGCGCCGAAGAAGGGGGCCAACGACGATGAGGCGGGCCCCTCCAGGCGCTAGAACTTTTTTTTGTATTATGAATTTCTTATTGCTGGCGCATAGGTCATAGCAATATTCGCCAGCGATAACAACTACTGCCGGCGCATAGCAATATTCGCCAGGGGTAACACATTACCCCTGGCGAATGTTGCTATGCGCCGGCAGTAGGTACAGTTATTGCCGGTGAATTTGCAATGCGCCAGGGATAATGCATTACCGCCGGCATTGGTGTCGCTAGCGAGTTGTAATTCGCCGGCGGTAAGTAAATTTGGTGCGCCGGTGGTAGGCTTTTCCCTACTAGTGTTGGTGTACTTTGCATTCTTAGCGAGCTTTTCTTGTTCCTCCTCAACTTCTTCTTTATCAGAAGTATTACCGCTTTCGATTTTAGCATCAGAAATGGAAACACTATTAGGATCCTTACCTGTTTCTGAAGATTCTGCAACTATTTTATGCTTCTTCTTCTTTTTCTTGGAAGGAGCACCATTACCTCAATAGTGGAGGAGTCAGGGATTGGCTTACATAATTCTTCTATAGGTGGTAGATTCTTCACATCTTCAGATTTAATACACTTCTCCTTAAGAGATTTCTTGGCTTCTCTCATCACTTCATCATTTAGTTCAATCATTCCTCTCTTCTTTGGTGTTGGCGCTGGTGTTGGCTCAGATATATTCCAATCATCATAATTCCGGCTTATTTTAGCCATTAATTCTTCAGCTTCAGTAGGAGTTCTTTTCCTAAAAACACAACCAGCACAACTATCGAGATATGTCTTAGAGTCAACAGTTAGTCCATTATAAAATATATCAAGGAGTTCATTTTTAGGTAATGGCTCTCCAGGCAGTGCTCTAGTTAAAGAACAAAACCTTGCCCATGATTCAGGCAGTTTCTCTCCTTTTACCTTCTCAAAGTCAAAGATTTTCTGCAAAGCAGCATGTTGAGCACTAGCAGGAAAATATTTCTGAAAGAAAGCATTAACCAAAGCAATAGGACTATCAATAGATCCAGAGACAAATTATTAAACCAAGCTTTAGCTTCACCTTTCAATGAGAAAGGGAAAATCTTAGCAACAAAGTAAGTGCGCAACTTAGTATCATTAGAAAATAAGTTACTCAAAGCAGAGAGCTCATTCATATGTCCCATAGCACTTTCATTTTCAGTACCACAAAAAGGTTCTTTCTCAACAATAGATATGTAAGATAAATCCAAAGAGAAATCATAATCCTTATCACTAATGCTTATGGGAGACTTAGCAAACATAGCATCACAAGACAACTTATATCTAACAACGCGTCTTGCAAGAAGATCTCTAATAGCACCAACGTCACTAGTAGCATGAATTTCATCAATAAAATCATCATTGAGCTCAATGTAACCTTCCTCAAGATCATCACTAGGGCATTCTCTAGACTCAGGTGAACTAACAGGTGTAACAGCAGTGTTTCCCATTTGCTTAGTCCTAGGAATTGTAGCATCTAAGAAGGAACCTAACGAACCACTCTCATCAAGCACAGTAAAAGCATCACCAAAATTATCAGAAGCATTTTCAAACTCAGCAGAAGTAGTAGCATGTGCATGTGGTGGTGTAAGCAACTTACTCATCACAGATGGCGAATCAAGAGCAACAGAGGTGTTCAGAGTTGTACCTCTTTTTGTAGTGGATGGCAATATAGGAACTTTTCCATCACGAGGTTTACCCATGATGAATGGATTGCAGCGAACAATATGAATTCCAAGTGAACTTACAAATAAAGCTATGCTCCCCGGCAACGGTGCCAGAAAATAGTCTTGATGACCCACAAGTATAGCGGATCGCAACAGTCTTCAAGGGAAGTAAAACTCGAATTTATTGATTCGACACAAGGAGAGCCAAAGAATATTTATAAGCCTTAACAGATGAGTTGTCAATTCAGCCGCACCTAGAAATAGACTTGCTCGCAGCAGTTTATCAGTACCAAAAGTTTTATAGTAGTGGCAGTAGTAAAATAGTAGTAGCAATAGTAAAATAAAGATGGTAGCGGTATCAATAGTAAACAGTAGGATTAAATACTATAGGCATAGGGATGGATGAACGGGTGTTGCATGGACAAGATAATTCATGTAATAATCAAGACATGGGCCATTGCAGATAAATAATGATAAAGCATCCTAGTACTAAACAACCATAGGCATGTGTTCCGTATATAGTCGTACGTGCTCGCAATGAGAAACTTGCACAACATCTTCTGTCCTACCAGCCCGTTTGCAGCGGGGCCTCAAGGGAATCTACTGGTAATTAAGGTACTCCTTTTAATAGAGTACCAGAGCAAAGCATTAGCACTCAGTGAACACATGTGATCCTCACATCACAGCCATCCACTTCGGTTATCCCAATTATTGTCACTTTGGGGCCTCGGGTTCCGGACAACAATATGTGTATATAACTTGCAAGTAAGATCAAAAACAACAATTATCATCATAAAACAATAACAAGTTCGGATCTGAGATCATGGCACTCGGGCCCAAAGTGACAAGCATTAAACACAACAAGTTGCAACAATGTCATAAGCACTAACAATGGATACTAGGCACCATGCCCTAACAATCTCATAGCAATTACATGAATGATCTCATCCAATCCCTACCATTCCCTTCATCCTACAGCGGGAATTACTCACACATGGATGGGAGAATCCTGGATGGTTGATGGAGAGATGTCGGTGATGATGATGGGGATGATCTCCTCCAAATCCCCGTCTCGGCAGGGTGCCAGAATGGAGTTTCTGGTTCCGAATCGCGGATTCTGGTGGTGGCGGCGCAACGGAACTCTATGTGGGAAAAAGGCCAAACCCCCGATGTTTTCAGGTCATAGGGTATATGTAGGCGGAAGGAGGGGTCGAGGCGACGCCTGGGGCGGCCACACCACCCCCTGGTGCGGCCTGGCCTGGCCTGCGCCACCAGGTGGTGTGTGCCCCCTGTGGCCCCTCTCCGTCTCGTACTCTGACTCCGTGTGTCTTCTGGTAAAATAGGAACTTTGCGGTATTTTCCAGGATTTTTCCTGAAAGTCGGATTTCTGCACAAAAATAAGATACCATGACAATTCTGATAAAATCAGCGTTAGTCCGTGTTAGTTGTATTCAAAACATACAAATTAGAGGAGAAACAACAGCAAAAGTGTTCGGGAAAGTAGATACATTTTAAACGTATCAGCCACCAGAGATGATTTATTATCTCAAATAATGTCCGACCGAATATGATTTCGATGCAAAAAACTTTTCAACAATTTTGAATTGTTTAGAGCATTTAATTTGTTGAACACATTGAGCAAATTCCTCCAAATCATAAACCTTTAAAACTTAGTCCTTTTTTATCCGAATCACGGGACTTAGTTTAAATCTTTCTTTATTCCATAAAACTATTTGTACAACTCAAATAATTCAATTTATTTAGCAATTCGAGGAATCACTAAATATTTAATAAAGAATTCACTAAATAATGATAACTTTTAATTTTATGAAATACTACACATCATTTATGCATAATATTAATACTTGTGTATTTTGCACTTTAACACGAAGTGTTTAAATCATTTCAATAAAATAAGTGTGGATCACATGTGAAATCAATCAATTATCAAAATCACATTTAATTCCATCGATATGAAATGACCACAAACATATATGTAATTTATACAATTCAAAAACATATATTCAAATCTCATCGCTATGAAATTTTCATACACATAAGTATTTTCATCAAAGAAGCTGAATCATTATTAAGCGCATACAATATATAACAAAGACTTTAAATCATTGATTTATAAATGCTTGCAATTATATCAACAAGAATTAAATAAGAATAATATATGCATAACCATATTGATCCAAAACACATTATTCATTGCGATAAAATAACGGACTTGTTCATTACACACGAATAAATATGTCTCACAAATATCAGACAAACACAAGGTCTTTAACACAATTTGATTAAAAAACTTTATTCAAATTTCTAAAATCTTGAAGATAAATGTTGAGGTAGATCGGCGCTGGTAAACATCAAGCATGTCATCTTCGGGGCGCCATGGCCATCTCCTCTATGAACACATCATTCCGCAGATCCTATTTTCATAAAATTGGAATTAGTATCATATACAAAAAGATGCATAAGTGTTTATGAAACATTTATAACATTCTATATCACATATACCTATCAGATCAATGATCTCACCCTGAATGGTTTCCACTTCGTGAAGCCTGATTATTCCCAAGAGTTGATGGAAATTGACTTCTTCATTCCCTTTCACAAAACTCTCGATGAAGCCTCTGTAGTTGGGAGGAAGCGAACGCAACACCATAATTTTGGCGAAGGCGTCGGACATCTCATATTCCAGTTCTACAGTCAAGCGTCCGTGGATTATGTTCATCTTAGCCAGATGCATACCCACACTAGTGTGTTCCATCATCTTGCATGAAAGGAACTCATCCAGACAATCATGCTTCATCAAGCTCACCAGTGGCTCAAAGATTTCCTTCTGATCCTGAATGATCTCATCTGGATTAGTGTTTTCCCAGAAACCTTTCATATGGGTATCCATCATGTTGAAGATCGCATTCTGAGCAATGGTGTAATAGTCCCGTCTAGTACTAAAAACATCATGCTCAGCTTGACTGGCATCTTCACCAGGTGGAGGTCCCAATGGCTCTATTATCGTAAAAAGTGCAGTGTGTTGATGGAGCGAGGTTCTTAAGCACGGGTACCAATCAATGAAACTTGTCCCATCAGGTCTAAGTATTTATCCATCGAAAAAAGTTGTGAAATTAATATGGGCATTCATCTACACAAATTTGCAAAGATATAAACACTAAGTTCATAATATGAGTTCAATTTTATTAAAAAAAATTAATTATCTAGGACTCCCACTTAGAAAAACATCCCTAAAACTGTTCTAGTGATTACACGGTCCTTCTCCACTACACCGCCCTGATACGTCTCTAACGTATCTATAATTTTTGATGCTCCATGCTTGTTTTTACACCATTTGCTTAGTGTTTCGTTACACTTCATGGCATTTTTATGCATTTTCCAGAACTAACCTATTAACGAGATGCCACAGTGCCAGTTCCCTATTTTCTGCTATTTTTGTGTTTCAGAAAAGTTACACAGGAAATATTCTCGGAATTGGACGAAACAAAAGCCGAACATCCAGAAATTTACCGAAGCTTCCAGAGAACCAAAGAGGAGACGGAGAGGGGCCACAGGGCAGCCACACCACAGGGCGGTGCAGTCTGCCCCTGGCCCGCGGCCCTGGTGGTGAGGCCACCCTGGTCCACTTCTGACGCCACCCCTTCGCCTATAAAGACCCCCCGATGGGAAAAACCTAAACACCCGATCACTTTTTCTAGAATACATCACGATCCGCCGCCGCCGTCGACCCGAGATCGGGAGGGTCCAGAAGCTCTTCCCGGCACCCTGCCGGAGAGAGGAATCGCCACCGGAGGTCTTCTTCATCGCCATGCTTGCCTCCGGCATGATGAGTGAGTAGTCTACCTTGGACTATGGGTCCATAAGAGTAGCTAGTTGGTTGTCTTCTCCACCATGTGCTTCATGTTTAGATCTCGTGAGCTGCCTTACATGATCAAGATCACCGTTATGTAATTCTACATGTTGTGTTTGTTGGGATCCGATGAATATTGGTGATATGATTGAGTTGATGTGCTGAATATTATCTTATGTTATCTCTATGTTGTTTATGATCTTGCATGCTCTCCGTTGTTAGTAGCTATCTTGGCCGAGTAGTTGCTAGTGACTCCAAGAGGGGGTATTTATGCTCGATAGTGGGTTCATGCCTCTATTTAATCTGGGGGAGTGACAGAAACCTCTAGGGTTGTAGATGTGTTGTTGCTACTAGGGGGAAAACAACATTCATGTGCTCAAGGGCATATGCTTTGTTTACATTACACACTTTGCTTAATACAATTATCTGTTGTTTGCAACTTAATACTTGTGGAGTTCTCGGATTGATTCGCCACAAGTGGATTATTAGTCATAGATGCAGTTGGATGACGGTCTATGTATCTTGTTATAATGCCCAGAGTAAATCTCATAGTGATCCTCTCGACATATGCACGTTGTCTTTATTCTATCAATTGCCCAACTGTAATTTGTTTACCCAGCATGTATTATTTTATCTTATGGAGAGACACCACTAGTGAACTGTGGACCCCGGTCTTATTTCCATTATATTGCTATCACATGTTTACTTTACTTGCACTGTTTACTTTACTCGCATACCACTATTTCCACTCGATACGCTCATTCCTTTGTTTCAAGCAAACTGGTGAGATTGATAACCTCATCGTAAGTTGGGAGCAAAGTATTTGGTTGTGTTGTGTGCAGGTTCCGCGTTGCTACTAGTTGAAGACGAGTCAACAAGAATCGTTAACGGCGCCCTTGTTAGAGTGTTAGTAGGCTAGTCAGGATCACCTTCTGGAGTATTGACTTTTTCCTGGACTGACAAACCTTGGTTTCTTACTGAGGGAAAAACTTGCTGCTATATTCATCATACCTTCCTCTTGGGGTTTCCCAACTGGCCGGTCATTCACTCCATCATCACCGCGCCATCTATAGCAATCAAGACTTTTTCTGGCGCCGTTGCAGGGGAAAAAGAAGACTTCTGCAAGGGGAGTTTCACACGCACATCCTTTACTTTGTTTTAAGTTTTGCTTTATTTTATTTTTACTTGCTTCATTTTCTCAAAAACACAAAAAAATTAGTATCCTTTATAGGTGTTTTTACTTGTCTGCTTTTAGTTTTGCTAGAATGAGTAATCCTGAAGTTGAAGTTCGTACTTTTAAGCAACAAGGGGGAGAGAGCTTGAAAGATGCTTGGTACCGTATTAGCAATTCTCATCATAGGTGTACAAAGAAGCATTCTACCATGATCCTCCTTAGAAATTTTTATGTTGGTATAACTAGTTGGTATAGGTACGTTCTTGATACTCTTGCAGGAGGTAATTTTCTAGGTACTCCCGCTCTTAAAGCATGCACTTTATTAGAAAGTTTAGTGGGAGTACCACCTATTCATGTTGTTAAAACTGAGATCACTTTGGAGGAAGTTATAGAAAAAGTAGGCTCTTTAGAAAACGTTTGCCAAATATCCTTGATAACGCTAGCCGAGTTAATGAAGCGATAGAAAGTATCGGTAAGAGAATCACCATTTTAGAAGCTAGCACTACTCTTGATAGTCAAAACCTTAGGATTGGGAAACTAGAGGAATCCATGGAAACTTTAAGTTCAATTTTCTCTTCTCTCAAGTTTAAGAAGGAGAAAGCTTTTGTTGGAAAAGAGCAAAAATTTATGTATGTTCCCAAGGTGTCTGTGCCTAAACCGCAACATATTTTTAAGATTGGTAAGACTTTTAGTTCAACTAAGAGTGACTTGCAAGTTGAATCATATTCGGGAACCTCTAAAGTGCCTAGTGTGGTAAGTAGTGATCTTGAGGAAACAGTTGATCTTAATGCCTCTTTTGATATTACTTGATTCGTATTTTCTGCGCCTAGCTCAAAGGCGTTAAAAAAAAGCACTCTTGGGAGATAACCCAATGTTTTTACTTTCAGTACTTTTTCTTTTATTTGAGTCTTGGAAGTTATTACTACTGTAATAACCTCTCCTTATCCTTTTTATTTCGTTTTTGTGCCAAGAGAAGTCTCTAATTTGAGTGAGGTAAGATTTCGGGATGTTGCTGTCCTGAAACAGTTTTTGGTGATGCACCGTAAAAATTCGTGAAATTTCTCTGTATATCTTTTGGACCTGCGATTACTTGTGCATATTTCCCAGGTTATATCCAAACTTTCATTAGTTGAACACTTTTTGATTTGAGCAACAGAAAACCCTCTAAAAATTCGACCTTTGTCAGCTGTTCTGTTTTGACAGATTTCTGCCAATATTTGTGTTTGCCGCTTTATCGCTTTCTTTTTGAGTTCTTTTGATCACAGAACTTTTGGGGAAGTTGCTACAGTAGTATATGCTTTATATGTGGTGGTTTTGAGTTGAAACCTGAAGCAAAAAGGCTTGATTCAATGTTATGCTTGCACTAATGTTGCTAATAGATTTGTGTTTAGTTTTGTATGAAGGAAGTTTTCAAGTGTAGGGATTGGAGAATGATGAGATGAGTTGAAGAATGGACAAAAGCTCAAGCTTGGGGATGCCCACGCGCCCCAAGAAATATCCAAGAGGTACAAGCGTCAAAGCTTGGGGATGCCCCCGAGGCACCCCTTCTTCATCGGCAAAAATCAGGTCACCTTTAAACACACTATATTTTTATTGCTTCATGCATTATGCGTTTTTCTTGGAGCGTCAGTTGTTTTTAGTTTTCAGTTTTGTTTAGTTTTGTTTGCTGCAATAAATGGTTGGACCCCAATAAATTCCTTTTGGAGAAGTTGCCTTGCTTTTCATTTGCCAAGAACACTCCGTTTTTCACTCTTATCGTTTCAATGAGTGTTCTCTTTTTCTAGAACTGCGTTTAGCTTTCGATTTTCGCCTTGATTTGTGTTCAGATCTTGTTATATCTTTTCATCAAGGTGTATTTTGACCTCTGGTCCATGTTGGTTTTCATCAAAAGAGTTGTTTTAAAAAAGTTCAAATCGTGTTGGAAAAGAGAAAAAGCTTTATGCAAAAAAGTGGTACAAGAAGGAGCTTGTGTAGACTGCGGCCTAGGCTTTTGCATGTCGTGCTTGATGTCTTTTTGATAGTATGCTTAGTGGTTTTTCTATAGCATGACTTGTCTCAAATGACTGAGATTGCTTAATGAGCCTTTGAAAAAAAATCATGCGTTGTTTTAATTATTTGCAAGCATTATTTTGGTTTTCTCCTTTGATGCTTTATTTGGGTTGACTTGGCGCATGCTCACACATGTTAGACTCATACAAGTCGCCATAAGCCTCTATGATCATTTAGTTTTTGAGTTTTGATGCCATCTTATGCTTCTTTTAATGTCGCTTTGTCGCTATGCATGATTATGGCCGTTATCTCTCTCTTAGTTGGTCGCTCCCAGTCTTTTGCTAGCCCTCATTTTGTACTAAGTATGAGCTCTACTCGTGCATCCAACTCCTGAAAACCAAGTTTGCCATTGTGTCCACTATAAATTCCTATGCATGGTATTTGTAAGCCATTCCAAGTAAATTTCCATGTGCTACCTTTCAAAACTTTCAACTACTTCTCATTTTGTGCCACTGTTTTTAGCTCATGGGGACATAGTGGTCGAAATTGCTATCTTACATATTAAATTAAGTACTCCTCGACTAGGCAGCTTCATCTGCTCATCATTAATTTTGCATGAGAGCTGGTCAGACCATTGCAATCTAATTCTAAAAAAGAAAAAAGGCACTCCTCCATGGTATGTGAATGTTAGTGGGCACCCGGCGGAATCGGTTAGCCATGGCTTGAGAAAGGAAAAAAAGGTGGGGAGGAGTGCCAAAGCTTTATAAAAGAGCACCAATGTGCAAATTTTTCAAAGAACTCGGAACCGCTCTCACTTGTTTATTATGGAAGATAGTAAGACCCCATTGCCAGTCGTTGACATGAAACAACCACCTCTCAAAACCCAATTTTTATCTCTGTTTTACAAATGAAAAGCTCTAGCACATGTTTAATCACTGCTTCCCTCCGCGAAGGGCCTTTCTTTTACTTTTTATGTTGAGTCTCCACCTTCTATCTTTATGCACCGTCTAAGAGAGCATAGTTGTCATTCTGAGTATAATGTGCATTGTTCCAAAGTTTTCATTGATTGATTCATGATGTTGGTTTCACTTGTTCTCAAATTAATTTTATCTAGTCGCCCTCTTAAACTTGAAGGTGTCCTATGCATTTATGTTTTGCTCTCTCATGAAGGACAAGCTGAAAACCATTTGTATATTTTTCCATATGATTTGAACACACGTTTGACTTTCATTGTTTCATTTTCATGATCTTTTGTTTGTGTTCTTTTTCATGTTATAATATGGTTGCTAAGTTTCTTCTATCAAGATTATATCTTTTATGCCCATGTTTTAAGTTC
Organism: Dactylis glomerata; assembly: GCA_007115705.1. Classification (NCBI taxonomy): domain Eukaryota; kingdom Viridiplantae; phylum Streptophyta; class Magnoliopsida; order Poales; family Poaceae; genus Dactylis; species Dactylis glomerata. The sequence continues at coordinate 1,064,512 of QXEO01001145.1, forward strand.
TTTTGATCCCAGCGCACAACGCTTACATATATGATCAAGATTGTGTAGGTGCATGTCACCTCAAAAATTATTTCTTTTGTTATCACTTACCTACTCGAGGACGAGCAGGAGTTAAGCTTGGGGATGCTGATACGTCTCTAACGTATCTATAATTTTTGATGCTCCATGCTTGTTTTTACACCATTTGCTTAGTGTTTCGTTACACTTCATGGCATTTTTATGCATTTTTTGGAACTAACCTATTAACGAGATGCCACAGTGCCAGTTTCCTGTTTTCTGTTGTTTTTGTGTTTCAGAAAAGTTACACAGGAAATATTCTCGGAATTGGACGAAACAAAAGCCGAACATCCGGAAATTTACCGAAGCTTCCAGAGAACCAAAGAGGAGACGGAGAGGGGCCACAGGGCAGCCACACCACAGGACGGCGCGGCCTGCCGCTGGCCCACGCCCCCTGGTGGTGAGGCCACCCTGGTCCACTTCTGACGCCGCCCCTTCGCCTATGAAGACCCCCCCATGGGAAAAACCTAAACACCCGATCACTTTTTCCAGAATACATTGCGATCCGCTGCTGCCGTCGACCCGAGATCGGGAGGGTCCAGAAGCTCTTCCCGGCACCCTGCCGGAGAGGGGAATCGCCACCGGAGGTCTTCTTCATCGCCATGCTTGCCTCCGGTGCGATGAGTGAGTAGTCTACCTTGGACTATGGGTCCATAGCAGTAGCTAGTTGGTTGTCTTCTCCACCATGTGCTTCATGTTTAGATCTCGTGAGCTGCCTTACATGATCGAGATCACCGTTATGTAATTCTACATGTTGTGTTTGTTGGGATCCGATGAATATTGGTGTTATGATTGAGTTGATTTGCTGAATATTATCTTATGTTATCTCTATGTTGTTTATGATCTTGCATGCTCTCCGTTGTTAGTAGCTATCTTGGCCGAGTAGTTGCTAGTGACTCCAAGAGGGGGTATTTATGCTCGATAGTGGGTTCATGCCTCTATTTAATCTGGGGGAGTGACAGAAACCTCTAGGGTTGTAGATGTGCTGTTGCTACTAGGGGGAAAACAACATTCATATGCTCAAGGGCATATGCTTTATTTACATTACACACTTTGCTTAATGCAGTTATCTGTTGTTCGCAACTTAATAGTTGTGGAGTTCTCGGATTGATTTGCCACAAGTGGATTATTAGTCATAGATGCAGTTGGATGACGGTCTGTGTATCTTGTTGTAATGCCCAGAGTAAATCTCATAGTGATCCTCTCGACATATGCACGTTGTCTTTATTCTATCAATTGCCCAACTGTAATTTGTTTACCCAGCATGTATTATTTTATCTTATGGAGAGACACCACTAGTGAACTGTGGACCCCGGTCCTATTTCCATTATATTGCTATCACCTGTTTACTTTACTCGCACTGTTTACTTTACTCACATAACACTATTGCTTTCCACTCGATACGCTCATTCCTTTGTTTCAAGCAAACCGGTGAGATTGACAACCTCATCGTAAGTTGGGAGCAAAGTATTTGGTTGTGTTGTGTGCAGGTTCCACGTTGCTACTAGTTGAAGATGAGTCAACAAGAATCGTTAACGGCACCCTTGTTGGAGTGTTAGTAGGCTAGTCAGCATCACCTTCTGGAGTATTGACTTTTTCCTGGACTGACAAACCTTGGTTTCTTACTGAGGGAAAAACTTGCTGCTATATTCATCATACCTTCCTCTTGGGGTTTCCCAACTGGCCGATCATTCACTCCATCATCACCGCGCCATCTATAGCAATCACGCCCCTGATTGTCAGAGTCGGCGATGCAATATCAAAGGTAGACAAAACTATGTCAATCACACAACTTTGCGAGCCTTGCTCGACCTTTCGATCTCCGTATTCTGAGGCCATGTCTACACATGCTAGGCTCACCAAGTCAACCTTAGTGTATTGCGTGGCACATACATGCCTTGTACCCACGCCATATGCGAACTTAGATATGTCTAGCCCCTGATCGTCACGGTCGGCTTCATACTGAAGAACTTTCTTGGTGATTACACACATAAGGGAGAACACATTTTCTTTGGTATTTGATAGGGATTTTCTTATTCTATGCTACCATCGTGCATCTATATACTAGCACAAATAAGAATCACACAATAACATCAAATGTAAATAATGCATGATATGATATGGTTTCTTCAACGACGCGCTTGATCTCCATCGAGCGATACGACATGATCTCCATCCTTCCACCAGTATGGCGCCAAGTCCACGACATCATCGTCGTAAAGCTGCAGTTAGTATCACATAACTTACCTTGTTGACCATATCATATCACACGCCTCACTGCAAAACAAAGTTAGATGCTTCTACTTTATCTTTGCATATTTTATGTGGCTTCTAGGGCTTTCGCACAAGAACGGTTTCTTACCTACGAACATGAAACCAAAATGTTGATTAACACATTGTTGCTTTGAATCCCCGTTAAGGGACCTCCGTTGTAGATGCCATATCCACTATAGTCAGAGAAACAGACACTCGACGAACCACTTGCACGGTACAGGCCGTACATCAATTGTGGAACCAGTCTTGTGTAAGGCGGTCTCGGGCCGCTTCAATCCAACTATGCGACAGATATAAGCAAATACACGCTGGAGAGTAACAATAAGATGATCAACACCCATATATTGCTATGTGTTCTAACCGTACAAGCATACTGCACATAGATCCAGCTCTGATACTGATGACCCACAAGTATAGGGGATCGCAACAGTCTTCGAGGGAAGTAATACCCAAATTTATTGATTTGACACAAGGGGAGCCAAAGAATATTTATAAGCCTTAACAGATAAGTTGTCAATTCAGCTGCACCTGGAAACAGACTTGCTCATAGCGGTTTATCAGTAGCAACAGTTTTATAATGGTGATAGTAGTAAAATAGTAGCAACAATAATAAAGTAAAGACAGTAATAATAGAAATAGTAAACAATAGGATCAAATACTGTAGGCATAGGGATGGATGAACGGGTGTTGCATGGATAAGATAATTCATGAAATCAGTAAGACATGGGCAATTGTAGAAAAATAATGATAAAGCATCCTAGTACTAAACAACCATAGGCATGTGTTCCGTAAATAGTCGTACGTGCTCGCAATGAGAAACTTGCACGACATCTTCTATCCTACCAGCTTGTTTGCAGCAGGGCCTCAAGGGAATCTACTCGTAATTAAAGTACTCCTTTTAATAAAGTACCGGAGCAAAGCATTAACACTCAGTGAACACATGTGATCCTCACATCATAGCCATCCCGTCCAGTTATCCCAATTGTTATCACTTTGGGGCCTCGGGTTCCGTACAACGATATGTGTATACAACTTGCAGGTAAGATCATAAACAACAAGTATCATCATAAAACAATAACAAGTTCAGTTCTGAGATCATGGCACTCGGGCCCAAAGTGACAAGCATTAAGCACAACAAGTTGCAACAATGTCATAAGCACTAACAATAGATACTAGGCACTATGCCCTAACAATCTCATAGAAAATTACATGAATGATCTCATCCAATCCCTACCATCTCCTTCGCCTACAGCGGGAATTACTCACACATGGATGGGGGAGTCATGGATGGTTGATGGAGAGACGTCGGTGATGATGGTGATGAAGATCTCCAAATCCCCGTCCCGGCAGGGTGCCAGAACGTAGTTTCTGGTTCCGAATCGCGGTTTCTGATGGTGGCGGCGCAGCGGAAGTCTATCTGTGAAAAAAGCTGAACCCCCGATAGTTTCAGGTCGAAGGGTATATGTAGGCGAAAGGGGGCTCGAGGAGGCGGCTGGTGTGGCCTCACCATAGGTGGGCGCCGCCAGGCCTGGGCCGCGCCCCGTGGTGGTGAGCCTGCCTCCCAGCCCCTCTCCGTCTCGTCTTCTGGCTCTGTGGGTCTTCTGGTAAAATAGGAATTTTGCAGTATTTTCCGGGATTTTTCCTGAAAGTCGGATTTCTGCACAAAAACAAGACACCAGGGCAATTCTGTTGAAAATAGCGTTAGTCCGTGTTAGTTGTATTCAAAACACACAAATTAGGGAAGAAACAATAGCAAAAGTGTTCGGGAAAGTAGATACGTTTTGGACGTATCAACTCCCCCCAAGCTTAGCTATTTGCTTGTCCTCAAGCAATTCAGTTAACAACTGAGAGTGATAAAAGAAACTTTCACGAACACATTTGCTTCATAAGATGTATATATTCTCACTATATGATAAAGTACTCAGGCAATTCATAATAAGAAACATGCAACTAATGCTACCTCATAGTCAAGCAAGCTATGAAAGAGTGCCAATGCACTAATAACAAGCAACATGAACATAAGAAGCTACAAGATTGTAGTGTTCATAAAATGATATGGAAGAGTGGTATCCCGCTTGCCTTTATTTGTGGAGCAAAACATAAATGTTGAGGCACCTCTGCAGTTCAAGGGAAGACTAGAGGTAAAAATATCAAAGATACAAGCATCAAAGTTATACCACAATTAACCATGTTCTGGGACAAGCACATTACACTAAGAATAATAGCTATGCTCTCAAGAAGGTGCTTAGAGTTAGAAGATGAAGACTCAACATAAAAGTAAAAGAAAGGCCCTTCGCAGAGGGAAGCAGTGATTTAACATGTGCTAGAGCTTTTCATTTGTAAAACAGAGATAAAAATTTATTTTGAGAGGTGGTTGTTTCATGTCAACGACTCGCAATGAGGACTTTCTATCTTCCATACTAAACAAGTGAGAGCGGTTCTGAGTTCTTTGAAAATTTGGCACATTGGTGCTCTTTTATAAAGCTTTGGCACTCCTCCCCACCTTTTTTCCCTTTCTCAAACCATGGCTAGCCGATTCCATCGTGTGCCCACCAACTTTCACATACCATGGAGGAGTGCCTTTTTTCCTTTCTCTTTTTTTAGATTTAGATTACAATGGTCTGACCAGTTCCCTTGCAAAATTAATGATGAGCAGATGAATCTGCCTAGTCGAGGGGTACTAAATTTAATATGGAAGATAGCAATTCCGACCACTACGTCCTCATGAGCTAAAAACAGTGGCAGAAAATGAGAAGCATTTGAAAGTTTTGAAAGGTAGCACATGAAAATTTACTTGGAATGGCTTGCAAATACCATGCATAGGAATTTATAGTGGACTCTTTGGGGTTACTTGGTTTTCAGGAGTTGGATGCATGAGAAGTATTCCCTCTCAGTACAAGTGAAGACTAGCAAAAGACTGGGAAGCGACAATCGAGAGAGCAATAACTGTCATAATCATGCTTGCGACAAAACAAAATTAATACAGGCATAAAAATGATGCAAGAACTCTGAGGAAAAATAAATCATAGAGGCATAATTGACTTTTTGTTCAGTCATATGCATGCTTGAGCATGTGCCAAGTCGATTCAAATGAAACTTTCAGAGGAGGATACCACAATATCGTACCATATTATGAATAAAACAATGCAAGCAAGCATCTACATGACATGCCACAAACTATTAGTAAATTGAAACTAATCATATGAGAGCAAGAACTACAAAGCATCCATTAGATAACATATATCTTACATGAATAGACTAAGCATGTCCACATAGATGAGTATATGTACAAAAAAATGAAAACAAATAGAGTTCATACCAGCCTCTTACCACATCTCGGATTGTCATATGTCATCATTATTGCCTTTCACTTGTGTGGCTTGAATAATATGAAGTGAATACCAAGCTCCAATGGAGTCACGGGAGATTGAACTCTGCAACAAACTTTACACAACCGAAGAAGAACAACAAATATTTTTGGGTTTTCGAATTTTGAAACAAGACCAGAAGGAAACAGGAAACCAAGCAAAATATTTTTGGATTTTTCAAATATCAAACCAAAAACAGCAAGTAAAGCAAACCAAAGCTAGAAAACTAAAAAGGTAGACAAAGAGAAACAACGGAAATATTTTTGGTCTTTTTGTGTTTTGGAAAGTAGAAATAAGAATAATAACAATAAAGAAAAGAAAGCAAAACATGGATATACAAAGTTCCTACAAAATATGATATGTAGATGAATGAATCGTCGGCGTACCTCCCCCCAAGCTTAGGCTTTTGGCCTAAGTGGGGATCAACCTCGTCTCCGGTAACTGCCTGATACATCTCAAACGTATCTATAATTTTTGATGCTCCATGCTTGTTTTTACACCATTTGCCTATTGTTTCGTTACACTTAGTGGCACTTTTATGCATTTTCCGGAACTAACCTATTAACGAGTTGCCACAGTGCCAGTTCCCTGTTTTCTGCTGTTTTTGTGTTTCAGAAGTGATACACAGGAAATATTCTCGGAATTGGACGAAACAAGTTCCTGAAGTCTTATTTTACCCGGAAACTTCCAGACATCCGAAGAGGTGTCAGAGGGGGGCCACCAGGGCCCCAGACACATGCCCGGCGCGGCCAGGGGTCTGGCCGCGCGGGGCCCGCATGTGGAGGCCCTGGCCCTCCTCTGACATCGCCCCTTCGCCTATAAGAAGCCTCGGGACGGAAAACCCTAGGGGATTCGGCAATTTTCTAGAAACAGTTCCGCAGCTCCGCCGCCACCGTCGACGAATTTCGGGGGACAGAAGTCTCTGTTCCGGCACCCTGCCGGGACGGGGAAGTGCCCCCGGAGCCATCTCCATCGGTCTCCATCGCCGTCTCCGCCGTCTCCATCGACCTCACCGCCATCTCCATCAACCTTGTTGTCTCCTATGATGAGGAGGGAGTAGTTCATCCCCGGGGCTAAGGGCTCTACCGGTAGCTATGTGGTTCACCTCTCTCTCCCATGATGTGATCTTTATGTGATCGTGAGCTTTGTATCATGTTGAACAAGTACATGTTATTATTCAGATATTTTGTGTACTCTAGCAATGTTATTAAAGTAATCTATTCCTCCTGCTATGGTGTAATGGTGACAGTGCGTGCATCATGGTGGTACTTGGTTTAGGCTATGATTGTGATCTCTTGTGGATTATGAGAATAATTATTGCTATGATAGTTTGAGTTATCTATTCCTCCTTTCATGGTGTAATGTTGACAGTGTGTGCACCGTGTTAGTACTTGGTTTAAGTTGCAATGATTTCTATCTTGAGTTGTGATCTGATTTGGGTATCGCTATGAGTGGTGTTTGTCAAGTACTTGATGAACTTTAAGGGGTGCTTATGTAGCCACTACGCAATGATTAGTGTTATTCAATAGGAGAGTAATTCAGAGTACCTTAGCAAAGAGAAGTTATTTGTCCAGTCATGTTATATTGTTGGGAGTGTGTCCACTAGTGAAAGTATGATCCCTAGGCCTTGTTTCCAAGCATTGCACACCGTTTACTTGCTATTTTGTTACTTGTTTGCTCGCAGCGATATTTATTTCACATCACGTTTGCTACTTATAATCATCACTACTACTTGTATTTCACTATCTCTTAGCCGAACTAGTGCACCTATACATCTGACAAGTGTATTGGGTGTGTTGGGGACACAAGAGACTTTCTGTATCGTAATTGCAGGGTTGCTTGAGAGGGATAGCTTTGACCTCTAACCTCCCTGAGTTCGATAAACCTTGGGTGATCCACTTAAGGGAAACTTGCTGCTGTTCTACAAACCTCTGCACTTGGAGGCCCAACAAGTGTCCACAAGAATAGAAGTGCGTAGACATCAAGCTCTTTTCTGGCGCCGTTGCCGGGGAGGTAAGGTAAAAGGTACTCGCATCCTCCTGTGTGAGTGCTCGGAGTTATTTCCTTTAGATTCTGCAATTACATCTTTTTGTTTCTTGTTTCTATTTTCACTAGTTAGGCTTAATGGAAAACAAAGAGTTCTGTAGTCTTTTTCCTGAGTTTAGATATGATGTGTTTGAAGAGAAAATTGAAAAACCTTTGGAGCTTAATTTGCATGCTAATAGTGTTGTTAGTATGAATGTTTTGAACACCGTTATTGCTAATGATATGGAAAAGTCTAAGCTTGGGGAAGCTGGGTTTGTTAAGCATGATATTTTTAGTTCCCCAGCTTTAGTGGAGAAAGTTTGTTCTGATAATATTTTATCTCCCATATGTGATGTTCCTTCTTATGATGATATGTTTGAAGAATATGCTTTGCGAAATAGTTGCTCTCTAGCTTGTGATGATACTAAACCTCTTGTTTATGATGGCTATGATGATGAGTATAATATTTTCAGTTCACCTACTATTGAGGATAAAATTAGTTATGATTACAATATGGCTCCTATTTTTGATGATTATGGTGATGAGAATAATTATTCTATTGAATTTGCTCCTACTACTATTGTTCATGTGGTGAGTATTAATTCTTTTATGCATGTGGCTCATGATAGGGATGCTTTATGTGATAGTTATGTTGGTAGTTCTATTCATGATGCTACTGAAAGTTATTATGAGAGAGGGAAACATGGTTTGATGGATCTCAACAATATTAAGTTTCCCCTCTTTATGTTGCAATTCTTGAAGTTGTACTTGTTTTGCCTTCCTATGCTTTTTGCTTTGCGCTTTCATGACTTGTCTCTTTACAAGACTATTTTTCATAGGAAGTGGTTTAGATTTAAATGTGTTTCATACATGCTTTTTGATGCTCTCTATTGCTCCAAGTTCTTATATGGCGCCTTTGCCTCAAGCTTTTATATGGCGCCTACATGAGCATCTTTGCAAATTACTGCGCCTAGCTCAAAGGCGTTAAAGAAAAGCACTCTTGGGAGATAACCCAATGTTTTCTTTTCAGTACTTTTTCTTTTATTTGAGTCTTGGAAGTCATTACTACTGTAATGACCGCTCCTTATCTTGTTTATTTCGTTTTTGTGCCAAGAGAAGCCTCTAATTTGAGTAAGGTAAAGATTTGGGGTTATTGCTGTCCTGAAACTGTTTTCGGTGCTGCACCGTAAAATTTCGTGAAAATTCTCTGTATATCTTTTGGACCTGCGATTTCTTGTGCATATGCCCCAGGTTATATCCAAACTTTTCTTAGTTGAACACTTTTTGATTTGAGCAACAGAAAATCCCTCAAAAATTCGTCCTTTGTCAGCTGTCCAGTTTTGACAGATTTCTGCCAATATTTGTTTTTGCCACTTTATCGCTTTCTTTTGAGTTCTTTTTGATCATGGAACTCTTGTGGAAGTTGCTACAGTAGTATATACTTTATATGTGGTGGTTTTGGGTTGAAACCTGAAGCTAAAAGAGGTTGAATATATTTTATGCTTACACTAATGTTGCTAATAGAATTGTGTTTAGTTTTGTATGAAGGAAGTTTTCAAGTGTAGGGATTGGAGAATGATGAGATGAGTTGAAGAATGGACAAAAGCTCAAGCTTGGGGATGCCCATGCATCACCCCAAGAAATATCCAAGAAGTACAAGCGTCAAAGCTTGGGGATGCCCCCGAGGCACCCCTTCTTCATCGGCAAAAATCAGGTCACCTTTCAAAACACTATATTTTTATTGCTTCATGCACTATGTGTTTTTCTTGGAGCGTCAGTTGTTTTAGTTTTCTTAGTTGGTTAGGTTTGTTTGTTTGCTGCAATAAATGGTTAGATCACATCATGTTTTTTTGGAGGAGATGAACTCGCTTTTCATTTGCCAAGAACACTCTAGTTTTCACTCTTATCGTTCAACGAGTGTTCTCTTTTTCTGCTACTGCGTTTAGCTTTCGATTTTCGCCTTGATTTGCATTCAGATCTTGTTATATCTTTTCATCAAGGTGTATTTTTGCCTCTGGTCTTTATTGGTTTTTATCAAAAGAGGTGTCTATAAAAAGTTCAAATGGTGTTGGAAAAGAGAAAAAGCTTTATGCAAAAAAAAGTGGTACAAGAAGGAGCTTGTGTAGACTGCGGCTTAGGCTTTTTCATGTCATGCTTGATGTCTTTTTGATAGTATGCTTAGTGGTTTTGCTGTAGCATGACTTGTCTCAAATAACTGAGATTGCTTAATGAGCCTTTGAAAAAAATCATGCGTTGTTTTTATTGTATGGAAGCATTATTTTGGTTTTCTCCTTGATGCTTTATTTGGGTTGACTTGGCGCATGCTCACACATGTTAGACTCTTACAAAGTCGCCAATAGCCTTCATGATCATTTAGTTTTTGACTTTTGATGCCATCTTATGCATCTTTTAATGTCGCGTTGTCGCTTTGCATGATTATGGCCATTATTGCTCTCTTAGTTGGTCGCTCCCAGTCTTTTGCTAGCCCTCGCCTTGTACTGAGTATGAGCTCTACTCGTGCATCCAACTTCTAAAACCAAAGTTTTCCAAAGTGTCCACCATACATACCTACTAGCAATCTGCTATTCCAAGTAAATTTGACTTGCTTTTATATTCTCTTCAAATTAAACTCTTACCAGTGTTATGCGAAATTCGGTCAGTAAAGCTCTCACGAACCGGAAGGCACACTTTACTTTTTCCTGTTCTTAAAAATTTGACATTGTGGTCTTTTATGCTGAGTTGTTATGCTTGCAAGTTGTAAGTTGGATTCTAGCCCAGCCATGTTGTCATGGGGCAAGCTTTCAACATTGCACTTCTTTTTGAGTTGATATCGTGATCTTTTGTTTATGGATGCCCGCTGTGTGAAATGAATTGGGAATCTTGTGAGGATCATGGAGTTTTTATATGTGTTAGGGAAACGCCGGGCCGCCAATCTAAGCCATGCATAATTCATGGTGGAAATTTGCAGCATACCCATGGTGAACATTCGACGACGCATCTCACAATAAAAAGCTAAACAATATAGCAAATAAAAGAGATGTCGAGGTGTTCATTGTCTGCTTGTCCTGTCATTTTGGTGTGGGCTTGTTCCAAGTCATCGGGCACGGAGGTACCCCATTGGCGGTTCTCAATGATATGCATATACTTACAATGACAAGAGCCTTGCTTGGGACTCTAAGTAAATTAGCATGGTTTGGGTACTCGTATTCACGGGACACGAGGTTTTCAACTTATGATTTGTCAAGCATATGCATCATAATTGTTCTCGCATTAACTTTAACCATTCAAGATGCTTATGATGGTGGCAATGAGAGCTCAAAGCCGGTAAGTACCATAATTTTTGAAGGTTATAAAACTTGCAATCACTGCTTCCCTCTGCGAAGGGCCTTTCTTTTACTTTTATGTTGAGTCACCACCTTCTTTCTTTATGCACCATTAAGAGAGCATAGTTGTCATTCTTAGTGTGATATGCATTGTCCCAAAGTTCATTGATTGACTCATATTGTTGGTTTCACTTGTTCTTAAATTATTTGTATCTAGTCGCCCTCTTAAACTTTGAGGTGTCCTATGCATTTATGTTTTGCTCTCTTTGAAGGACAAGCTGAAAACCATTTGTATGTTTTTCCTTATGATTTGAACACACGTTTGACTTTCATTGTTTCATTATCATGATCTTTTGTTTGTGTTCATTTGCATGTTTACAACATGGTTGCTAAGTTCTTATTGTCATGATTATATCTTTCATGCCCATGTTTTAAGTTCTATTGATCCCAGCTCACCAATGCTTACATATATGATCAAGATTGTGTAGGTGCATGTCACCTCAAAAATTATTCTTTGTTATCACTTACCTACTCGAGGACGAGCAGGAGTTAAGCTTGGGGATGCTTGATACGTCTCAAACGTATCTATAATTTTTGATGCTCCATGCTTGTTTTTACACCATTTGCCTATTGTTTCGTTACACTTAGTGGCACTTTTATGCATTTTCCGGAACTAACCTATTAACGAGTTGCCACAGTGCCAGTTCCCTGTTTTCTGCTGTTTTTGTGTTTCAGAAGTGATACACAGGAAATATTCTCGGAATTGGACGAAACAAGTTCCTGAAGTCTTATTTTACCCAGAAACTTCCAGACATCCGAAGAGGTGTCAGAGGGGGGCCACCAGGGCCCCAGACACATGCCCGGCGCGGCCAGGGGTCTGGCCGCGCGGGGCCCGCGTGTGGAGGCCCTGGCCCTCCTCTGACATCGCCCCTTCGCCTATAAGAAGCCTCGGGACGGAAAACCCTAGGGGATTCGGCAATTTTCCAGAAATAGTTCCGCAGCTCTGCCGCCACCGTCGACGAATTTCGGGGGACAGAAGTCTCTGTTCCGGCACCCTGCCGGGACGGGGAAGTGCCCCCGGAGCCATCTCCATCGGTCTCCATCGCCGTCTCCGCCGTCTCCATCGACCTCACCGCCATCTCCATCAACCTTGCTGTCTCCTATGATGAGGAGGGAGTAGTTCATCCCCGGGGCTAAGGGCTCTACCGGTAGCTATGTGGTTCACCTCTCTCTCCCATGATGTGATCTTTATGTGATCGTGAGCCTTGTATCATGTTGAACAATTACATGTTATTATTCAGATATTTTGTGTACTCTAGCAATGTTATTAAAGTAATCTATTCCTCCTGCTATGGTGTAACGGTGACAGTGCGTGCATCATGGTGGTACTTGGTTTAGGCTATGATTGTGATCTCTTGTGGATTATGAGAATAATTATTGCTATGATAGTTTGAGTTATCTATTCCTCCTTTCATGGTGTAATGTTGACAGTGTGTGCACCGTGTTAGTACTTGGTTTAAGTTGCAATGATTTCTATCTTGAGTTGTGATCTAATTTGGGTATCGCTATGAGTGGTGTTTGTCAAGTACTTGATGAACTTTAAGGGGTGCTTCTGTAGCCACTACGCAATGATTAGTGTTATTCAATAGGAGAGTAATTCAGAGTACCTTAGCAAAGAGAAGTTATTTGTTCAGTCATGTTATATTGTTGGGAGTGTGTCCACTAGTGAAAGTATGATCCCTAGGCCTTGTTTCCAAGCATTGCACACCGTTTACTTGCTATTTTGTTACTTGTTTGCTCGCAGCGATATTTATTTCACATCACGTTTTCTACTTATAATCATCACTACTACTTGTATTTCACTATCTCTTCGCCGAACTAGTGCACCTATACATCTAACAAGTGTATTGGGTGTGTTGGGGACACAAGAGACTTTCTGTATCGTAATTGCAGGGTTGCTTGAGAGGGATAGCTTTGACCTCTAACCTCCCTGAGTTCGATAAACCTTGGGTGATCCACTTAAGGGAAACTTGCTGCTGTTCTACAAACCTCTGCACTTGGAGGCCCAACAAGTGTCTACAAGAATAGAAGTGCGTAGACATCAAGCTCTTTTCTGGTGCCGTTGCCGGGGAGGTAAGGTAAAAGGTACTCGCATCCTCCTGTGTGAGTGCTCGGAGTTATTTCCTTTAGATTCTGCAATTACATCTTTTTGTTTCTTGTTTCTATTTTCACTAGTTAGGCTTAATGGAAAACAAAGAGTTCTGTAGTCTTTTTCCTGAGTTTAGATATGATGTGTTTGAAGAGAAAATTGAAAAACCTTTGGAGCTTAATTTGCATGCTAATAGTGTTGTTAGTATGAATGTTTCGAACACCGTTATTGCTAATGATATGGAAAAGTCTAAGCTTGGGGAAGCTGGGTTTGTTAAGCATGATATTTTTAGTTCCCCAGCTTTAGTGGAGAAAGTTTGTTCTGATAATATTTTATCTCCCATATGTGATGTTCCTTCTTATGATGATATGTTTGAAGAATATGCTTTGCGAAATAGTTGCTCTCTAGCTTGTGATGATACTAAACCTCTTGTTTATGATGGCTATGATGATGAGTATAATATTTTCAGTTCACCTACTATTGAGGATAAAATTAGTTATGATTACAATATGCCTCCTATTTTTGATGATTATGGTGATGAGAATAATTATTCTATTGAATTTGCTCCTACTACTATTGTTCATGTGGTGAGTATTAATTCTTTTATGCATGTGGCTCATGATAGGGATGCTTTATGTGATAGTTATGTTGGTAGTTCTATTCATGATGCTACTGAAAGTTATTATAAGAGAGGGAAACATGGTTTGATGGATCTCAACAATATTAAGTTTCCCCTCTTTATGTTGCAATTCTTGAAGTTGTACTTGTTTTGCCTTCCTATGCTTTTTGCTTTGCGCTTTCATGACTTATCTCTTTACAAGACTATTTTTCATAGGAAGTGGTTTAGATTTAAATGTGTTTCATACATGCTTTTGATGCTCTCTATTGCTCCAAGTTCTTATATGGCGCCTTTGCCTCAAGCTTTTATATGGCGCCTACATGAGCATCTTTGCAAATTACTGCGCCTAGCTCAAAGGCGTTAAAGAAAAGCACTCTTGGGAGATAACCCAATGTTTTCTTTTCAGTACTTTTTCTTTTATTTGAGTCTTGGAAGTCATTACTACTGTAATGACCGCTCCTTATCTTGTTTATTTCGTTTTTGTGCCAAGAGAAGCCTCTAATTTGAGTAAGGTAAAGATTTGGGGTTATTGCTGTCCTAAAACTGTTTTCGGTGCTGCACCGTAAAATTTCGTGAAAATTCTCTGTATATCTTTTGGACCTGCGATTTCTTGTGCATATGCCCCAGGTTATATCCAAACTTTTCTTAGTTGAACACTTTTTTATTTGAGCAACAGAAAATCCCTCAAAAATTCGTCCTTTGTCAGCTGTCCAGTTTTGACAGATTTCTGCCAATATTTGTTTTTGCCACTTTATCGCTTTCTTTTGAGTTCTTTTTTATCATGGAACTCTTGTGGAAGTTGCTACAGTAGTATATACTTTATATGTGGTGGTTTTGGGTTGAAACCTGAAGCTAAAAGAGGTTGAATATATTTTATGCTTACACTAATGTTGCTAATAGAATTGTGTTTAGTTTTGTATGAAGGAAGTTTTCAAGTGTAGGGATTGGAGAATGATGAGATGAGTTGAAGAATGGACAAAAGCTCAAGCTTGGGGATGCCCATGCATCACCCCAAGAAATATCCAAGAAGTACAAGCGTCAAAGCTTGGGGATGCCCCCGAGGCACCCCTTCTTCATCGGCAAAAATCAGGTCACCTTTCAAAACACTATATTTTTATTGCTTCATGCACTATGTGTTTTTCTTGGAGCGTCAGTTGTTTTAGTTTTCTTAGTTGGTTAGGTTTGTTTGTTTGCTGCAATAAATGGTTAGATCACATCATGTTTTTTTGGAGGAGATGAACTCGCTTTTCATTTGCCAAGAACACTCTAGTTTTCACTCTTATCGTTCAACGAGTGTTCTCTTTTTCTGCTACTGCGTTTAGCTTTCGATTTTCGCCTTGATTTGCATTCAGATCTTGTTATATCTTTTCATCAAGGTGTATTTTTGCCTCTGGTCTTTATTGGTTTTTATCAAAAGAGGTGTCTATAAAAAGTTCAAATGGTGTTGGAAAAGAGAAAAAGCTTTATGCAAAAAAAAGTGGTACAAGAAGGAGCTTGTGTAGACTGCGGCTTAGGCTTTTTCATGTCATGCTTGATGTCTTTTTGATAGTATGCTTAGTGGTTTTGCTGTAGCATGACTTGTCTCAAATAACTGAGATTGCTTAATGAGCCTTTGAAAAAAATCATGCGTTGTTTTTATTGTATGGAAGCATTATTTTGGTTTTCTCCTTGATGCTTTATTTGGGTTGACTTGGCGCATGCTCACACATGTTAGACTCTTACAAAGTCGCCAATAGCCTTCATGATCATTTAGTTTTTGACTTTTGATGCCATCTTATGCATCTTTTAATGTCGCGTTGTCGCTTTGCATGATTATGGCCATTATTGCTCTCTTAGTTGGTCGCTCCCAGTCTTTTGCTAGCCCTCGCCTTGTACTGAGTATGAGCTCTACTCGTGCATCCAACTTCTAAAACCAAAGTTTTCCAAAGTGTCCACCATACATACCTACTAGCAATCTGCTATTCCAAGTAAATTTGACTTGCTTTTATATTCTCTTCAAATTAAACTCTTACCAGTGTTATGCGAAATTCGGTCAGTAAAGCTCTCACGAACCGGAAGGCACACTTTACTTTTTCCTGTTCTTAAAAATTTGACATTGTGGTCTTTTATGCTGAGTTGTTATGCTTGCAAGTTGTAAGTTGGATTCTAGCCCAGCCATGTTGTCATGGGGCAAGCTTTCAACATTGCACTTCTTTTTGAGTTGATATCGTGATCTTTTGTTTATGGATGCCCGCTGTGTGAAATGAATTGGGAATCTTGTGAGGATCATGGAGTTTTTATATGTGTTAGGGAAACGCCGGGCCGCCAATCTAAGCCATGCATAATTCATGGTGGAAATTTGCAGCATACCCATGGTGAACATTCGACGACGCATCTCACAATAAAAGCTAAACAATATAGCAAATAAAAGAGATGTCGAGGTGTTCATTGTCTGCTTGTCCTGTCATTTTGGTGTGGGCTTGTTCCATGTCATCGGGCACGGATGTACCCCATTGGCGGTTCTCAATGATATGCATATACTTACAATGACAAGAGCCTTGCTTGGGACTCTAAGTAAATTAGCATGGTTTGGGTACTCGTATTCACGGGACACGAGGTTTTCAACTTATGATTTGTCAAGCATATGCATCATAATTGTTCTCGCATTAACTTTAACCATTCAAGATGCTTATGATGGGGGCAATGAGAGCTCAAAGCCGGTAAGTACCATAATTTTTGAAGGTTATAAAACTTGCAATCACTGCTTCCCTCTGCGAAGGGCCTTTCTTTTACTTTTATGTTGAGTCACCACCTTCTTTCTTTATGCACCATTAAGAGAGCATAGTTGTCATTCTTAGTGTGATATGCATTGTCCCAAAGTTCATTGATTGACTCATATTGTTGGTTTCACTTGTTCTTAAATTATTTGTATCTAGTCGCCCTCTTAAACTTTGAGGTGTCCTATGTATTTATGTTTTGCTCTCTTTGAAGGACAAGCTGAAAACCATTTGTATGTTTTTCCTTATGATTTGAACACACGTTTGACTTTCATTGTTTCATTATCATGATCTTTTGTTTGTGTTCATTTGCATGTTTACAACATGGTTGCTAAGTTCTTATTGTCATGATTATATCTTTCATGCCCATGTTTTAAGTTCTATTGATCCCAGCTCACCAATGCTTACATATATGATCAAGATTGTGTAGGTGCATGTCACCTCAAAAATTATTCTTTGTTATCACTTACCTGCTCGAGGACGAGCAGGAGTTAAGCTTGGGGATGCTTGATACGTCTCAAACGTATCTATAATTTTTGATGCTCCATGCTTGTTTTTACACCATTTGCCTATTGTTTCGTTACACTTAGTGGCACTTTTATGCATTTTCCGGAACTAACCTATTAACGAGTTGCCACAGTGCCAGTTCCCTGTTTTCTGCTATTTTTGTGTTTCAGAAGTGATACACAGGAAATATTCTCGGAATTGGACGAAACAAGTTCATGAAGTCTTATTTTACCCGGAAACTTCCAGACATCCGAAGAGGTGTCAGAGGGGGGCCACCAGGGCCCCAGACACATGCCCGGCGCGGCCAGGGGTCTGGACACGCGGGGCCCGCGTGTGGAGGCCCTGGCCCTCCTCTGACATCGCCCCTTCGCCTATAAGAAGCCTCGGGACGGAAAACCCTAGGGGATTCGGCAATTTTCTAGAAACAGTTCCGCAGCTCCGCCGCCACCGTCGACGAATTTCGGGGGACAGAAGTCTCTGTTCCGGCACCCTGCCGGGATGGGGAAGTGCCCCCGGAGCCATCTCCATCGGTCTCCATCGCCGTCTCCGCCGTCTCCATCGACCTCACCGCCATCTCCATCAACCTTGCTGTCTCCTATGATGAGGAGGGAGTAGTTCATCCCCGGGGCTAAGGGCTCTACCGGTAGCTATGTGGTTCACCTCTCTCTCCCATGATGTGATCTTTATGTGATCGTGAGCTTTGTATCATGTTGAACAAGTACATGTTATTATTCAGATATTTTGTGTACTCTAGCAATGTTATTAAAGTAATCTATTCCTCCTGCTATGGTGTAACGGTGACAGTGCGTGCATCATGGTGGTACTTGGTTTAGGCTATGATTGTGATCTCTTGTGGATTATGAGAATAATTATTGCTATGATAGTTTGAGTTATCTATTCCTCCTTTCATGGTGTAATGTTGACAGTGTGTGCACCGTGTTAGTACTTGGTTTAAGTTGCAATGATTTCTATCTTGAGTTGTGATCTGATTTGGGTATCGCTATGAGTGGTGTTTGTCAAGTACTTGATGAACTTTAAGGGGTGCTTCTGTAGCCACTACGCAATGATTAGTGTTATTCAATAGGAGAGTAATTCAGAGTACCTTAGCAAAGAGAAGTTATTTGTTCAGTCATGTTATATTGTTGGGAGTGTGTCCAGTAGTGAAAGTATGATCCCTAGGCCTTGTTTCCAAGCATTGCACACCGTTTACTTGCTATTTTGTTACTTGTTTGCTCGCAGCGATATTTATTTCACATCACGTTTGCTACTTATAATCATCACTACTACTTGTATTTCACTATCTCTTCGCCGAACTAGTGCACCTATACATCTGACAAGTGTATTGGGTGTGTTGGGGACATAAGAGACTTTCTGTATCGTAATTGCAGGGTTGCTTGCGAGGGATAGCTTTGACCTCTAACCTCCCTGAGTTCGATAAACCTTGGGTGATCCACTTAAGGGAAACTTGCTGCTGTTCTACAAACCTCTGCACTTGGAGGCCCAACAAGTGTCTACAAGAATAGAAGTGCGTAGACATCACTGCCCCAAGCTGGTGGGTCATCATTGGCATAACCATAGCCTAGCCCTCGTGAAGATGAAGCAGATGGTGCATAATCATAATAAGGCTGCTGGTATGGAAACTATGAAATGTTGGAGGGCTGGCCCGATTCCTCGGTCGCCTCTCCATCGTGCACGGGCGGCGGGTGCTCCTCTATGTACGTGTCGAGCTCATCCTCCATGAGTGACCATCCATTCATGTGATCAAGGTTAAACAAAAGAGGTGTAGGCAAATGGACTGATCGATCAGTCTTCACTACCTTCCAGGTTGATTTCTTGAAAAAGGTTATCTCAAACGTCAAGTTATTCAAATAGGCATGAGGAGAAACAAACTTATGATGTAACATAGAATTAAAATCAAGCCTCTCTATGGGGAACTGATGGTCTAAAACATGAGGCACTACACCATGCAAAGCTAATAATCATGAAGCAATAAGACCTCCACAGATTCCCCCTTTTTCATGGTTAGCATCAAGACGGAAATCTATTAAAGCACCCAAATTGTAAGTCCTATCACATCTCAAAGCAGCATCAATAAAAAGCTAGATCATAGGAGGATAACTTATTTGCAACTTTCCTAGCAAGAACACACTTGGTAATAAAGTAGGCAAAATATCGAATGGATGGGAAATGAATATTCCAAATTTTACCACTCTCTCCTGAGAAGCTTCTTCCCTGACAAATCTCCTCATATAGGTCCATCAATGGCCTGGGTCGCTCCTTCATCTTTTCACGTGATCCCCATTGTGGCACTCTGATTGCTGCACAGAAAACATCAAGGGGCAAGTCCACATATTTATTGTAAATTTTATAATGAACCATGGGGTTAGACGTGGACCAACTGAATCTAAAATCCTGCACCACAGACATTGTTAGTTTAGCATATTGGGGAGGTTCACCATCAATAAAATATTCCAATCCTGCATTAGAAATTAGAGTTTGGAAGTCCTGCAGGATTCCAACAGCATCCATGAACTTTGAGCATTGATAGATTGAGGGAAAGACCCTCTCTTCACGGTGAACTCTCATGACCTCTAGTTCATGTTGAAAGAGTTGGTATGCATTCTCCTCCATTTCTGATTTTTTTTAACAAACCTCATAAAAATTGATTTTGAGACAAACAAATATAGTAAACTACTATAGGGAGTTACTATAGGGCTAACATGCATCAAAATAACATTTCTAAGCAATAGAACAAGCATGCAAACTCATTTCACCTGTCACCTATAGAGCTAAAATACTCAAGAAATATTCTACTAAACAAAATTCTACTTGGACAATCGAAGGAGTCACATACCGAGCAACAAATGCTCCAAATCTCAGCAGCAAAGATGGGCTGAGCAAGGAGATCAAAAAATCACGATGGAGAGCAGCAAGAACACGGGTTTGAGCTGGGGTGTTGAGATATTTTGGGAGAGAGAAAGAAGTGAGGGTGGAGAGGTAAGTGGAGGGCCAGGCCCCCCCTCACCATAGATGGGCGCGGCCAGGCTTGGGCCGCGCCCCCTGGCGGTGAGGTGGAATGGTGGGTCCCCCTGAGGTCTCCCAGGTGCCTCTCTGCCCCATTTTTGACATAAAAATTTAAAAAGATTTTTCTAGAATTTTTCGAGAAACTTTATTTTCGAGGATTTTTCAGAAAAATGACAAGAGAATAAAACTCGGGAAAACAAAAATGGAACGATAGAAAGAAAATCCAACCCAACCTTACAGCAGATCTAAGATATTCTAATATGAAACTAAACAGCGGAAACAAAAATAAACAAGGTAGAAACAAAAGTAAATGCGGTGAAAACATAGTTTTGTTCATTCGAAAACTGCTTTGTTAACAAGGTTGATCAGGTCTTGTTACCAAACCACTTTTCTATGAAGCCAAACTTTGCATTTCACTAAATGATTATGTTACCTCAACCTTGATAGGCATAGTCCCAATCATAACAATTTGATATTCTTCTTTGGGTTGTGGCTCTGAACAAATAATTTGACCAACTCTGATGGTCTCAATATTCTTGATTGAATTTAGAGCATATTTTCTATCAATCTTCTTGGGAAAATAGACCGTGTGCTCTTTATCATTGACATTAAAAGTTACTTTCCCTTGGTTACAGTCAATAACAACACCTGCAGTATTTAGAAAAGGTCTCCCAAGAATAATAGACATATTGTCGTCTTCCAGCATTTCCAACACAACAAAGTCAGTCAATATCAAACAATTATTAGCAACTTGAACAGGAACATTCTCACATATACCAATAGGAATAGTAGTAGACTTATCAGCCATTTGGAAAGATATATCAGTCGATATCAACTTTTCTAGATCAAGTCTCTTGTAGAGAGAAAAAGGCATCACACTAACTCCAGCTCCCAAATCACATAAAGCAGTTCTAACATAATTATTTTTAATAGAGCAAGGAATAGTTGGTATACCTGGATCTTCAAGCTTCTCCGGAACTTTACCATCAAAAGAGTAATTAGCAAGTAAAGTGGAAATTTCCTCACTAGGAATTTTCCTTTTGTTAGTAACAATATCTTTCATATACTTTGAATAAGGAGGCATTTTAATAGCATCAGTCAAAGGAATTTGCAAAAATAAAGGTCTCATCCATTCCCAAAACCTGTTGTAGTGTTCTTCTTCCTTAGATTTGCGTTTCTTACCAGGAAAAGGCATTGGTTTCTGCACCCAAGGTTCTCTCTCATTACCATGCTTGTTGGCAATGCAGTCTTCCTTAGCGTACTTTGCATTCTTAGCAAGCTTTTCTGGTTCCTGTTCAACTTGTTCTTTATCAGAAGCATTACCACTTTCGGTTTTAGCATCAGAAATAGAAACACTATTATGATCCTTACCTGTTTCAAAAGATTCCGCAACTACTTTGTGCTTCTTCTTATTTTTCTTGGAAGGATTACTATCACTTGTAGCACGTTGACATTCCTGCTCGATTCTCTTAGGAAGCCCTTCAGGATATAAGGGATCTTGAGTAGTAGCACCACCTCTAGTGCGTATTTCACACGCTTGTTTTTCTCTTGAAGCATTAACTAGCAAGTCTTTTTGCACCTTGGTAAGCTGATCAATTTGAGTCTGAACCATTTGAAAATATTTAACAAGCATCTTCACATCATTGGAGGTTCTCTCCACAATATCCTGCAACTTGTTAATAGCTCTTGAATTTTCCAACAAATTATTCTGCACTCTCTTATTAAAATTATCTTGCTTAAAAATAAAATTATCAAACTCATCTAAGCATTGATCAGGAGGTTTAGAGTAAGTAATATCTCTATTATCAAAGCGTTGGAGAGAGTGTACCTCAATAGTAGATGAGAGAGGAATTGGCTTACATAGTTCTTCTATAGGTGGTAGGTTCTTCACGTCTTCAAAAAACAAAGAGAAATCATAGTTCTTAAGAGTGTACCTCAATACCCTTCTCCTTAGGAGATTTCTTGGCTTCTCTCATTATTTCATCATTTAATTCAATCATATCTCTCTTCTTTGGTGTCGGCACTGGCATTGGTGCTGGTTTTGGTGTTGGCGTTGGTGCTGGAGTTGACTCAGCCATAGTCCAATCATCATAATTCCGGCTTATTGTAGCCATTAATTCTTCAGCTTCAGCTGGAGTCTTTTTCCTGAAAACACCACCAGCACAACTACCCAAGTATGTCTTAGATTCAATAGTTAGTCCATTATAAAATATATCAAGGAGTTCATTTTTAGGTAATGGCTCTCCAGGCAGTACTCTAATTAAAGAGCAAAACCTTCCCCATGATTCCGGTAGTTTCTCTCTTTTTACCTGCTGAAAGTCAAAGATTTTCTGCAAAGCAGCATGTTGAGTACTAGCAGGAAAATATTTCTGAAAGAAAGTGTTAACCAAAGCAATAGGACTATCAATAGATCCAGGAGACAAATTATTAAACCAAGCTTTAGCTGCACCTTTCAATAAAAAAGGAAAAATCTTAGCAACAAAGTACATACGCAGCTTGGTATCATCAGAAAACAAATTACTCAAAGAAGAAAGCTCATTCATGTGCTCCATAGCACACTTACTTTCAGTACCACAAAAGGGTTCTTTCTCAACAATAGATATGTAAGATAAATCCAAAGAGAAATCATAGTCCTTATCACTAATATGTATGGGAGAAGCAGCAAACTTAGCATCAAGAGATAACTTGTATCTAACAGCACGTCTTGCAAGAAGATCTCTAATAGCACCAGCATCACTAATAGCATGCCATTCATCAATAAAAGCATCATCTAACTCAATATAAGCATCATCAAAATCGTCACTAGGGTGTTCCCTAGACTCAGGTGAACTAGCAGGTGTAACAGTAGCGTTCCCCATTTGCTTAGTCCTAGCAATTGTAGCATCTAAAAAGGAACCTAACGAACCACTCTCATCAAGCACAGTAGAAGCATTATCAAAACTATCAGTAGCATTTTCAAACTTAGCAGAAGAAGTAGCATGTGCATGCGGTGGTGTAAGCAACTTACTCATAACAGATGGTGAATCAAGAGCAACAGAGGTGTTCAGAGTCGTACCTCTTCTTGTAGTGGATGGCAATATAGGAACTTTTCCATCACGAGGTTTACCCATGATGAATGGATTGCAGCGAACAATATAAATCCCAAGTGAACTTACAAATAAAGCTATGCTCCCCGGCAACGGCGCCAGAAAATAGTCTTGATGACCCACAAGTATAGGGGATCGCAACAGTCTTCGAGGGAAGTAATACCCAAATTTATTGATTTGACACAAGGGGAGCCAAAGAATATTTATAAGACTTAATAGATGAGTTGTCAATTCAGCTGCACCTGGAAACAGACTTGCTCGCAGCGATTTATCAGTAGAAACAGTTTTATAGTGGTGATAGTAGTAAAATAGTAGCAACAATAATAAAGTAAAGACAGTAATAACAGCAATAGTAAACAATAGGATCAAATACTGTAGGCATAGGGATGGATGAACGGGCGTTGCATGGATAAGATAATTCATGAAATCAGTAAGACATGGGAAATTGCAGAAAAATAATGATAAAGCACATAGTACTAAACAACCATAGGCATGTGTTCCGTAAATAGTCGTACGTGCTCGCAATGAGAAACTTGCACGACATCTTCTGTCCTACCTGCCTGTTTGCAGCAGGGCCTCAAGGGAATCTATTGGTAATTAAGGTACTCCTTTTAATAAAGTACCGGAACAAAGCATTAACACTCGGTGAACACATGTGATCCTCACATCATAGCCATCCCCTCCGGTTATCCCAATTGTTGTTACAACAATGATATGTGTATACAACTTGCCGGTAAGATCATAAACAACAAGTATCATCATAAACAATAACAAGTTCAGATTTGAAATCATGGCACTCGGGCCCAAATTGACAAGCATTAAGCACAACAAGTTGCAACAATGTCATAAGCACTAACAATAGATACCAGGCACTATGCCCTAACAATCTCATAACAAATTACATGAATGATCTCATCCAATCCCTACCATCCCCTTCGCCTACAGCGGGAATTACTCACACATGGATGGGGAGTCATGGATGGTTGATGGAGAGACGTCGGTGATGATGGTGATGAAGATCTCCTCCAAATCCCCATCCCGGCAGGGTGCCAGAACGGAGTTTCTGGTTCCAAATCACGGTTTCTGATGGTAGCGGTGCAGCGGAAGTCTATCTAGGAAAAACGCCGAACCCCCGATAGTTTTAGGTCGAAGGGTATATGTAGGCGAAAGGGGGGCTCGAGGAGGCGGCTGGTGTGGCCTCACCATAGGTGGGCGCGGCCAGGCCTAGGCCACGCCCCCTAGTGGTGAGCCTTCCTCCCAGTCCCTCTCTGTCTTGTCTTCTGGCTCCGTGGGTCTTCTGGTAAAATAGGAATTTTGCAGTATTTTCCGCGATTTTTCCTGAAAGTCGGATTTCTGCACAAAAACAAGACACCAGGGCAATTCTTCTAAAAACAACGTTAGTCCGTGTTAGTTGTATTCAAAACACACAAATTAGGGGAGAAACAATAGCAAAAGTGTTCGGGAAAGTACATACATTTTGGACGTATTAGATACCACTGTTGGGGTTTGATGCAAATAACAATTTTTTTATTTCTACGCAACCCCGAATCGCCCAAGGATCTAACTATTAGTAATACTGTAATGGTAAACTAGTTTTCAGTGATATACCCTTGAAGACCGAACGCGGGGATTACACCCCCGCATAGGTGTTGATGATGAAGCCGATGTAGCCAACCTCAAGGTCGTTGTAGAACTTGGTGCAACGACTCCGGTGCCACAAGTGCAACACCTCATCGTACTCACACACGTATGATGATCATGATGACCCCCAGAATCTCTGATCCAGCCGAGATTGCGGAAGTAGACGGCTTTGGACCGGACCCAGAAACTCCGTAGCACAACAGTGTGCAGCGGTGGTGTTGTCTCGCTCATACGCAACCCTTCAGGAGGCCACACGGACTACTAGGAAAAAGGCTACCCGTAGCACATGGTCTGTGTAGTGCAGGTACCATGCTGCTGGTATTTGATTACCCGTAGCGCGCGGGCCTATGCGCTACGGGTAATTTACTTACCCGCAGCGCACCAACCCATGCTCTATGGGTAACCTGGTTTGTGCGCTACGGGTAAAATTTGAAAATTCAATTTTTTTCTCGAAAAAATCATTTTTTAGAAAATTATAAAAATCGAAATAATCTAAAAAACCCCTATTATTTAATTTGTTTGAAGATTTTATCACATTAGGAACATTTTCAAATCACACTGAAATTTTTGACTTTCCGCTCAGTCACCCATCCTTAAACTACTCCTGGCTGAGCATACTTAACTTCTTAGTTTTATTTGCATGATCTATCTCTAAGCTACTCAAGTCTTTATTGATATTACTATCATATCAATCCTCTTAAGGCCTATGTATGTATATGTGTATATATGTGTGTATGTATGTGTGTGTATATGTGTGCATGCGTGTGTATATGTGTACATGTCTGCGTATATCTGCATATATATGTGTATATGGGTTTATATATGTGTATATATGTGTGTATATATGTGTATATATGTGTGCATTTATATGTATATATGTGTATATATGTGTACATGTGTGCATATATGTATGCGTATATGTGTGTATGTGTGTGTATACATGCGTATATATATGTGTATATGTGTGTATATGTTTGTGTATATGTGTGCATGTGTGTATATAACAAATCTAAAAGTTTAATCTAATATAAAAAAAATTAAAAATTAAAAAAAGTAAGAAAACGTCTATTTTCCCTTTTGAATTTGAGGATTCTAAAAATTGTTGAAACGACCATAGGTGGTTGAAATCGGATGTAGTTTTTTATGTAGATACTATTTCATATAAAAAACCTTTTATTCCGACTTCGTATGCAAAAGTTATGGCCGTTTTACCAGGGCATAAAGTTTTTTTGTAAAAATATCAAAATTCAAGTTTATTATTTTTTCTAATAACTAGATCACGGAACATAACTATATCTCAAATTTTGATTTTTTTTAATTTTTTATCATTTTATTTTATTTTTCGGAAAACTAAAGAGGCGGTCCACGGGGGACAGGGGGTGTGGTGGGTCAAAATTGCAAAAAACTTACCCGTAGCGCATGGACCATGTGGTGCGCTACGAGTAAGTTTTCAAATTTTGAAAATTTTACCACCGATTCAAAAATGTTTAAAAAAATTCCCGCTGATTCATAAAAATTGTATTTTTTCCTGCCGATTCAAAATTTTTGACGGGGAACTTACCCATAGCGCACCATTTTTTGTAACCGTAGCGCATTGGGTGGTGCGCTACGTGTAAGTCTAAAAAGACATTTTTTTAATATTGTTCCCGCCCAACTTACCCGTAGCGCACGGGAGGGGTATGCGCTATGGGTAGTATAAATTACCCATAACACATCACAGCAAGAGATCTGACATACTGTGACGAAAGTCCTCATGACGAAGGTCCGTAACGTCATGGAATATCATAATGTGTGACGTTTTGCCCCTGGCGTCATGGAGGTCCTATATCCATGACGGTCGCATTACCAGCGTCACATATATAGCACATTCTGTGACAATATGGATAGCTTCCATGACGAGCTAGTATGGGTCACTAAAACGTGTTAGGTCACATAAAAGCAAATGGGAGGATCATCAAGGTGGGACCCACATGTCAGGAAGAAATAAAGAAATCGTTGGATATATGAGAGAGCACACATGTCAATTATTGTGAGTATGCAAATTTTCTTCTGTAATTCATCTTTGTTTGATGTTTTTTAGGTAGTATTGATTGAATGGAGCATCGTTTTGGCACCCGGGAGCATATGCTCATGGTTCTTAAAATATGTTGTAAACAAAGTTTAAAATGTTAAAAAAATTCTGACGAGAAATTTGGTACATAAATTTTGACATTCTATATTCTCACAAATATGTTTCATCGGAAAACGATTTTTTTTTGTTATGTGTGAAAGACAATTTTTGATTAGGCGTTGCACGAGATATTTTTTATCTTTCCAGATAAAGCAATCCAAATCAAGTATTCTTTTTTTAAACATAAAGTCAAGGATTCTTACCAGATTCGAATCGAGCCATTTGTAGAAACAAAAAATCAGCATCGGTCGGTTGCCTCGCCTCACCACGGAGATCGTCTGTCTCCGGGCGTCGCTGCGCCTCGATCGACCCGCGCTCCACCACAGACAACGTCTGTTGTCCAGCGCGGCCTGGCCTTTGCCCTGCGCCTGGCTCGCTTGCCCTGTGCAACGCTCGCCACGAAATCTATTAGGAGCTCGTAATAAAAAAGAAAGGAGTCGGTTAAAATAGAATACCCAGGGGGAGTCGAACCTGCCACTAATAAGCACAATTGCGTGCTGACCTTACCAACAGGCCACCGTAAGCTTTGGTGGGTAAAACCTTTTACGTTTTTATTTGTCATTGGATTGTGATTATATCAGTAAGAAACCGAGTCCTGCTCGATCTGGATCATAATCGTACGTTTGGTGGTATGTAATTTGATCATTGGGTACTGCCAAATATTGCGGAAGCCGGCGGCCAGTCTTCATCATCAGCAACGCCGCGCTGTTACCGCAGCAGGCGATCTCCTCTTCCCTGCATCACGGCCGCACGTTGTCTCTGTTCGTCGCGGCTGCCGAATCTCAGTACGTGCGTTGTCTCTGTTCATCGCGGCTGCCGAATCTCAGTATGTGCCGCCGCTGTTCTGAAATTCATTGTAGATTGATTCTGGGAATACATCTTGATAACCGAATCGAGAGTATTTGTGTAGTGCAAGGATGATCAATTATTTATCCTCTGATTGCTTGAACCTAATTCTATTTTAGCAGCCTGGCATAATCTTCGCCTGTACTCCCTTTGTTCGCTGATTACAAGTCTTTTTTTGCGGATAATGATTACAAGTCTTTTGGTAGTAAACACAATCACCTTTTACATTACAATTTACTGATATTGCTTTCGTAAGCTAGGTTTTGATAATCAGACATAATTTGCCCAATGTGAATTTACAACATATCCTACTATCATGTAACTGGCATGTTATATTCTCTCGTATGATACATAAATAGTTAACCACAATATTTTGGTCATCTTACGTAAACTGTTCTCGGTATAAATGTTGTACACCACGCTGTGATTAAAGTATTCAGTTTTCAGCTTTTGTGATGTCAAAAATATGAGGATTATGGTATTTTTTATGGTTCATATTTTTCTCACAATTAAATAAACTTGTTGTAGGAGAATGGACCGAAGCTGGATACACGGAACTCGTTTCACAATACCGTACTTGAAAGGTGTTGAGGAATTTATGGATGTTGTTCGCCAAAATTTCAAAGAAAATCAAGATATACTATGCCCATGTCGGGACTGCCTAAATCTGCAGCACCAGAGCCAGTCAGTTGTTGAGGAGCACATACAATGTGTTGGTATGTCCAACACATATACGAGGTGGGTCTTTCATGGTGAATCACTGAGTGATGATGAAGGGAGTAAGATGGAGGATGTTGCATACACATCTGATGACGATGACTTTTTTGACGACAAGCGAGATGATGTTCCGTATATGGTAGATGATCTGGCCAGGTCTGGAAGGCGAGGTGAAGGTCAGCCAAACCTCTTTTCCAAGCTAATGGAGGAAGCCAAGAAAGAACTTTATGAAGGATGCAGCAATTTCACGCGGCTATCGTTCATTATTAAGCTCCTCCATGTCAAGTCATCCGGCCGAATTACAAACAGAGCATTCAATCTAATTCTGGAGTTGTTTAGCGCGGCATTTCCACATGCAGATATACCAAAATCATACACCGCAGCTAAGAGTGTTCTACATGAAGTTGGGCTTGGTTATGAGACTATTCATGTATGCAAGTTTGATTGTGCACTGTTTTGGGGGAGCTATGCCAACAACACCCATTGTCCTGAGTGCGGGACATCAAGATGGAAAGATACACAGGGAAGGAAAAAGGTACCCCACAAGGTTCTTAGGTACTTTCCTATAATCCCTAGGCTTCAACGATTTTTTGTGTCAAAGGAACACTCGACAGATGCTAGGTGGCACAAGGAGAAGAGGGTTGCCGAGAAAGATGTTATGAGACACCCTGCTGATGGTGAAGCTTGGAAGCACTTTGACCGTGAGAATGGTTGGTTTGCTAAAGATGCTCGTAACATTAGGCTTGGTATTGCCACTGATGGATTCAACCCCTTTGGAAACATGAGCAGTTCATATAGTATGTGGCCAGTTTTTGTCATCCCATACAATTTCCCGCCATGGATGTGCATGGACCAGTCCAATTTCATGATGTCTTTGCTTATTCCAGGGAAAAAGGCACCTGGGAAGGAGTTCCACGTGTTTATGCAGCCACTGATTGCAGATA
Organism: Dactylis glomerata; assembly: GCA_007115705.1. NCBI lineage: Eukaryota > Viridiplantae > Streptophyta > Magnoliopsida > Poales > Poaceae > Dactylis > Dactylis glomerata. Next base: position 1,094,018 of record QXEO01001145.1, read on the forward strand.
TGATGAAGCTTTGGGGAACCGGTGTGGAAACATATGATGCATTGTTAGATGATTCCTTTCCTTTGCATGCTGCGTTCTTGTGGTCGATTCATGATTACCCTGGACTGGCCACTCTATCAGGGCGTAGCACACGGGGTTATTATGCATGTGTGCATTGTGATGAGAACCCTTGCTATGAGCCCCTGAAAAACAAGATTGGGTATGTAGGGCATCGCAGATTTCTGCCTACTAATCATCGTTTCAGGAGAAGCAAGGATTTCAATGGGTTGGTTGAGAAAAGAGAAAAACCTCGGAAGTTCACAAATTCTGAAGTGTTGGAGAAGTTAGAGAAGGTTAAGGATTTTAAACCAGGAAAGTTTCCAGGAAACAAGAAGAGAAAGCGCACTCAGAAAGATGAACCAAACTGGAGTCAGAAGGTGAGCCTATATGAACTTCCATACTGGTCAAACCTGAAATTAGCATATAACATTGATGTAATGCATGTTGAGAAGAACATATGTGATAATATACTTGGGACTCTCCTAGAGATGGAGGGAAAGAATAAGGATACGGCAAATGCTAGGATAGATTTGCAAAATTTAGGAATCAGGGAGGATCTGCACCTAAAACCCGATGGAAAGGGTGGAATGGAGAAGAAAAAAGCTGAGTACAATCTTACCAAGGAAAACAAGAAACGATTTTGTGAGTATTTAGCTAATGTGAAATTCCCAGATGGGTATGCAGCTAATCTAGCAAGATGTGTGGATCTTGAAAAATGTAAAGTGCATGGGTTGAAGACCCATGATTGCCACATATTGTTACAGCAAGTCATACCGGCTGCACTAAGAGGGCTTGTGAGGAAGGACATATATGAGGCCATTGCAGAATTGGGTAATTTTTTCAGGCAATTGTGCTCAAAAACTCTCAGAGTTGATGTTCTTCATCGGATGAAGGATGATATTCCTGTAATTCTTTGCAAGCTTGAGATGATTTTTCCACCCGCCTTCTTTGATGTCATGGTTCATTTAGCTGTTCACCTACCCGAAGAGGCAATTTTGAGGGGGCCCGTGCATTATGGTTGGATGTATCCAATAGAAAGAAGGCTTGGGTACCTAAAGGGAACTGTTCGTAACAGAGCAAAGCCAGAAGGGTCCATTGCGGAAGCATATGTCGTGGATGAGTGTGTATCCTACTGCTCCAGATATCTGACAAATATTGAGACAAGATTTAATAAAAAAGATAGGAACAATGATGGGAAGAGGGTCACTTCTTCCGATGAACTGAGAGTTTTTTCTACTGCTGCAAAAGGTTTGGGGGCATCAAAACTCAATCTTTATGATAGTGAATATGACCTAATGGCCTGGTGTGTGCTTGATAACTGTCGTGAAGTAGAGAAGTACATGGAGTAAGTATCTTTGTCGTCATTATGCATAGTATGTGGTTGGCTTGTAGAGACAATGTATGTTCATGTGTTAATTTTGCATTTCTTGTTCCAGAGTTTATCGAGAAGAGCTACAAAGGAAGGGTGTGACTAACATTGAGCAGACACTTAAGAAGGAATTCTCTGCATGGTTTGCGAAGCATGTAAGTCATTTATTTGGTGCGTGTTATATTCATCGTGTAGTAATGATGTCATTAACCTTACCGTTACATTGATGTGTTCTCATATTTTGACAGATTCATAATATAGGAGAGAATAACGTTTCACATGATTTGTACTCACTATCGTGTGGCCCTGACAATCGCTTTCGAGTGTACTCTGCCTGCAATGTGAATGGTGTTCGGTATCACACTTTGGGTCGTGAGAAGAGGCGAAGAACTCAAAATTCAGGCATCATGGTTAAGGGATATGACAATGGTATTGTGTACTATGGCGTTCTTAAGGAGATTCTTGAGTTGATGTACCCGACAAACAAGCATGGAGATAGGTCGGTGTTTTTGTTTCGTTGTGATTGGTATGATATTACAAGCAACAAGACAACCGGGTTGAGGGATGATGGGTACTTCAAAAGTCTGAATCACAAAGCTCTTCGGTACAAGAATGATCCCTTCGTATTGGCTTATCAAGTTGACCAAGTGTTTTACATGGAGGACACAGCCCTTGGAAATGACTGGAAGGTGGTGCAGACTTTCACTCATAGACATTTGTATGATGTTCCTGAATCAGAGACAGGTGAGCTCAATGCTGAAGATGCATACCAAGAAGATATGTCAGCGTCAACTTTTACTGTGAACAATGTTGATCCGTTGTTCCACACTTTTAGCCGTGATGACGAAGAAGGTATGTCTGTAGATCCTAAAATTGTTTCTGAGATTGAGAAGAATGCCGAGAACAATGATGACGATAGTACCACTGATGAGGAAGAACAAGATGGCGACAGCGGGAGCGCAAGTGAGCATTCAAGTGATGATGAAGTTTAGCATGTTTCCTAATGTTTGCGTCTTTCATTAATTTTTTTTGCTTGTTTTTCATGATTTTTGTACTGGCTATACGTATCTTCCTCCTGTACTGAAGTGACATGGAACAGGTTTACATGTGTCCTGAAGGTTTGCTTTGTTTTAAAATCCTAGAATTACTGGTTATTATATGAACTTGTTTCTTATGTACATGCTTCTCTAGATACCGGGGAGATGCTTCCCAGAATTTCCGTAACTTGATATGGAGTAGTGGCTGCACTTTTGTTCAATATTTGTTGTTCAACTTCATAGAAATATTGCTCTGCTCACCGAGGACATGACCTGAACATGTACGCCTGAATCAATGCAAGCGAGAAGGACGGAGCCAGGGAATAGCACGGGTACCAACGAGCAAAACGTACTAGTCAAGACGATAGGAAATGAGTGACTCTTTTGGTTCCTGTACCGAATAATGATGGAATTTTGGATCGTGTCCTCATAGTGATCTAGTGAATAATTATTCTAACCTGTTTGGATTATGTACTGAATTTGTGTGCATTTGGGTGCTGTCATTTTTTTCTGATGAGGTAATGCCATGTGCTCTATATATGCTTTGCATTGTTCGTATTGTCAATTAGGCTGCAATATACTGAACATATTTCTTCATATCAAATGCCTATTTACAAGCTGTTAACTTGTGTTAGAATGGCATAATTTATATTTACCAACGGTCAATAATCGTATACAATAGTTGTGCATCTCTGAAAAAAATGCAGCATCAATATACAACTTCAGAAAAAAAATAAAGCACCACATGGCCAAGCCTTGTTGTCGCGCTTCAAAATCAAGCTAGCTCGCACGCGACCATCGCGTTGGGCAACACGAAGGACCGCCGAACCGCTGTCGTGTGGGGCATCCCAAATGTGCAGTTTTTTCTATCCCTCCGATTAGAAATAAGCGTCGGATCAAAAATAAGTATCGGGTAATTTAGTACAACTTAGTATAAACTAGTTTATACTAAGTCACCGACATTTATTTTCGATCGGAGGAAGCATTTCTTTTAGCTTTTTACTATTTTCAGTGATTTAAAATAAGTTCTACGAAAATATGAACAAAACCTTTTTAACTAACAATTTGTGAGATAATGATCACATAAATCATATTCAACTTTTTTTAGGGGATCATATTCAACTACATGGCTAAAAATCCATAAGGGCAATGAAAAAAGATTTTCTATGGAACGGTACGCCTCATATTTGCACTTTATCTTGAATATTCATAAATCTCATCAATTTTGTATATAACCTCGTAATTACAAGATCCAAGAACCAAATGTGTTTCTTTTGATACGACGAACAACTTTCACATTGGCTCTTTTCCAGTGGATATATATCATCATGCTCCTTTTCAACCATGGTCGGAAGTCGGAACACACCAAAACTCACTAATCTCACTATTAATTTTTCACATGACCTTTCATTTAAAAGATCCAAAATTCATCTCTATTTCTATTGATAATGCATACAACATTCATGTTGGTGTCTTTTCTAGTGAATAACATCATCCTTTATTCAACAATGGTCGGAGCACACAAAAATTAGGTAATCTCGATAATTTTGCATAATCTAGTTGCATTTTATTATTTTCACGGTTGGTTGTGTAATCCATCTCTTTTGCATTGCCTTTTTTCTTCTTAATTAATGGGCACTAATAAATATATCATTTTACGCAATAAATAAAAATAAATGTAATATTATGAAAGAAAAATATTTTTCCCTACAACGCAGGACCTATTCCCTCCAATTTTCCACCGAAAATCCATTCCCACCCACCCAAAATATAGTTTTCCCTCTACCAAAATATATTTTTCCCTCCACTTCTCTTTTTTCAGCGCCCACTCCCTTATATATCCTGCTTTTATTCCCCACATTCTCCACGCACCAGATCGGAGTGGCCCTCCGATCCACCCGCCCTAGCCAGGTCGATCGGCGCCGCCGCCCTCATCTGCACGTACAGGAACGCCGCCGTCCACAAGCACGCTGACGTCGCCGCTCACACCCGCCAGAACACCATCGCCCGCATCCGCGCGACGCCGCCACCAGCACCCGCGCGATCGCCGCCTCCCGCACTCGCGCGATCGCCGCCGCCCTCATCAAGGTAAGAAGCCCTTCTACAATCCTTCTTGCTAGTGTAATCTTCAGGTACTTCGTGTATTGGTTGCTCCGTTCCGAGTATTTGAACTACTTCTAGATCACGATTATTACGCATGGTTGCTCCGTGCAGATGATTTGACCTGCTTATTATCCCCATGTTTTGTTTTTCTTGATTATATATGCAATATTCGTCCCCGGTTGATTGATTTTCCTGTGATTGGTCCAAGATTTGTCGCGATGATAAGGTAGAATTGGCCATTTTGGTAGTTTTGGGTGTTAAAAGACACTACAGATGCATATATTGATATCGTCTATGTCGATCACCAAGTTTAGGCTATGAATCATGTCCTGCAATCTTTTACCAAGTGCATCTGAGATCAGAAACATCAAATGCGTACATATCTAACTTATGTTTATCCTTATTACAGTAGACCAGTAGTTAACCAAATTATGGTTCCGGTGCTTTTAAGTTACAGCTGCTTGTATGCATTGTTCGCTGGATGTGAGTATGAGATATACATGACTAAATCTGAACATAACATATCGGGTTATACCTGTGTTTTTGTACAAATTGTAGGTCCTATTTTGACTGAAAACTGCACCTACGGTTGCCTGCTTTCAGATTTTTAATTTGTTTGGTTCAGCTTTTTTATTCAAACCTATTCAGAGATATCTCGGATATGTGTAGACTATGTTTACTAAAATGCCTCTGAACTGTAACTCGTTTCCAGCATGAACTATGATGGTACTGTTGTATACTTGTATGGATAATCATTGTAAATCTTTTCCAGGTACTGCTACATCATATATCATTGCATAAGATGATATACCATACTTTGTTTGTTCCAACATGATTCTTTAATATTTTCTAGACAAAGTTGAGAGAATCATTTTGGAACCGAGGGAGTATAATTTCTGCAACAGTGGTGCATTCCATACTATTTTCATATGAGGCTTTGAGTTTCATTGCTTTAAACATAGCCAATATCGAGATTTCTAACTTGAGGCCAATTTATTGACACAAGTTCTATATGATTTTCTTCTATTGACTTCTTTAATCTTATGCTTGCTATCATGCTAGTTATATATTCTTGTCTAGCAGTAGCAGATTTTGAAAGAGGAAACTGAATTCTCTCGCTGTTCCTAACTTTTCATTGTATCCTTTTTGTGCAAGATAGCTTAGTCATGCCGGCAACTCCGGAGTATGAGAGGAACAGGTTGGCAAGGGTTGCGAGGCTCAACGCTGAACGGGCAGCGCCTCTTAGTCAGATACGCAAAATAGCTGAGCAAATGGTATATGGTGCGAGTGCTCATGACAAGCAGAGGCGCAAAGGTAGCGATGGTGGCAGTGGCTCCGAATATGAACCAAATGATGAGGAGGAGGCTGATGATGCCGATGAGGTTTCTGTAGAAGAAGAGGATCGGGAGCCAACTCTACAAATGTCAAAGGCAAAGGTACTATATCGTAGTGTCATACAAAGTAGTTAATGCCTTTATTTCTGACCTGTTCATGAACGTTTGTATATAAGTGTTGATTCACTACTTAAATTTCAAAGTTGTTCATATCATGTGTAAATCACATTGCAGACTAAGTATCACAGTTAATTGACAATATCCCATGTGTGGTTGTTTTCTGTTTTATTAGTAAATGCAGATTTTAACTTGGTAAAATGTACATGTCGTTGTTGACTTACCGCCTTGTTTTTTCCCTAACTTATTTGAACCAGGGAAAGCAAGCTTCTACAAACCCACAAGGGAGAAAGCGTGACCGGTCCAAAACCACTGCACCTACTACCACAAGAACAACAAGAGCATCAACTTCTAGACTTAACCAGGTGGAACAGACCCCACCTAATGACAATGACACCTCACCTCACCAAACTTCTAAGGACAGCAATTCACCTCAGGACGATACAGAGATGCAACATTCTGAAGACATCCCGCGCCAAATTGGTAACACTGCTGCATTACGTAGCCAAGGTATATTCATCATCATCTCTTAACATAGTCTACTTTCTAATTTCCACTTGAAATAATGAACTTCCACCTTTCTGCTACCATGTGATGTAGGCACTTTAGTATGTTCTGGTGCTCCAACTAATCCAAAGACCTCAATGAAAGTTAAACGTAGACCAACCATGGGGCATGGTATAGATGATTATGCAAAAAGAAACGGAGGGAGGAAGATGAAGATTGATTTCTCAACAGGCAGAGTGAGGCCTCTTGACCCTATCCAAGCAGCCAAGCTTGCTTCTCAGTGTGGTATACACGTCCGCAGCAACATCATGCATGTTGCTACACATTGGAATGATTACAGCAAAGAAGGCCTAGACCATCATATTCCTAATGCTATTGGTCATGTTGCGGTGAGACATTTTCCTTCGTTCTCTTTATTCCCAATTTCACATGTTGTGCTTTCTATTTAGTGATGTATCCTATCATCCATTGATTTTAGAAAAACTTTGAAATGGATCCAAAAGAGGAGGTTTCTAGAGGTGTGTGCACAAAGATACTCCAAAAGAGTGTTCGGCAACAATGATACATCTTGAAGAGGGATTATTTCACGGGACGTACTCGTGCAGAAGCGTTATCCCGTAAGCCACCAAAAGTGAGTCAAGAAAATTGGGAAGCTCTTGTCAACAAATGGTCAGATGAAAGAAACAAGGTTTGTATCAAAATAGGTCACCAGCAACATATGTAATGATTCTAAAGTTGCATACTACTTCCTTTATCGGGGTAAAGGTCCATTCTGATAGGATCTTAATTCTCCATCGAATTGGGTTTATTGTTCAAATATACTCTAGCTATTAAATTGCAATCATATATAAACTTATAAACTGGCAATATCTGTTTGTCTTCTTAATGGAGACGTTGCTGAGATGCACTATGGTAAGGTTTGTTACACTTTCTGCTGTATTGTTTTGCCCGGCTATGATCTGGAGTATTTAGGACATAGCAAAATGACAATACCAGTGTTACTAATAGCATAATTCACAGTACCTAATGAATGTCTTTCCTGTTTTTATAAATATTCATTGCTATGGATAATACTAATATTCATATGCTTTATATAGGAAATTTGTGCAAAGAACAAGCTGAACCGAGAAGCTGTAAAGCATCACCAAACTACAGGCTCTAGGTCTTATCCTTCCCATTTCCACCAACTTGTAAGTATTCTAGCTAATTGATTGTAGTCCGATGTCAAATGCAGCATGTCTTCATATATGGAATACTAACTATATGAGTTCCTACATCTTGTAGAAAACAGAGAAGTACAACAATGAAGACCCTAGTCCAATTGACTTTTTCAAAGAGACCCATACCAAAAAAAAGACGGGATGCATGAGTGCGGCTGCACTTGATGCTTATGTGAGATTTCTTTCCCTATTCTTGGCAACATAAACAAATGTTGGCTGGCTGTATGTATCGCTGCTTGCTTTTGCTGCTGGCTGCTTATTGTGCTGCTAGCTGTATGTATCCTTGCTTGATATGATGTTGGTTGCTTATTGTGCTGCTAGCTGCATGTATCCTTGCTTGATACGATGTTGGCTGCTTATTGTGCTACTGGCTGCTTGCTTTGCTGTTGGCTACGTATTGTGCAGCTATCTGCTTGCTTTGTTGCTGGCTACTTGATGATTTGTTTCTGTTATTGGCCGCTTGCTTCATGAATGCCAGTTATATATTTTGTACTCTCTCTGATCTGAAATAAGTGTAACTTATTAACTTAGTATAAAGTTTGTATTAAGTTACCAACAATTATTTTTGATCGGAGGGAGTAGGTATTATGGCTTTCATGTATGCATTTGTAAGTTTAATCGAACCTATCATCTTTCTCTAACTTAAACAATTATTCTTTTCTTCTACAGACTGCCATGAAAAATAAAATGAGTGAAGCACAAGCAGAAGATGAGCAGCCGGTGCTTGATACAGAGATTGTGGCTGAAGTTCTAAAGGAGCATAGCTCATCAAGCACCTTCCTTTCCAGCATGGGGCACCACACAAGATTAGGGAGGTCTAGGACATCTGCATCTGCTGAACGCGTCCGAGAGTTAGAAGAAAGAGTTGCACAACAAAACAGGGAGGCAGCACAGGCATCTCAGAAGTACCAACAACAGTTAACCGAGAGAGGTAAATCGCAAGACGCTGCACTTGAAGAGATACGAAGGAAGCAGCAAGAAGAGTTGGAAGCTCTAAAGAAGAGTCAGGATGAAAAGAACAAATCATATGAAAAGAAGCAGGAGGAACAGGACAACCTTATTAGTTTCCTCTTACGGAAACATGCCACTCAGAACTAGGCGCACCATACCTAATAGTGCATGAAGGACATCATTATATTGTGGTGTTATTTTTACCGTACACTTCTTTGCTCGTGTTTATTTATATCAATTTTACATTGAACTTACCTATTTATGTACAATGTTATTTGGTCACGAGTTAATATATATTGTGATTTTGATGGCAATTGAGTTTATCTTGTCGTATGTGTTCAAAATAATTTTAATTCAACATATGATGTATATTAAATCCAAAAATTATTACCTGCAATATTTTAAATAAAAATGACATAAATCGAAATTTATACTACATGCAAATAATCCAAAAATAATACCTACAAAAAAGAGAAATTATTATTATTTTGTTTAAAAAATTTGATAATTTCACACATATTACGTCATCCTTACACAAAAAATAAAAATTATTATTATTTATTTTTGGAAAAATTCGAAAAATATATAACAAAAAAATTAATTAATAAAAATTCGAAAAAAACAATTTTTTAATAATCAAATGACATCACATATGACGTCATCTACATCCTCCGTGACGCTACTGCGTGACGTTTTCTAGCCATGAAATGGTCTCCCAGATGCTGACATCGTATATGATGTCATCTTTACTCAGTGACGTTTTTTCGCGCGCCGCGTCACTAGGAGGAATCTGTGACGGGGATTCCATGACGATGCTTGTGACGCATGAAGACTGTCACAGAGGGGTCTTCTGTGACGCATTTTGCTATTGCATGACGTTATGGGCTCGTCACAGTATATCAGATCTCTTGTGGTGCATGCTTCACCCCGTGCGCTACGGGTAAATGAGGCCCGCCCACCTGGGCCCACATTACCCGTAGCGCATGGGATATAGGCATGTGCTACGGGTAACTGAACTAGCCGCAGCGCACGGGGCTTGTGCGCTACAGGTATATACCCGCAGCGCACCATTTTTTAAATGCGCTACGGGTAACACTGTTATCTATAGCTGTTTTCCTAGTAGTGATGAGAGAGAGAGAGGTGGAGAGGGCGGCACACCAGGGAGAGAGGAGAGCTCTAGGCTCATGGAAATTGTGTTGTGTCCATCTCTCCCTGGGGCCCCCTTTATATGGTGGGAAGGCGTTGCACCTTGCCCCTCCCCCAAGGCGGCAGCCAAGGGCGGCGACGACCAGGGTGGGGCCAGCCGCCCCTACCCAAACCCTAACCCTAGCCCGGTTGGGCCCATGGAGCCCTAGCCCCTTAGTCCAATAAGGGGCGCGCCCTAGGGTTAATGGGCTCCTTCTCTGGGAGGGGCCCAATTAAGGTGGGCTGCATTTTTAATTATTAAATAATCTTTTAATTAATATTAATTCATTAATTAATATCAATTACATATTATTTAACTCCCCGCTACTCCGAAACACTTCCAGACTCCATTGAAACACTTTTGAACTCCACCGAAACTGTTTCGGACTCCGCCAAAACTATTTTGGACTTTATCAGAATGATTCCTTCTCTTATAAATTAACACTCGATGTTTTTGAATATTACCATAACTATCTCAAGCATCGTAAACCCTTAAGTGTGTTACCCAATGGTTTGAGAACACTACAGACATTACCGAGAACTCTCTCCGGTAAATGATCATCAATCAGATCTAGATACCCGTGATAACCGATGTGCATTCTACGAAGTTTTTTTAGTCATTGAACTATAAATATTGACGTACATTTCCCTTTGTTTTGCTGATACTAGCATAGTTCCTGATCTGATCATCGGTATCCCTATACCTTGTTCAATCTTGTTACCGACTAATGTTGTTTAACTAGTACCGTGGTATTCCATCCCCGTGACCTAGTCACATGCTCCGCAGCTTTGGATATAATCTCACCGAGTGGGCCTAGACTACCATATCCATCATGCGGATGAAAAAATTCCGCTCTTGGTTCATACGCCTCTACATACTCCATTAGAGAACCAAAAGACAACATTTCAGTCACCCTGTTACAGTGTGACGGTTGATGCAATCAAAGCTTCCTCCGGAAGTAGTGATTAAATATAACCTCATGGTGGTATTGTTATTTATTTTATTACATTTTTATTTATTTACATTCAACACCTTGTGCTTGAGAACCACTCGGTGGAGTTGGGGATGCAGGACAAGGAGATTGTTGATACGTCTCAAACGTATCTATAATTTTTGATGCTCCATGCTTGTTTTTACTCCATTTGCCTTGTGTTTCATTACACTTCGTGGCATTTTTATGTGATTTCCGGAACTAACCTATTGACAAGATGCCACAGTGCCAGTTCCCTGTTTTCTGCTGTTTTTATGTTTCAGAAAAGCTATACAGGAAATATTCTCGGAATTGGACGAAACAAGTTCGGAAACTCCTATTTTACCCGGACGAAGGACGAGGACCAAACGGGAGCCAGAGGGGGGCCAGCCTCACCATGAGGGGGCGCGGCCCAGCCCCTGGCCGCGCCCACCTGTGGTGAGACCACCCTGGTCCACTCCTGATGACGCCCCTTCACATATAAAGAGCCTCCCAACAGAAAACCTTTAATCAATCGGTGTTTTTCCCAGAACAGTTCCGCAGGTCCGCCGCCGTTGAAGACAAATTTCAGGGGACAGAAGTCTTTGTTCCGGCACCCTGCCGGGACGGGGAAGTGCCCCCAGAGCCATCTCCATCGGTCTCCATCACCGTCTCTGCCGTCTCCATCGACCTCACCGCCATCTCCATCGCCGTTGCTGCCTTCGATGATGAGGAGGGAGTAGTTCTCCCCCGGGGCTGAGGGCTCTACCGGTAGCTATGTGGTTCACCTCTCTCTCCCATGATGTGATCTTTATGTGATCGTGAGCTTTGTATCTAGTTGAATTGATAGATGTTATTATTCAGATATTATGCTACTCCCGTGCTTTATATTTGTAAACTCCGGAGATACCTTGTATCATGGTGTGACGGTGACAGTGTGCGCATCATGTGTGTCTTTTTGGTTAATGTCTCTATGAATTGTTGGTGTTTGTTGGAACCATCTAGTGCGTTCACGGTGACAGCCTGGGACAATCTAGTTTGGGGAAATATGGACTTTGAGGAGTGCTTCGTAGCCCTACGCATGATTAGTGTTCGTTTTCCATTGGAGAATTGTTTTGAGTTGCATATTGATGATAGTATCTATTGGTTAAATTATGTTATATTTGTTGGGAGTGTGTCCACTAGTGAAAGTATGATCCCTAGGCCTTGTTTCCAAGCATTGCACATCGTTTACATTCAGTTTTGTTACATGTTTGCTTGCAGCGATACTTATTTCATATTACATTTACTACTTATAATCATCACTACTACTTGTATTTCACTATCTCTTCGCCGAACTAGTGCACCTATACATCTGACAAGTGTATTGGGTGTGTTGGGGACACAAGAGATTTTTTGTATCATAATTGCAGGGTTGTTTGAGAGGGATAGCTTTGACCTCTTCCTCCCCGAGTTCAGTAAACCTTGGGTGATCCACTTAAGAGAAACTTGCTGCTGCTCTACAAACCTCTGCACTTGGAGGCCCAACACTATCTACAAGAACAGACGTGTGCGTAGACATCAAGCTCTTTTCTAGCGCCGTTGCCGGGGAGGTAAGGTAAAAGGTACTCGCATACTCTTGTGTGAGTGCTCGAAGTTATTTCCTTTAGATTATGTAATTATATCTTTTTGTTTCTTGTTTTTATTTTCACTAGTTAGGCTTAATGGAAAACAAAGAGTTCTTTAGTATTTTTCCTACGATAGGATATGAAGTGTTTGAAGAGAAAATTGAAAAACCTTTGGAGCTTTATTCGCATGCTAATAGTGTTGTTAGTATGAATGCTTTGAACACCGTTATTGCTAATGCTATAGAAAAGTCTAAGCTTGGGGAAGCTGGTTTTGTTAAGCATGGTATTTTTAGTTCCCCGGCTTTAGTGAAGAAAGTTTGCTCTGATGATATTTTATCTCCCATATGTGATGTTTCTAATGATGCTTGTGCTCCTCATCCTTTTAAAATACCTATGAAAATTGTCGAATATGCTATGAATAACTGCTATTTAGGAGATGGAACTGTCCATCCTAGTGATCATTTGCTTTTTATACATGAATTATGCGAGTTGTTCAAGTGTGCAGCTATTTCAATGAACCGAGTTAAGAAGAAGCTATTCTCTTTATCATTGAAGGGCAGAGCTGCGGATTGGTATAAGATGCTAAAGGATGGCCGACCTATTGATTGGGAGGAAATTGTACCTCTCTTTTATTCTAAATTCTATCCTTCTAGTGAGGTTTATAAAGATAGGAATTATATTTATAATTTTCATCCGCATGAGGGAGAAAGCATTGCCCAAGCATGGGGAAGATTGAAGTCACTATTGCTCAAATGTCCTATTCATGATCTTCCCCGTAATATTGTTATTAATAATTTGTATGCAAGGCTTTCAGGATATTACAAGGACTATCTAGATGCATGCTTTGATGGGTCTTTCACAAGCAAGGATGTTGACGTCAAGTGGAATCTGCTTGAAACAATTCAAAACAATATTGAAGATTGGGATAGCGACAAAGGTAAAGGATCAGGTATAAATTATGAGTATGATTGCATTAAGTCTTTTGCTAAAACTGCTGATTTTCAAGAGCTTAGTGCTAAATATGGTCTTGATCCCCTAATTATGGTTAACTAGTCATTAACCCGTGCACCTGCACGGGCTAGAAAATCTTAGATGTGATTTAAAAATATTAAATTTTATGATATAACATAAAATAATATAAATATTGTTAAGTGCTTTAAAAGTATGTTTTTCAAAAGATTAAGACTGCAATCCATAGTAGTTTTTTCCTATCAATTGGAGGTCAAATAGAAGTAACGTTATTATACTTTTTCTTCTTCTCAATAGACCTTAGCGAGTGCTCTAGATTAGACATTACAGAATGCCCATTTTGCAACAAACTGATGGAATTGTAATTATCAAGTCACCATCTTGTTTAGTTGTGACTCAAGAGTACAAATTATACATTTCTTTGGTATAATATTCATGTTGGAATTTGTCATAGTCAGGTAAGTTGCTTTTGTGAGTCATCATGAATTTAAAATTATGGTCATTAATGTGCTTTTATGTGCTAATAGATAAGGATATACTCATTTCATTCGTAAATAAGTAACTTCTTAAGAAACATGCGGCTAAACATTTCTATCATTGATGAGAAAATATGGTTATATTGGTAATTTCAAGATAGTGCAATTGAATTCTTATTTGAAAAATCAGAAATTAACACTAATATTATCTATCTATCTATCTACCTATGGAGACAATATCCACTTCTATAATTCATAAGAGAAAGAAGTTTCATAATACAGATTTAGTGATTTTGCTTGCCACTAAAAGGCTTCGAGCTTATTTTGTTTTAACATTTCAAATAACAATTTCACTAAAGGGAAGCATACTTATTAGCATGAAAGTGAATAATATCAGATCAAACCCTATTTCCATGGATTGTCTATACATATGTATGATTACAATATATGTAACAACAGAGAGTAATTATTAGTATGAAGTTGAATAATATCTGATCATCGGGAAATGCATATTTGATCTAGGGTGCATATGCTCCCTTTATTTAAAAAATATATTTGAAAATGTCAAACAAATTTGAACAAAAATTTCGTGTGTACATCTCGACAGACTACATACGCATGACCAAGTTTCGTGGTAAATTGATATTTGTAGTGTTGTGAGTAAAAAAGACAAAAAATGTCTCGTGCAAACCCTTATTTTATCATCAAATTTTGTCTTTTTTGCCTAGCCCACGGGAGGAGTCCAATTTTTGTGAAACAACTTGGCTCATGCATAGATTGTGAAGATGTACATGCAATATTTTTTTTCATTTTTTTTTGATAGTTTAAAATATGTTTAAATTGCATATGAAATAAAGGGAGCATTTGCACCCTACAGCAAAAAAGCCTCTCCCCTGATCATCGATATTTACACGGACTGTCTCTACAAAGGTATGGATAGGATACTATGTAAATATTTATTTCAATACAAGTTTTACGGTGATTGGCATTTTTAGAAACCGTTGATCGAGCCAATCTAACGGTGCTAAAATGAACGGAACTGAACGGAACAAAATGAACGGAACTGAACGCTGCTACAATTCGTGGGACCGGAACTGAAAAATGTGGACCCAAAAATAAAAATATTAATTTATCTATTTAGTAAAACCCTCCCTAAAAAATTCCTGCTTCGTTTTGTTTCCTCTCATCCCCTCACTCTCTCCCCAAAAATCCCCACACCCAACCCTCACTCTCTCCCTGCACAGCAGCACGGGCTGCGGCGTCGATGCGGCGCCGGCGGAGTGGGAGGTCGCCGAGGTGGCTGCCGGCTCCGGGGCAGCGCGGGGCGCGCGGTGATACGACGACGGCGAGGCGGCCGGCTTCGGGGCAGCGCGGGCCGCACCGTGGATGCGGTGCCGGCGGCGGGCCAGGCCGCGCCGTGGATGGACGCCGACGACGACGGCTGGGCGAAGGTGACCGGCGACGTCCACGGCAACGACAATCAGCTATCCCTTCGGCGGCCCGATCGCCGCCGTCCGCGACGACTCGAAGATCGTGCAGCTCCACTCCGAGCCCTCGCGCCGCCGCCTCCTCCTCTTCTCCTCCTCGGGCCACCCCCTCGCTTCCTCCCACTGGACGCCCCACCTCCCCCACCTCCACTCGCTCGCCTTCTCCAGCTCCCTCAACCTCCTCGCCCTCCTATCCGACGGCTCCCTCCTCCGTTTCCGCCTCCCCGATCTGAAACCCGTCCCTACCTCTACCCCCGCGCCCCTGCTCCCGCCCGCCTCCGGTGGCGTCGCCGACGCTGTTTTCTGGGGAGGTGGCGTGGCCATCCTCACGGAGGACAACCGGCTCGTCGTCACCACCGACATCGAGGTCGACGACCCGCACCCGCGGGAGCTCGCCGACCCGGGCGTCGGCGAGGACGAGCAGGTGCTGTGTATGGCCGTCGTGGAGCCGCAGTTCGTCATGTCCGGGAGCCCGGAGGTTCTGCTTGCTGTTGGGGATCGGGTAGTGGCGGTTGATGAGGATGGCGTGCAGGTTCTAGGAGAGGCACTGGAGATTGGACCCGTGCAGAAAATGGCGGTGTCACCCAACGGGAAGCTGCTTGCAGCGTTTGCACATGATGGCCGCCTGCTTGTAATTCCCACGGATTTCTCCAGGATCATTTTCGAGTACGAGTGCGATGTAAGTATTAGGTGTACTGCACTGTTTAGCCTGTAATCTGTATCTGATTCTATGTCTAGGCATGAATTGGCATCAGTACTCTTTTGCACAATTATTCACTAGTAATTTCTTCTAAATATTGTAGTCTGCATTACCACCGGACTAAATAGCCTGGTGTGGGTTGGACAGCGTGCTCCTTTACTGGCCTGAGGTGCTTTTGATGGTTGGCCCCAATGGAGATCCGGTGCAGTACAATTATGATGAACCCATAATGCTCATTCCAGAGTGCGATGGCGTAAGAATTCTCTCGAATTCAAGCATGGAATTTCTACACCGAGTTCCAGATTGTACTACATCAATTTTTGGCATTGGAAGCATGTCTCCAGCAGCATTACTGTATGATGCTAGAGATCACTACGACAAGCAAAGTGCCAAGGTGCTGTTTAATTCCCTTTCTTATGTAGATAACCTGCGCCTTTAATTGTATAACACATCTGTCTTTTACTGCTGCCATCCACTTGTTGCTAGCTTAGTGCTTATGCGTAGCATAGTCACTTTAGATGATGTGAACAGTCCTTCATTAACACCTTGATAACTACCTGAGAGATAGTAAATAGCGGAGATTATTATTTCTTCTTGCTTTGGTTGGTGTTGTTTTAAGTAGTTGGTTTGGTTAGAATACATTTCCTTCCTATTGTAGCTCAGGTTATGTAAAGGCATATCATATGCTGCAGTGGCAGCTCATGCAGATAACAGTGGCCGGCGAAAGTTGGCTGCCATGCTCGTTGACCATGAGTCACAATCCTTGAAGCAGGCAAGTTTTCTTTTGGCTTGTGAGCAAGGTGGAAATCTTTTTTGGAGGGCTTGTGAGTAACATGTAGATGTAACTCAGCATTTTAGCACTTTCTTGGGCTTTGGACGTTTTAGGCAACAGCTTTGATGGTGCACTTAAAATGTCTTCATTATCTTCATATTTTGCACCATCCTTCCTGTCTTCCTAAATATGGTAATACAGCTTTCTAATGTTTCTTGACCATTGTTCAGCTCATCATGAACATCTTAGCTTTAATGAGTAATTTTCAAAAGCCATATAGGTGGTACAGGGGTAACAATCATATGAGTTATGATACGTCATGCTTTTCACTCTATATGAATCAGATTAAGAACATGAACATGCCAGCTTTCTACAAGCATACATGAAAAGATAAGAATATCCAAAGAACATAGGGAACAAAGTGAATTCTACCCTAATAATTTTAGGTTGTCAGGGCTCAAGACTTCAGGTATGCTAAGGGTGATATTGTGCATAACCAAATGAGAGGGTTGCCTAGACTAATTATTTGAACTGAGGTATCATAGCTGTCCTGCTTGTCAGGTTCTAGTAGAGGAGGTGGCTTGGATGTAATAACTGCATTAAGAGTTTGGCTGATTTTACGTGCTTCAGTCAAGCAGTATCATGACTTCTATTTTACATTGTAAATTTCCTTCCCTAAACTATTGAGAGCAATTGCAGGATGCTGCCTTTCTTCTGTTGAAAGAGTTGAGAGAATTGGAGAGGAATCCAATGGCAAGCAAGGGTTCTCCTCTCCATGCTCAACAAGTGAAGCTTGTTGATCAGGCCCAAAGGCTGGGCGAAGGTGACCGATGACGTCCACGGCAACGACAAGAGCATGATCTTGCTCTGCGTTGTTCGTCATAGGTAGTTGGCTTTGACAATCGCTTCAATTGTGCTGTGCTTCGTTTGTTAGAGTAAAGCTCTGTTCGTCATGCTCGGGTGCTCTGTTTGTCAGGCTTCGGTGAATGTTTCATCTGGATTCTTGTTTTTGTCTAGGTAAATCTGAAGGATGTTGATCAGTACCAGTACAAGTATAACAACCAGGCGGTAACTAGAAGAAATAGTACTGAATTACAAGAAGACAATGTGAGGCTTGTGAAGAAAATACGTGAACTGGAAAGTGAAGACAGAGCAGAAAAAGATCAAGAAAAATCATAGGGAAGAAATGAAGAGATGTAGGAAGAAGACGACATTTCTATGTGTAGTACTCTGTTGTAATGTATGCATGTTTAGCTTTGGTCATCAGGGGATATGTCCAGGCCATTGTAACGTATTGTTGCTTGCATAAGTAAATGAAATTTGAGTAGCGTTTCAGCTAAATCCGGAGTAATATTTAGTGTACCTTTGCAGAGGAACTGAGACAAATTTCACTGCTGTAGCTATATTTGATTGACTAAATGCATGAAAGTTTGGCATTGAAATAACTGAATGTACACATGAAAATAATAGCAACTGAGTTGTACAGAAATTGAAGTGTACTGCTGCAGCAAAAACTTCAAATAAGAGCAAGAAAGAGCAATTAAAATGTGAAGAATCAACTGAGTGAATAAATTGCATGACATTGGCAACTGAGTACAGAAACATAATCCACTGAATTTATACATGAACAAAAGGAAGAAACTGAGTTCAAATAAGATCTTTGAGTACAACACGGGTGATATTTCGTGGCCTCCTATTCCTATCTTCTACTTTTCTCTTCATTTGCTTCTCTTCAAGACAACCTTCACGACTACAGACAAGTTTCATCAGAACTATCTCCTTGCTGGCTCCATTCCAGTCAACATAGCTTCTCCCTACACTAAATCCTTTCTCAAGAGCATATCTGTTGTAGAACTGGTATCCGTCATCCTCGCTAGCAAACTTCTTGATGACGATGGCATGGTACTCGCTAGACTCATCACCCACATCGGTCATATCTTCCTACAAATCACATTCAAATAAACAATCAGAAGTTTTATCACAGTAGAAGGAAAAAGCCAAAAGATTGAGGAGAAAATATTATTACAAGTGACTGATCAGTGATTTAAACAATGAAGAGTACTAGTTAACCCCGGTGATTTAAAGGAGCCATCTCTTTCAAATACTCTCTGAGAACAACAATTATCATATCAGAGTGTGAAGCCATCAGATTGCAGCTTTGGTTGTTTCTAATTAAGCTGCTAGGTTCTAAGCCAATCACCTTATTACAAATATACCACCATATTACAAAATGCCAGACTGCACTAGCACTTCATTGGAACAAAAAACAAAGATCGACAAGGCTACGCCTGAACAATGATAATCTTCAAGGAGTACCAAAACCATCGATATAACTACAGGGAACAAGGCTAATGAAATCTACTACCAAGCATATAACAAGATCCAACATTAAAAGGAGAAAATATATAACAGACATACCCTTTTAGTCTGCAAATTTATATGCTAATAGAAACCATGAAGTCAAGTATTGAACCAGGCTCTTTCACCCTTGGTTTGTGAAAAGATCACTCCTAGAGAGCGCTGGCACGATGCTGACAACCTGAAGAAGGGACGACCAATGCTCACCTACGACCTTAACTTCTTAAGCTCATTACTCTGCAATGTTCAGACGAATTCAACAATTAGATTATCATATGGGAACATGAAGAATCAGAATAACAAATCTCTGAAGAATAAGAACATGTGGAACTTTCTTCCAAAAATAATACAGTTTATTCTAGGAATAATCTACTGATACCAAGGGATTGCTCAAAAAAAAAAAAACAATCCAGGCACACACATGAAGACATGGAACGCGGCAGGCCCCAACATCACCCGAACACAACAAGGCACCCTCAGATGTTAGCAAACAAAAGGAGTAGATGTGTTCTTTATTGAATAAAGTACTGAAGCTACAATAATCTGTTAAGGTTTCCAAACAGCCAGCTTATATATTTTGTAATCGAGTTGCCCACAAGATGCAACTCCAATCGCTGGACACCGACGGCCGTGTCCACCTCCTCTAGACAATTTTATTTTGTCAATCATTAATCCTCTACAGATTGCAAACAGAACAAGAATCCCAAAATAGTAATCCCCAAAAAAGCTTTACTGAATATGCTACAAATCCCCAAAGAAGCTTCCGTGAAAGGTGAAACCAACTCCACAATTACGTCTCCAAGAACATTCGCTTCCAATTAGAGCAGAACAGTAGTCATTCTATGCCGAAGCTCCTCACCTCCAGTTCGCCTTGGGCTTGCATCCGGAGGCGGGGTAGGCGACGAGGTCCTCCTTGGTGAGCGACGAGGTCATCTGGAGCCCGAGGACACCGGCATCGGTGGGGGCCTCAGGGCGACCATGAATGCCCAAAATCAAAGCTTGAAGTATCCTGGGAACACCAAATCCGCCATGGATTGCTGCTCCGGCCTAGCCAATTAATTCATCCCTACTCCATCCAGCGCATCTATTAGTACGAGGTCCAGATCTATAAAAATTGAGTGATTGGTGCTAGCTTAGAGAACTAATTCTTTGACTGATTCAACCCAGCCGACAAGCTATGCTGCTACTACCAGCAATGACATCAAATAAACTGAAACGAGCGCGCGACTACTCGATGGAAACGAGTACCTCCTCAAGTGGACGGAGAACAGTCGGGGCGGCAGGCACTTGATGCCTTCGACTTCGCCGCGGAGGTGTCCGACTGCGGCGAGACGACGGGGATTCTCTGACCGGCGGTGGCGGCCGGCGCCGAGACCAGCGTGCCCGCGGTCTCCTCCTGGCAGTGGTATTCACCGAAGTTAGTCGAGCCTTGCAGAATTGACACCGCGGCGGCGGGGACTTCAGACCCGGCGGCAGTCCACACCGCCGGCGGCCGGCGTTGGGGACTGCAGACCCGGCGGCGGCGATGGAGTCCTATCGGGGGGAGAGAACCCTAGCGATAACGATATGAACCAGACGTCTAAACTTAGATCGACTTAAAAAAAATTCAATCTAGATAGGGCCAGTTTTACTCAATCGACCTGGTAACATTTTTTTCGATCACAAACAGATTTCATCCAACGGTTATGAATAATTTTGACTTAACGGAACTGAACGGAACTGCCAATCACCGTAAAACAGCTCTTATTTCAAACACCATAAATAATGCATACCTACAGTACTGCAGAATGTTTTAATATCCAGAAATTGGTTGTGAGCGACAATCAGCAAACAACAATTAAACAATGAATTGTTACTGTACAATGGCCTAAAAGTATTATCTTTTGCGAACCTAAGTTTGTTGCATAGAAAATTAGGCAACAAAGACTATGCAATAACCGAATAAACCATGGCATCGAGGTGGTATATCTTAGTGAAACTTTCCAGCTATGGATTTTAGCTTGGATGTAAATTCCTCTCTTGTGGTATCCATAGTCATTAGATGTACTCACCAGGCTATATGTACTTCGTAATCTAAAAAAAGGATTAGCTCTGCCTATGCAACATATTTCTAATTCACACAGGAAAGAGGCGAGCATACCTGCGTTAGCTTCGAGTTAGTCGGCAGCAGAGCCGACCATGCAGTTGTACGTGATCAATGCTGCGACGGATGCCTGCGCAAGCTTATGTACTCCAACAATTTGCATAAAAAATTCATCAAGCGTTTGGTGTGCCCTGATAATGGAACCTTAATTGAATATGTGATTAAACTCTCTAGTAATCAAATTTTCTCTCTAATAACCAAATTTCCAATCTGCACATAATTGAACTTGATGTATGACGGAGTGATTTTTTTCCTATTTGGGTTTTAATTGGTAGGTCTTCATACTTCAGCTTCAGCAAAGTGCAAAATATAAGGCAATGGGTTAGCAGAAGCTGGACGTCGGCTTCCTAGTGAAATTGGTGTGAACGAAGGCAAACTCACCTGGGGATATGTATATTAAAATTGCACGAATACATGGAATACATGAGATCTTTACGTGCTAGCATATCAAGCTTGATCTGTGGCAAAAATATGCACAGAATTAGATCAGTACGGGACAATATATACTACTGTAATAAAAATCTGGCTTGCAATGTAGATATAGAGATACCGATCAGCCACAGCAAGTTTGGAGTGCTGGCTATCGTTACTGCCAAGTCGTTTGACGCTCCGCTGACTTGGTCGTAGGCTCGTAGCGTGGGTCGTTTGACGCTCCGCTGACTTGGTCGTAGGCAGGAAGTTTTCATGGAGTAATATGCAGGAAGATCCACTTCTTGAGCAGTTAGACTGGTTTTTCACTTCCCTTCATTGGACAACCTCATACCCCTCCACTCTTGTGACTCCTCAGGGCAAACCAACATCGGATCATATTCCATGTGTTATCACAATCCAAACTACAATTCCTGGCAGTAAAGTTTTCAGATTTGAGAATTATTGGGTGGCCCATAGTGGTTTTTTTGACACTGTCTCTGCTAGCTGGAGCAAGCCTACCCATAAAAATAATAGTGCTGCAAATATCAATGCCAAGTTCAAAAGACTTCGATATGATCTCAAATTCTGGGCTAAATCGATTTCCAAGCTAAAGATTTGCATAGAAAACACTAACAAGGCCCTCTTTGAGATTGACAAACTAGAGGACTGCAGACCTTTGGATCTGACTGAACAGAACTTCAGAAAAATTTTAAAAGTGCATCTAGCCAGACTTCTAGAATATCAGAACAGTTACTGGAAAAAGAGATGCACTATCAGATGGACAAAGTTTGGTGATGAGAATACAAAATTTTTCCACTCAATTGCCACTGAAAGATACAGAAGAAACTCTATCCCAGCCCTAGTTGCTCCAGATGGTTCCTTAGCTACTGGTCATGCTGATAAGGAGGAGATTATCTTCCAGTCTTTTAAACAGAGGTTAGGCACCTCTGAAAATCCCCAGATGTTATTTGATCTGCATAATTTGATCCAGCCTACTCCTGGTCTTGAAGATCTATCTATTCCCTTCACCAAAGAGGAAATTGATGCAGTCATAAAATCAATGCCAATTGACAAATCTCCTGGACCAGATGGTTTCAATGGACAATTTCTCAAAAGTTGCTGGCACATAATCAAAGAAGATATTTATGATTTGTGCTTCCAATTCTATGAAGGCAATCTGAACTTGGAAAGTATTAATATGGGACATATTACATTACTCCCAAAGGTGCCCTCCCCAGAAGGAATGGGTGATTATAGGCCAATCACTCTTTTAAATTGTGTTCTCAAGCTAATTACAAAACTACTTGCTGATAGGCTTCAGAAAGTTGTTCTCAAGATAGTGCACAAAAACCAATATGGCTTTCTAAAAGGGAGAAATATTCAAGACTGCCTGGCATGGGCTTTTGAATTCCTTTATCAGTGTGAAAAATCAAAGGAGCACATTGTTCTCCTAAAATTAGACTTTGCAAAAGCCTTTGACACTATTGATCATGATGCTATAATCAAAATCATGAAACAAATGGGTTTTGATAATAAATGGCTAGGATGGATTAAAAATATCTTCAGCTCTGGGAAGTCGGCTGTCCTTCTCAATGGGGTTCCTGGAAGACAATTCTTCTGTAAAAGAGGGGTGAGACAAGGAGATCCTCTCTCTCCCCTCATTTTTGTTCTAGCTGCTGATTTGCTCCAGTCAGCAATTAATAGGGCTTTCAGACAAGGCTTGTTAAAAGCTCCTTTCTCTCCTGACTTTGGAGCAGATTTCCCTATTATCCAATATGCTGATGACACATTGATCATTATGCCTGCTGACACTGATCAGGTCAGACTTATGAAGGATATCTTGGAACAATATGCTATGTCCACTGGATTGAAAATCAATTTCCATAAATCTTCCCTGATTCCTATCAATCTATCAGAGAACTCTGCTGCTGTTATTGCTGATTCTCTTGGCTGCAAAATTGCGTCTATGCCATTCACCTACCTGGGTCTGCCTCTTGGAACTACAAAGCCATCTGTACAAGATCTAATGCCCCTTGTGGATAGGATTGAGAGGAGAGTTTCTGCCACCTTCATGCTGATGTCCTATAGTGGGAAAGTCTCATTGATAAACTCTCTGCTCACTTCTATTGCAACATTTACAATGTGTTCTATTCAGTTGCACCCGAGGATTTTAGAGCATATTGAGAAAATAAGGAGACATTGCCTTTGGGTAAAGAAAAATGAAGAAGGAGAGGAAAAATGTCACTCTCTGGCTGCATGGAGCATGGTCTGTAGGCCCAAGAAGAAAGGAGGATTGGGTATTTTAAATCTGAAAATCCAAAATGAAGGCCTGCTTCTTAAATATTTGCATAAATTTTATAATAAGGTGGACACCCCTTGGGTCCACTTATTATGGAATACTTACTATGCTGGTAAAATCCCTCATGCCATAGAATCAGTTGGATCCTTTTGGTGGAAAGATGTTTGTAGATTAATGCCCATTTTCAGAGGGATTGCTTCTAGTTCAATTATAGATGGAAAATCAACTCTCTTCTGGAAAGATGCTTGGCTAGATCAAGTTAATGCTGAAGCTTTTCCTAGGGCTTTCTCTTTTGCTAAAGAGGAGGACGTCTCTGTCCACCAGTTTCTTTCTGCTAGCAGTCTGGCTGATTCTTTTCACCTACCTATTTCCCCTGAAGCCATGGAAGAGGTGAGATCAATTCAAAGGAAATCAAACCATATTCAACTAAGTGATGATCATGATATATGGAGCTACCCTTGGGGGAAACATTATACACCTAGCCAATACTACAAGTTTTGCTTCAGAGAAATATCTCCTCATGAGTCCTTTCTTTGGCTCTGGAAGGCAAAATGCACCCCAAGAATAAAGTTCTTCTGTTGGCTTGTTCTGTCAGATAGACTAAATACAAGGAATATGCTCAAGAGGAGACATTTCCAGCTGAATTCTGGTTATAATTGCCTGATGTGTAACAACCCACCAGAGGAAACTATTGAACATATGATCTTTCATTGCTCTTTCAGTAAGACATGTTGGCAGAGGCTACATATGCTTTGGAATGCTACTGGCGACAGGCTTCACTTACTCAGCAGAGGAAGAAGTAACTGGCGAAAACCTCTGTTTATGGAGTTATTCATGATTGCTGCTTGGAATATCTGGAAGGAAAGGAACAAGAAACTCTTTGAAGGAGTGGACCCTCAATTGGCATCTTGGAAGGCCCGAATGAAGACTGATCTTTCCTTGCTAGTCCATAGGACTAAACCTGACCTACACTCCCAAATAAATCAGCTTATTGCTGCCCTTTGAATGTCCCTTTGTTCTCTGTGTTGTACATAGCTTGAATCTTTTGATCTTCTTGATGTAAAGCCTCACATGTAAAACTCTGTAAATACCCCCACTTATATATATATATGATATGAGGCAGTAGGGGCCCCCCCCTTACTGTCATAAACCTTCAAAAAAGGTATGGAGACCTGCGTGAGATTATGAGAGCAAAATTACGGCGAGGTATGGAGACATGCGTGAGATTATGAGAGGAGGAAGGCGGAGGTACTTTGCCAGTTTGCCGCAGGAGGCACTCGAGGCTAGCTCAGAGAAAGTTGGAGAGGCGGCGACTCGTGGTAGAGATATCTTTGGCTCGCCCAGATCCATCGTGGCTGCGACTCGTGGAAGAGTTCGGTATAAACACGGTGGGTGGGACATCCAGCGAGGGTACCTCAGAATTTTCATCGGATGGCTATCAGTAAATTACGGGAGGAGATCGGATGGATAAAAAACTTAGTTTTGAGGATTAACGTGGTGCCTCGTATGGTGCCTCCAATTAGTAAATATAAGATATAAGATTGCTTTAGAGCCCTTGCTTCCCATATTAATGTTCCTAAGGGAAATGAGGATGTGTATCATGAACCTTTTAAAGACAGTTGCATAGAAAGTGATATTGTTGTTGATGATTGCAATAAACATGCTCAAACTTCTGAAAGTCCTATTTCTTATAAGCATGTTAATTTTTGTGGAGTACATAGACCTTGTGAACAGAGTCACAACAAGTAAGATTATTGTATCCACCATGGGAATGAAGAAACCCGAATGTCGCACAAGGCTCTAGATGAGCTTGGTGAAAAGGTTTGTGAGCTTTATCCTTTTCTTTGTGAATTTTGCGATGACATGGGTCATTTTAATTTTCAATGCTCAAGCACTAATAGTCACCTTTCTAATCGAATGAGTACCGCAAGTTTGTATTGTGATGACAAGATTACTCTCAATCAGCATGATGAGCTTACTTTGTTTTTGGGGTGTGAAGAGATATCTAGAAAGACTTCTTTGGTAGATATGAGTGTTTTTTATATTAATAGCACCCTTTGTGGTTGTCGTCTCTATTGTGTTAAAGATTGCCTCGCAAATACTTACATACAAAATCTTATAAAGCATGATGTTTTGCCAATCTATGACAGGACTGATAGATGTTTCTATCTTATTAATAGAGAGGAGAAATCCTCCAAAGTTTCTTCTGTTGTTCCTGTCAGCAAACCAGATTATGTGGAGAAAATGCCTTTCAAGCCTCTCCCTCCTAAAGGAGAGAGTAAGAAGAGTAAGAAGAAGAAGAAGAGGAGTAAAAGGAGAGAGAGGAAATGGTATCTTGCCCTAAGCATGTTGCTCCTATTATGGATTATGATAATTATGATCTTGATGATGTCCCCATGCCTGTTACCTATGTTAGTGATCATGATTGGGAAAAGCACTCTACTTTTGATATTGAAAATCTTTTTGGTACCAATTCTGAAAATTATAAGGTTAATAATTATTGTACCATTAGTACTTTCCATGTTCCTTCTTATGATGATATGTTTGATGAATATGCTTTTCAAAATAGCTGTTCTCTCGCTTGTGATGATACTAAACCTCTAGTTTATGATGGTTATGATGATGAGTATAATATTTTTAGTTCACCTACTTTTGAGGAGAAAATTAGTTATATTACAATATGCCTCCTGTTTTTGATGATTATGGTGATGAGAATAATTATTCTATTGAATCTGCTCCTACTACGATTGTTCATGTGGGGAGTATTAATTCTTTTATGCATGTGGCTCATGAAAGGGATGTTTTATGTGATAGTTATGTTAGTTCTATTCATGATGCTACTGAAAGTTACTATGAGAGAGGGAAACATGGTTTGATGGATCTCAACAATATTAAGTTTCCCCTCTCTATGTTGCAAATCTTGAAGTTGCACTTGTTTTATCTATCCATATTTGCTACTATATGCCTCGTTGATTTATTTTCTTACAAGATTCCTATGCATAGGAAGTGGTTTAGATTTAAATGTGTTTCACATTTTCTTTTTGATGCTCTCTATTGCTTCAAGTTCTTATATGGCGCCTTTGCCTTAAGCTCTTATATGGCGCCTACATGAGCATCTTTTCAAATCACTGCGCCTAGCTCAAAGGCGTTAAAGAAAAGAACTCTTGGGAGATAACCCATTATTTTCTTTTCAGTACTTTTTCTTTTATTTGAGTCTTGGAAGTTATTACTAATATAATGACCACTCCTTATCATTTTTATTTCGTTGTTGTGCCAAGAGAAACCTCTAATTTGAGTAAGGTAAGATTTGGGGATGTTGCTGTCCTGAAACAGATTTCGGTGCTGCACCGTGAAAATTCGTGAAAATTCTCAGAATATCTTTTTGACCTGATATTTCTTGTGCATATGCCCCAGGTTATATCCAAACTTTCATTAGTTTTACGCTTTTTGATTTGAGCAACAGAAAACCCTCGAAAAAATCGACCTTTGTCAGCTGTTCTGTTTTGACAGATTTCTGCCACTATTTGTGTTTGCCTCTCGATCGCTTTCTTTTTGAGTTCTTTTGATCATGGAACTTTTGGGGAAGTTGCTACAGTAGTATATGCTTTATATGTGGTGGTTTTTGAGTTGAAATCTGAAGCAAAACGGGTTGATTCATTATTATGCTTACACTAATGTTGCTAATAGAATTGTGTTGAGTTTTGTATGAAGGAAGTTTTCAAGTGTAGAGATTGGAGAATGATGAGATGAGATGAAGAATGTACAAAAGCTCAAGCTTGGGGATGCTCACGCACCCCAAGAAATATCCAAGAGGTACAAGCGTTAAAGCTTGGGGATGCCCCTGAGGCACCCCTTCTTCATCGGCAAAAATCAGGTCACCTTTCAAAACACTATATTTTTATTGCTTCATGCACTATGCGTTTTTCTTGGAGCGTCTTTACTTTTGATTTCAGTTTTCTTTTGTTTTGTTTTCTGAAATAAATGTTGGATCACATTATGTTTGTCTTGGAGAGAGACTTACTCCGTTTTTCATTGCCAAGAACACTCTAGTTTTCACTCTTATCGTTCAACGAGTGTTCTCTTTTTCTGCTACTGCATTTAGCTTTCGTTTTTTGCCTTGATTTTTATTCAGATCTTGTTTTATCTTTGTATCATGGTATATTTGGACCTCTGGTCTATGTTGGTTTTCATCAAAAGAGTTGTTTCAAAAAGGTTCGAATGGTGTTGGAAAAGAGAAAATTTTCATGCAAAAAGTGGTACAAAAAGGAGCTTGTTTAGACTGCGGCTTAGACTTTTGCATGTCGTGCTTGATATCATTTTGATAGTATGCTTAGTGGTTTTGCTGTAGCATGACTTGTCTCAAATGACTGAGATTGCTTAATGAGCTTGTGAAAAAATCACGCGTTGTTTTTATTATTTGGAAGCATTAATTTGGTTTTCTCCTTGATGCTTTGTTTGGGTTGACTTGGCGCATGCTTACAACATGTTAGACTCATACAAAGTCGCCATAAGCCTCTATGATCATTTAGTTTATGACTTTTGATGCCATTTTATGCTTCTCTTAATGATGTTTTGTCGCTATGCATGATTATGGCCGTTATTGCTCTCTTAGTTGGTCGCCCCAGTCTTTTGCTAGCCCTCATTTTGTACTGAGTATGAGCTCTACTCGTGCATCCAACTCCCAAAAACAAGTTTGCCAATGAGTCCACTATAAATTCCTATGCATGGTATTTGCAAGCCATTCCAAGTAAATTTTCATGTGCTGCCTTTCAAAAAACGTTCAAAACACTTCTCATTTTGTGACACTATTTTCAGCTCATGGGGACGTACTGGTCGGATTTGCTATCTTCCATATTGTTTTATTCCAAAAAGAAAAAAAGAAAAAGAAAAGAAAAAAAGGCACTCCTCCATGGTATGTGAATGTTGGTGGGCACCCGATGGAATCGGTTAGCCATGGTTTGAGAAAGGAAAAAAGGTGGGGAGGAGTGCCAAGCTTTATAAAAGAGCAAAAAAGCGCCAATCTCTCTCTCAAAAACTTGCTTCATTTTAGTATGGACGATAGTAAGAACCCCATTGCCAGTCGTTGACTAAGACAACCACCTCTCAAAACCAATTTTTATCTCTCTGTTTTACAAATGAAAAGCTCTAGCACATGTTTAATCCCTGCTTCCCTCTGCGAAGGGTCTTTCTTTTTATTTTATGTTGAGTCTCCACCTTCTACCTTTATGCACCGTCTAAGAGAGCATAGTTGTCATTCTGAGTTAAATGTGCATAGTCCTGATGGTGCGGTATTGAAGGTGCTAGAGAACTTGATTTTGTTTGTTGATGAAGTAAATGACCGGTGATACGTCCAAAACGTATCTACTTTCCCGAACACTTTTGCTATTGTTTCTCCTCTAATTTGTGTGTTTTGAATACAACTAACACGGACTAACGCTGTTTTCAGCAGAATTGCTCTGTGATACGTCTCCAACGTATCTATAATTTTTGATGCTCCATGCTTGTTTTTACACCATTTGCCTAATGTTTCGTTACACTTCGTGGCACTTTTATGCATTTTCCGGAACTAACCTATTAACAAGTCGCCACAGTGCCAGTTCCCTGTTTTCTGCTGTTTTTGTGTTTCAGAAGTGATACACAGGAAATATTCTCGGAATTAGACGAAACAAGTTCCTGAAGTCTTATTTTACTCGGAATCTTCCAGAGATCCGAAGGAGAGTAGGAGGGGGGCCACCAGGGCCCCACACATAGGGCTGGCGCGGCCAGGGCCTGAGCCGCGCCACCCTGGCGTGAGGGCACCTGGCCCCTCCTCTGACATTGCCCCTTCGCCTATAAAGACCCCCCGATGGAAAAAACCTAAGTACCCGATCACTTTTCCAGAACACATCGCGATCCGCCGCCGCCGTCGACCCGAAGATCGAGAGGGTCCAGAAGCTCTTCCCGGCACCCTGCCGGAGAGGGGAATCACCACCGGAGGTCTTCTTCATCGCCATGCTTGCCTCCGGAGCGATGAGTGAGTAGTCTACCTTGGACTATGGGTCCATAGCAGTAGCTAGATGGTTGTCTTCTCCACCATGTGCTTCATGTTTAGATCTCATGAGCTGCCCTACATGATTGAGATCACCGTTATGTAATTCTACATGTTTGGTTTGTTGGGATCCGATGAATATTGGTGTTTATGATTAAGTTGTTGTACTGAATATTATCTTTTGTTATCTCTATGTTGTTTATGATCTTGCATGCTCTCCGTTGTTAGTAGCTATCTTGGCCGAGTAGTTGCTAGTGACTCCAAGAGGGGGTATTTATGCTCGATAGTGGGTTCATGCCTCTATTTAACCCGGGGGAGTGACAGAAACCTCTAAGGTTGTAGATGTGCTATTGCTACTAGGGAGAAAACAACATTCATATGCTCAAGGGCATATGCTTTGTTTACATTACACACTTTGCTTAATGCAATTATCTGTTGTTCGCAACTTAATACTTGTGGAGTTCTCGGATTGATTCGCCACAAGTGGATTATTAGTCATAGATGCAGTTGGATGGCGGTCTATGTATTTTGTTGTAATGCCTAGAGTAAATCTCATAGTGATCTTCTTGACATATCACGTTTATCTTTATTCTATCAATTGCCCAACTGTAATTTGTTTACCCATCATGTGTTATTTATCTTATGGAGAGACACCACTAGTGAACTGTGGACCCCGGTCCTATTTCCATCATATTGCTATCACCTGTTTACTTTACTCGCACTGTTTACTTTACTCGCATACTCTATTGTTTTCCACTCGATACGCTCATAACCTTTGTTTCAAGCAAACCGGTGAGATTGACAACCTCATCGCAAGTTGGGAACGAAGTACTTGGTTGTGTTGTGTGCAGGTTCCGCGTTGCAGCTAGCAAGCAAAGCTTGGACGAGGCGCCATATATAAATTGTCCGAAGCTGTTGCAAACCAGTCCGCATCACCTTCAGTCATTTGTCTCTCCTCTCCAAGATCGACATACCTTGGTTTCTTAACTGAGGGAAAACTAGCTGCTATACTCATCATACCTTCCTCTTGGGGTT
The DNA here is from genome assembly GCA_007115705.1 of Dactylis glomerata. NCBI lineage: Eukaryota > Viridiplantae > Streptophyta > Magnoliopsida > Poales > Poaceae > Dactylis > Dactylis glomerata. The sequence goes on from QXEO01001145.1 coordinate 1,125,115, forward strand.
CCCAACGGGCTGGTTATTCACCACGCACAAGGACCGTCTGCTACGCATCAACTTGACATCAGCAGCCTCTTTTCTGGCGCCGTTGCCGGGGAACGCAGAAGAATAATCTCCCTCGTCAACTGGGCGCCATCAACTAGCAGCAGCTTCTTTTCTGGCGCCGTTGCCGGGGAGGAAGTAGAAGATTTCTGTGAGGGGAGTTTTCGCACGCACATCCTTTACTTTGTTATTGCTTTGCTTTACTTTATTTATTTTACCTGCATCGTTTTATATCAAAAACCCAAAAAAATTAGAATCCTTGGTAGTTGTTTTTACTTGTTTACTTTCGTTTTGCTGAAATGGCCAATCCTGAAAACACCAAGTTGTGTGACTTTACTAGCACGAACAATAATGATTTTATCTGCACTCCTATTGCACCACCTGCTCCTGCTGCAAACTTTTATGAGATTAAGCCTGCTTTGTTGAACCTTGTTATGAAAGAGCAATTCTCTGGTGCTAGTACTGAAGATGCTGCAGCTCATCTCAACAATTTTGTTGAGCTATGTGAGATGCAGAAATATAAGGATGTTGAAAGTGATATTATTAAGCTCAAGTTGTTTCCTTTTTCTTTGAGAGGAAAAGCTAAAGATTGGTTGCTGTCTTTGACTAAGAATAGTATTGATTCATGGGCTAAGTGTAAGGATGCTTTTATTGGTAGATATTATCCTCCTGCTAAGATTATATCCTTGCGTAGCAATATTATGAAGTTTACTCAGTTTGATAATGAACATGTTGCTCAAGCTTGGGAAAGAATGAAATCTATGATAAAGAATTGCCCCACTCATGGACTGACTACTTGGATGATTGTCCAAACTTTTTATGTAGGACTAAATTTTTCTTCAAGGAACCTACTTGATTCAGCTGCTGGAGGCACTTTTATGTCCCTTACCTTGGGCGCCGCAACAAAGCTACTCGACAACATGATGGTAAATTATTCTGAATGGCACACCGAGAGAGCTCCACAAGGTAAGAAGGTAAATTCTGTTGAGGAAACCTCTTCCTTGAATGATAAGATTGATACCATTATGGCTATGCTTGCTAATTATAGGACTCATGTTGATCCTAATAATGCTCCTTTAGCCTCTTTGGTTGCTCAAGAAGAGCATGTTGATGTGAATTTCATTAGAAACAATAATTTTCACAACAATGCTTATAGGAACAATTTTGCTAGTAACAATTATAGGCCGTATCCTTCTACCAATGGTAATGGTTATGGTAATTCTTATGGTAATTCCTACAACAACACTAGGGCCGCGCCCTCCGAGCTTGAGGTAATGCTCAAGGACTTCATCGGTAAGCAAACTGCTTTTAACAAGTCTGTTGAGGAAAAGTTAGGCAAAATTGATATTCTTGCTTCTAAAGTTGATAGCCTTGCTCATGATGTTGAAATTCTGAAATTAAAAGTGTTGCCTAATGATGCAAAAGAGAACAATGTTTTTGCTACCGCTAATGCTATTCAAGTTGGAATTGATGAAAATATTAGATTATTAGCAGAATTGCATGCCAGGTGGGAAAGAGAAGATGAGATGGCTAGAGAGATGAAGGTATGTACCATTGCTACCTCTAATGATGTTGCTCCTAATGCTAGCAATCCTGTTACTTTGATTGGTGTAGAGAAAACTCCCACTCCTTGTGTTAAAAAGCCTAAAACTGCCAAAACTTTTTCTCAAAAGAGTGCTGAAATTTTTCGGAGTGTGGGAGATGATAGCTCTACTTCTTTTAATGATTTTGATGTTGATGGCTGCAATATATCTGAAGTAATTTTGTTCTTGCAAAAGTTTGCTTTGACTCCCAATGCTAGTTCTTTAAATATTGCTTTTACTAAGCATATTACCAATGCTCTCATAAAAATTAGGGATGAAAAGTTGCAGCAAAAAGCCTCTGTTCCCAAGAAGTTAGAAGATGGTTGGGAACCCATCATTGATATGCATGTTAATGGTTTTGATTGCCATGCTTTATGTGATCTAGGTGCTAGTATTTCTATCATGCCTAGAAAGATTTATGACATGCTTGATTTACCACCGCTTGAAAAATATTATTTTGATGTCCCTATTGCTGATGTTGCTAAGAAGAAACCTTTGGGAAGGATTAATGATGTTCTTATTGTGGTTAATAATAACCTTGTTCCCATTGATTTTCTTGTTATGGACGTTGAATGCCATGCTTCATGTCCTATTATTTTGGGAAGACCCTTTCTTTGAACTGTAGGTGCTATCATTGATATGAGGGAAGGCACTATCAAATATCAATTCCCACTAAAGAAAGGTATGGAACACTTCCCTAGGAAAAGAAAGAAATTACTTTTTGACTCTATTCTTAGAGAAAATTATGAGCTTGATGCTTCATCACTTGATGTTACTTGATTCGCAATTTTCTGCGCCTAGCTCAAAGGCGTTAAAGAAAAGTACTCTTGGGAGATAACCCAATGTTTTTATTTTCAGTACTTTTTCTTTTATTTGAGTCTTGGAAGTCATTACTACTGTAATGACCGCTCCTTATCTTGTTTATTTCGTTTTTGTGCCAAGAGAAGCCTCTAATTCAAGTGAGGTAAAGATTTGGGGATGTTGCTGTCCTGAAACTGTTTTCGGTGCTGCACCGTAAAAATTCGTATAAATTCTCTGTATATCTTTTGGACCTGCGATTTCTTGTGCATATGCCCCAGGTTATATCCAAACTTTTGTTAGTTGAATACTTTTTGATTTGAGCAACAGAAAACCCCTCAAAAATTCGACCTTTGTCAGCTGTTCAGTTTTGACAGATTTCTGCCAATATTTGTGTTTGCCACTTTATCGCTTTCTTTTGAGTTCTTTTGATCATGGAACTTTTGGAGAAGTTGCTACAGTAGTATTTGCTATATATGTGGTGGTTTTGAGTTGAAACCTGAAGCAAAAAGAGGTTGATTATATGTTATGCTTGCACTAATGTTGCTAATAGAATTGTGTTTAGTTTTGTATGAAGGAAGTTTTCAAGTGTAGGGATTGGAGAATGATGAGATGAGTTGAAGAATGGACAAAAGCTCAAGCTTGGGGATGCCCATGCATCACCCCAAGAAATATCCAAGAAGTACAAGCGTCAGTTGTTTTAGTTTTCTTAGTTAGTTTAGTTTGTTTGCTGCAATAAATGGTTGGACCCCAACAAATTTCTTTTGGAGGAGATGTACTCGTTTTCATTTGCAAAGAACACTCCGTTTTTCATTCTTACAATTTCACCGGGTGTTCTTCTTTTTCCGCTACTGCTTTTGGTTTTCGTTTTCGCCTTGATTTGCATTCAGACCTTGTCATATCTTTTCATCAAGGTGTATTTTTGCCTCTGATCTTTATTGGTTTTCATCAAAAGAGGTGTTTATAAAAATTTCAAATGGTGTTGGAAAAGAGAAAAAGCCTTGTGCAAAATAGTGGTACAAGAAGGAGCTTGTGTAGACTGCGGCTTAGGCTTTTTCATGTCATGCTTGATGTCTTTTTGATAGTATGCTTAGCGGTTTTGCTGTAACATGGCTTGTCTCAAATAACTGAGATTGCTTAATGAGCCTTTTAAAAAAATCATGCGTTGTTTTTTATTGTTTGAAAGCATTATTTTGGTTTTCTCCTTGATGCTTTATTTGGGTTGACTTGGCGCATGCTCAGACATGTTAGACTCTTACAAAGTCGCCAATAGCCTCTATGATCATTTAGTTTTTGACTTTTGATGCCATCTTATGCTTCTTTTAATGTCGCTTTGTCGCTTTGCATGATTATGGCCATTATTGCTCTCTTAGTTGGTCGCTCCCAGTCTTTTGCTAGCCCTCGCCTTGTACTGAGTATGAGCTCTACTCGTGCATCCAACTCCTAAAAGCCAAAGTTTTCCAAAGTGTCCACCATACATACCTACTAGCAATTTGCTATTCCAAGTAAATTTGACTTGCTTTTATTTTCTCTTCAAATTAAACTCTTACCAGTGTTATGCAAAATTCGGTCAGTAAAGCTCTCACGAACCGGAAGGCACACTTTACTTTTTCCTATTCTTAAAAATTTGACATTGTGGTCTCTTATGTTGAGTTGTTATGCTTGCAAGTTGTAAGTTGGAGACTAGCCCAGCCATGCAGTCATGGGCAAGCTTTCAACATTGCACTTCTTATTTGAGTTGATATCATGATCTTTTGTTTATGGATGCCCGCGGTGTGAAATGAATTGGGAATCTTGTGGGGATCATGGAGTTTGTATATGTGTTAGGGAAACGCCGGGCCGCTAATCTAAGCCACGCATAATTCATGATGGAAATTTGCAGCATACCCATGGTGAACATTCGACGACGCATCTCACAATAAAAAGCTAAACAAATGGCAAATAAAAGAGATGTCGAGGTGTTCATTGTCTGCTTGTCCTGTCATTTTGGTGTGGGCTTGTTCCATGTCATCGGGCACGGAGGTACCCCATTGGCGGTTCTCAATGATATGCATATACTTACAATGACAAGAGCCTTGCTTGGGACACTAAGTAAAGTAGCATGAGGTTTGGGTACTCGTATTCACGGGGCACGAGGTTTTCAACTTATGATTTGTCAAGCATATGCATCATAATTGTTCTCGCATTAACTTTAACCATTCAAGATGCTTATGATGGGGGCAATGAGAGCTCAAAGCCGGTAAGTACCATAATTTTTGAAGGTTATAAAACTTGCAATCACTGCTTCCCTCTGCGAAGGGCCTTTCTTCTACTTTTATGTTGAGTCACCACCTTCTATATTTATGCTCCATTAAGAGAGCATAGTTGTCATTCTTAGTGTAATATGCATTGTCCCAAAGTTCATTGATTGATTCATATTGTTGGTTTCACTTGTTCTCAAATTATTTGTATCTAGTCGCCCTCTTAAACTTGAAGGTGTCCTATGCATTTATGTTTTGCTCTCCATGAAGGACAAGCTGAAAACCATTTGTATGTATTTCCTTATGATTTGAACACACGTTTGACTTTCATTGTTTCATTTTCATGATCTTTTGTTTATGTTCATTTGCATGTTTACAACATGGTTGCTAAGTTCTTATTGTCAAGATTATATCTTTCATGCCCATGTTTTAAGTTCTTAGGATCCCAGCTCACAAATGCTTACATATATGATCAAGATTGTGTAGGTGCATGTCACCTTAAAATTTATTCTTTTGTTATCACTTACCTACTCGAGGACGAGCATGAGTTAAGCTTGGGGATGCTTGATACGTCTCCAACGTATCTATAATTTTTGATGCTCCATGCTTGTTTTTACACCATTTGCCTAATGTTTCATTACACTTCGTGGCACTTTTATGCATTTTCCGGAACTAACCTATTAACAAGTCGCCACAGTGCCAGTTCCCTGTTTTCTGCTGTTTTTGTGTTTCAGAAGTGATACACAGGAAATATTCTCGGAATTGGACGAAACAAGTTCCTGAAGTCTTATTTTACCCGGAAGCTTCCAGAGATCCGAAGGAGAGTAGGAGGGGGGCCACCAGGGCCCCACACACAGGGCTGGCGTGGCCAGGGCCTGGGCCACGCCACCCTGGCGTGAGGGCACCTGGCCCCTCCTCTGACATCGCCCCTTTGCCTATAAAGACCCCCCGACGGAAAAAACCTAAGTACCCAATCACTTTTCCAGAACACATCGCGATCCGCTGCCGCCGTCGACCCGAAGATCGGGAGGGTCTAGAAGCTCTTCCCGGCACCCTGCCGGAGAAGGGAATCGCCACCGGAGGTCTTCTTCATCGCCATGCTTGCCTCCGGAGTGATGAGTGAGTAGTCTACCTTGGACTATGGGTCCATAGCAGTTGCTAGATGGTTGTCTTCTCCACCATGTGCTTCATGTTTAGATCTCATGAGCTGCCCTACATGATTGAGATCACCGTTATGTAATTCTACATGTTTGGTTTGTTGGGATCCGATGAATATTGGTGTTTATGATTAAGTTGCTATACTGAATATTATCTTTTGTTATCTCTATGTTGTTTATGATCTTGCATGCTCTCCGTTGTTAGTAGCTATCTTGGCCGAGTAGTTGCTAGTGACTCCAAGAGGGGGTATTTATGCTCGATAGTGGGTTCATGCCTCTATTTAACCTGGGGGAGTGACAGAAACTTCTAAGGTTGTAGATGTGCTGTTGCTAGTAGGGAGAAAACAACATTCATATGCTCAAGGGCATATGCTTTGTTTACATTACACACTTTGCTTAATGCAATTATCTGTTGTTCGCAACTTAATACTTGTGGAGTTCTCGGATTGATTCGCCACAAGTGGATTATTAGTCATAGATGCAGTTGGATGGCGGTCTATGTATTTTGTTGTAATGCCCAGAGTAAATCTCATAGTGATCTTCTTGACATATCACGTTTATCTTTATTCTATCAATTGCCCAACTGTAATTTGTTTACCCAGCATGTGTTATTTATCTTATGGAGAGACACCACTAGTGAACTGTGGACCCCGGTCCTATTTCCATCATATTGCTATCACCTGTTTACTTTACTCGCACTGTTTACTTTACTCGCATACTCTATTGTTTTCCACTCGATACGCTCATAACCTTTGTTTCAAGCAAACCGGTGAGATTGACAACCTCATCGCAAGTTGGGAACGAAGTACTTGGTTGTGTTGTGTGCAGGTTCCGCGTTGCAGCTAGCAAGCAAAGCTTGGACGAGGCGCCATATATAAATTGTCCAAAGCTGTCGCAAACCAGTCCGCATCACCTCCAGTCGTTTGTCTCTCCTCTCCAAGATCGACATACCTTGGTTTCTTAACTGAGGGAAAACTAGCTGCTATACTCATCATACCTTCCTCTTGGGGTTCCCAACGGGCTGGTTATTCACCACGCACAAGGACCGTCTGCTACGCATCAACTTGACATCAGCAGCCTCTTTTCTGGCGCCGTTGCTGGGGAACACAGAAGAATAATCTCCCTCGTCAACTGGGCGCCATCAACCAGCAGCACTCTGGTGTCTTGTTTTTGTGCAGAAATCCAACTTTCAGTAAAAATTTAGGAAAAATCATCAAAAATCCTATTTCTCCAGAAGACCCACGGAGCCAGAAGACGAGACGGAGGGGAGGCTCGAGGGCCCCACACACACAGGGGGGCGCGGCCCAGCCCTGGCCGCGCCCACCTGGTGTGAGGACACCTCGGCCGTCCCCTCGACCTCTCCTTTCGCCTACATATACCCCCTGACTCGATTATATCGGGGAGACAGCGTTTTTCCCAGATAGACTTCCGCTGCGCTGCCGCCATCAGAAACCGTGATTCAGAACCAGAAACTCCGTTCTGGCACCCTGCCGGGACGGGGATTTGGAGGGGATCTTCATCACCATCATCACCGATGCTCCTCCATCGACCATCCATGACCCCCCCATCCATGTGTGAGTAATTCCCCCGCTGTAGGTGAGGGGATGGTAGGGATTGGATGAGATCGTTCATGTAATTTGATATGAGATTGTTAGGGCATAGTGCCTAGTATCTTTATTTAGTGCCTATGACATTGTTGCAACTTGTTGTGCTTAATGCTTGTCACTTTGGGCCCGAGTGCCATGATTTCAGATCTGAACATGTTATTATTTCTATGATGATACTTGTTGTTTATGGTCTTACCTACAAGTTGTATACACATATTGTTGTTCGGAACCCGAGGCCCCAAAGTGACAGAAATTGGGATAACCGGAGGGAATGGCTATGATGTGAGGATCACATGTGTTCACCGAGTGCTAATGCTTTGCTCCGGTACTTTATTAAAAGGAGTACCTTAATTACCAGTAGTTTCCCTTGAGGCCCTGCTGCAACAGGATGGTAGGACAAAAGATGTCGTGCAAGTTTCTCCTTGTGAGCACGTACGACTATTTACGGAACACATGCATATGATTGTTTGTACTAGGATGCTTTATCATTATTTATCTGCAATGCCCATGTCTCATTGATTTCATGAATTATCTTATCCATGCAACACCCGTAATCCATCCCTATGCCTACAGTATTTGTTCCTACTGTTTACTACTGATACTATTACCGCTGCTATTTTACTACTGTTGTTACTGTTTTACTACTATCACCACTATAAAACTGTTGCTACTGATAAACCACTGTGAGCAAGACTGTTTCCAGGTGCAGCTGAATTGATAACTCATCTGTTAAGGCTTACATACATTCTTTGGCTCCCCTTGTGTCGAATCAATAAATTTGGGCTTTACTTCCCTCGAAGACTGTTGCGATCCCCTATACTTGTGGGTCATCAAGACTATTTTCTGGCGCCGTTGCCGGGGAGCATAGCTTTATTTGTAAGTTCACTTGGTATTCCTATTGTTCACTGCAATCCTTTCATCATGGGTAAACCTCGTGATGGAAAAGTTCCTATATTGCCATCCACTACAAGAAGAGGTACGACTCTCAACACCTCTGTTGCTCTTGATTCGCCATCTGTTATGAGTAAGTTGCTTACACCACCACACCCACACGCTACTGCTACTACTTCTGCTGAGTTTGAAAATGCCACTGATAATTTAGATGATGCTTCTACTGTGCTTGATGAGAGTGGTTCACTAGGTTCCTTTTTAGATGCTACTATTGCTAGAGCTAAGTTGGGAAACACCACTGTTACACCTGTTAGTTCACCTGAGTCTAGGGAATGTCCTAGTGATGATTATGATGATGATGCTTATATTGAGCTTAATGATGATTTTATTGCTGAAGCACGTGCTGCTCGTAATGCTGGTAATGTTAGAGAACTTCTTGCAAGACGTTCTGTTAGATATAATTTGTCTCCCGATCCTAAGTTTGCTGCTTCTCCCATAAATATTAGAGACAAGGATTATGATTTCTCTTTGGATTTATCTTACATATCTATTATTGAGAAAACTCCTTTTTGTGGAACTAAAGATGAGAGTGCTATGGGGCACATGAATGAGCTTTCTACTTTGAGTAATTTATTTTCTAATGATATTAAGCTCCGCACTTACTTTGTTGCTAAGATTTTTCCTTTCACATTGAAAGATGCAGCTAAAACTTGGTTTAATAGCTTGTCTCCTGGATCTCTTAATAGTCCTATTGCTTTGGTTAATGCTTTGTTTCAGAAATATTTTCCTGCTAGTGCTCAACATGCTGCTGTGCAGAAAATCTTTGATTTTGAACAGGGAAAAGGAGAGATATTGCCTGAATCTTGGACAAGGTTTTGTTCTTTAATTAGAGCTTTGCCTAAAGAACCATTGCCTAAAAATGAACTCCTTGATATATTTTATAATGGACTAACTGATGAATCTAAGTCATATCTGGATAGTTGTGCTGGTTGTGTTTTCAGGGAAAGAACTCCGACTGAAGCTGAAGAATTAATGGCTAAAATAAGCCGGAATCATGATGATTGGACTCTAGTTGAGCCAACACCGGCACCAACACCTGCGCCATCTACAGAGCCTACGCCGAAGAAGAGAGGGATGATTGAATTAAATGATGAAGTTATGAAGGAGGCTAAGAAATCTCTTAAGGAGAAAGGTATTAAGGCCGAAGATGTGAAGAATTTACCTCCTATAGAAGAATTATGTAAGCCAATCCCTCACTCATCAACTATTGAGGTACACTCTCTCCAACGCTTTGATGAAAGAGATATTCCTTATTCTAAACCTCCCGATCAATGCTTAGATGAATTTGATAATTTTATTGTTAAGCAAGAAAATTTAAATAGAATGGTGCATAATCATTTGTTGGAAAATTCTAGAGCTATTAACAAGTTGCAGGATATTGTGGAGAGAACCGCCAATGATGTGAAGATACTTGTTAAACATTTTCAAATGGTTCAAACACAAATTGATCAGCTTACCAAGGTGCAAAAAGACTTGCTAGTTAATGCCGCAAGAGAGAAGCAAGCATGTGAAATACGCACAAGAAGTGGCACTGCTACTCAAGATCCATTATATCCTGAAGGACATCCTAAGAGGGTCGAGCAAGATTCTCAACGCACTTCAAATGATGATATTCCTTCCAAGAAGAAGAAGAACAAGAAGCATAAAACAACTACAGAATCATCTGATGCAGGTAAAGATCCTAATAGTGTTTCTATTTCTGATGCTGAAACTGAACCAGGAGATGTTTCCGATAAAGAAGAAGTTGAAGAGAAACCAGAAAAGATTGATAAAAGTGCAAAGTACACCAAAGAAGACTTCATTGCCAACAAGCATGGTAAAGAGAGAGAACCTTGGGTACAGAAACCAATGCCTTTTCCTGGTAAGAAACACAAGTCCAAGGAAGAAGAACACTACAACAGGTTTTGTGAATGGATGAGACCTTTATTTTTGCAAATTCCTTTGACTGATGCTATTAGAATGCCCCCTTATGCAAAATATATGAAAGATATTGTCACTAACAAAAGGAAAATTCCTAATGAGGAAATTTCCACTCTACTTGCTAATTACTCTTTTGATGGTAAAGTTCCAGAGAAGCTTGAAGACCCAGGTATACGAACTATTCCTTGCTCCATTAAAAATAACTATGTTAGAACTGCTTTATGTGATTTGGGAGCTGGAGTTAGTGTCATGCCTTTTTCTCTTTATAAGAGACTTGATCCAGAAAAATTAGTATCAACTGATATATCTTTGCAGATGGCTGATAAGTCTACTACTATTCCTATTGGGATATGTGAAAATGTTCCTGTTCAAGTTGCTAACAGCTGTTTGATTTTAACTGATTTTGTTGTGTTGGAAATGCCTGAAGATGATAATATGTCTATTATTCTTGGAAGACCTTTTCTAAACACTGCAGGTGCTGTTATTAATTGCAATCAAGGAAAAGTAACTTTCAATGTCAATGATAAAGAGTACATGGTTTATTTTCCCAAGAAGATTGATAGGAAGAATGCTCTAAATTCGATCAAGCATGTTGAGACCATCAGAGTTGGTCAAATTATTTGCTCAGAGCAAAAGCCCAAGGAAGAATATAAAATTGTTATGATTGGGACTATGCCTATCAGAGTTGAGGTAACATGAGCATTAAGTGAAGTGCAAAGTTTTTGCCTCATATAAAGTTAGTTTGGGAACAAGACTTGATCAACCTTGTTAACAAAGTGATTTTATATGAACGAAACTTCGTTTTCATCGCATCCACTCCACCCCACTTATATTTACTTTCATCAATTTTATTTCTTTAGTTTAGTTACATGATTAAGAGTATCTCAGAGCTGTTGCATACTTGGTTTTGATTTGCTTGAAATCATTTCATCTTCATTTTTCTGAGTTTTATCGATATACCAATTTCTGAAAAAACCCTCGAAAATAAAGTTTCTCGAAAATTTCCAGAAAAGTCTTTATAAATTTTTATGTCAAAAATGGGGCAGAGAGGCACCTGGGAGACACCAGGAGGGGCTGCCATGCCATCTCCCACACAGGGGGCGCGGCCTAGCCTGGGGCGCGCCCACCTGGTGTGAGGAGGCCCCACCTGGCCTCTCACTTATCTCTTCCTCCCCTGCTCTTTCTCTCTCCCGAAAACAACGACACACCCAGCTCAAACCCGAGTTCTTGATGTTCTTCACCTCGATTTTTCGATCTCCTTGCTCAGCCCAACATTTATGCTAAGATTTGGAGCAATTGTTCTCCGGTATGTGACTCCTCCGCTTGTCCAAGTAGAATTTCTTTTGGTGGAGTATTTCTTGAGTATTTTAGCATTGTAGGTGGCAGGATAAATGAGTATGCATGCTTGTTCTATTGCTTAGAAGTGTTATTTTGATGCATGTTAGCTTTCTAGTAACTCACTATAGTAGTTCCCTACATTTGCTTGTCTCAAAATCATATTTTATGAGTTTTGTTAAAAAATTCAGAAATGGAGGAGAATGCTTATCAAATTTTTCAACATGAATTAGAAATGCATGAAGTAATGAGAGTTCACCGTGAAGAGAGGGTCTTTCCCTCACACTATCCATGCTCAGAGTTCATGAATGCTGCCGGAATTCTGCAGGATTTCCAAACCTTACTCTCTAATGTAGGATTGGAACATTTTACTGAGGGTGAACCTTCCCAATATGTTAAACTAACAATGTCTGTGGTGCAGGATTTCAGATTTAGTTGGTCCACTTCTAACCCCATGGTTCATTATAAAATCTATAACAAATCTGTGGACTTGCCTCTTGATGTTTTCTGTACAGCTAATAGAGTACCGCAGTGGGGATCGCTCGAGAAGATAAGGGGACAGCCTAGGCCATTGTTGGAATTATATGAGGAGATTTGTCAAGGAAGGAGCTTCACAGGAGAGGGTGGTAAAACTCAAAATATTCATTTCCCATCCATTCGGTATTTTGCCTTCTTTATTACCAAATGTGTTCTTGCTAGGAAATCTGCAAGTAAATTATCTCTCCATGATTTAGCTTTTATTGCTGCTGCTTTGAGGCATGATAGGACTTACCATTTGGGTGCCTTAATAGCTTTCTGTCTTGATGTTAATCGTGAGAAAGGGGGAATCTGTGGAGGACTTATAGCTTCACGCCTGTTAGCTTTGCATGGTGTAATGCCTCATTTTCTAGATTTGCACTTCCCCGAGGAGAAACTTGATCTTAGTTCTATGATTCATCATAAGTTTATTTCTCCTCCTGCTAGTTTGATTAATTTAACATTTGAGCTAACCTTTTTCAAGAAGACTACCTGGAAGGTAGTAAAGACTGATCGATTAGTCCGTTTGTCTGCACCTCTTTTGTTTAACCTTGATCGCAGGAATGGATGGTCGCTCATGGAGGATGAGCTCGATGTGTACATAGAGGACCACCCGTCGCCTGTGCATGATGAGTAGGGCGCCGAGGAGTCGGGTCAGCCCTCCAACATTGCGAATTTCCCATACGAGCAACCTTATTATGATTATGCGCCATCAGCTTCATCTTCATGAGAGCCAGGGTACGATTACACCTATGATGACCCACCAGCCTGGAGCAGCTACCAGGGCTGGAATTGATCTCCACTTAGGCCAAAAGCCTAAGCTTGGGGGGAGGTACGCCGACGATTCACTCATCTACATATCATATTTTGTCGGTCCTTTGTATATCCATATTTCGCTCTATTTATTGCCCTTATTCTTATTTCTGCTTTCCAAAACACAAAAAGACCAAAAATATTTCCGTTGTTTCTCTTTGTTTGTCTTTTTAGTTTGCTACCTTTGGGTTGCTTTATTTGCTATTTTCGGTTGGCTATTTGAAAAATCCAAAAATATTTTGCTTTGTTTGCTTTTTCCTTCTGTTCTTGTTTCAAAAATCGAAAAACCCAAAAATATTTGTTGTTCTTCTTCGGTTTTGTAAAGTTTGTTGCAGAGTTCAGTCCCCCATTACTCCTTTGGAGCTTGGTATTCACTTTATATTATTCAAGCCACACAAGTGAAGAGCAATAATGATGACATATGACAATCCGAGATGTGGTAAGAGGCTGGTATGAACTCTATTTGTTTTCATTTTTGTACATATACTCATCTATGTGGACATGCTTAGTCGGTTCATGTAAGGTATATGTTATCTAATGGATGCTTTGTAGTTCTTGCTCTCATATGATTAGTTTCAATTTACTAATAGTTTGTAGCATGTCATGTAGACGCTTGCATGCATTGTTTTATTCATAATATGGTATGTATAGTGGTATCCTCCTCTGAAAGCTTCATTTGAATCGACTTGGCACATGCTCAAGCATGCATATGACTGAAACAAAAATTCAATTAAGCCTCGATGATTTACTTTGTCTCAGAGTTCTTGTATCATTTTTATGCCTATATTAATTTTGTTTTGTCGCAAGCATGATTATGACAGTTATTGCTCTCTCGATTGTCGCTTCCCCGTCTTTTGCTAGCCTTCACTTGTACTGAGTATGAGCTCTACTCGTGCATCCAAATCCCAAAGCCAAGTCATTTCCAAGAGTCCACTATAAATTCCTATGCATGGTATTTGTAAGCCATTCCAAGTAAATTTTCATGTGCTACCTTTCAAAACTTTCAACTACTTATCATTTTGTGCCACTGTTTTTAGCTCATGGGGACGTAGTGGTCGGAATTGCTATCTTCCATATTAAATTAAGTACCCCTCGACTAGGCAGCTTCATCTGCTCGTCATTAATTTTGCATGAGAGCTGGTCAGACCATTATAATCTAATTCTAAAAAGAAAGAAAAAAGGTACTCCTCCATGGAATGTGAAAGTTGGTGGGCACCCGATGGAATCGGTTAGCCATGGTTTGAGAAAGGAAAAAAGGTGGGGAGGAGTGCCAAAGCTTTATAAAAAGAGCACCAATGTGCCAAAATTTCAAAGAACTCGGAACCGCTCTCACTTGTTTATTATGGAAGATAGCAAGTCCCCATTGCCAGTCGTTGACATGAAACAGCCACCTCTCAAAATAAATTTTTATCTCTGTTTTACAAATGAAAAGCTCTAGCACATGTTAAATCCCTGCTTCCCTCTGCGAATGGCCATTCGTTTACCTTTATGTTGAGTCATCATCTTCTAACTTTAAGCACTTCTTGAGAGCATAGCTGTTATTCTTAGTGTAATGTGCTTGTCCCAGAACACGGTTAATTGTGGTATAACTTTGATGCTTGTATCTTTGATATTTTTACTTCTAGTCTTCCTTTGGACTTCAGAGGTGCCTCGGCATTTATGTTTTGCTCCACAAATAAAGGCAAGCTGGATACCACTCTTTCATATCATTTATGCATATTACAATCTTGTAGCTTCTTATGTACATGTTACTTGTTATTAGTGCATTGGCACTTTTTCATAGCTTGCTTGACTATGAGGTGACATTAGTTGCATATTTCTTATTATAAATTGCCTGAGTACTTGATCACATAGTTAGTATATATACATCATATGAAGCAAATGTGTTCGTGAAAGTTTCTTTTATCGCTCTCAGTTGTTAACTGAATTGCTTGAGGACAAGCAAATAGCTAAGCTTGGGGGAGTTGATACGTCCAAAACGTATATACTTTCCCGAACACTTTTGCTATTGTTTCTCCTCTAATTTGTGTGTTTTGAATACAACTAACATGGACTAACGCTATTTTTAGCAGAATTGCTCTGGTGTCTTGTTTTTGTGCAGAAATCCAACTTTCAGTAAAAATTCGGGAAAAATCATCAAAAATCCTATTTCTCCAGAAGACCCACGGAGCCAGAAGACGAGACGGAGGGGAGGATCGAGGGCCCCACACACACAGGGGGGCGCGGCCCAGCCCTGGCCGCGCCCACCTGGTGTGAGGACACCTCGGCCGTCCCCTCGACCTCTCCTTTCGCCTACATATACCCCCTGACTCGATTATATCAGGGAGACGGCGTTTTTCCCAGATAGACTTCCGCTGCGCCGCCGCCATCAGAAACAACGATTCAGAACTAGAAACTCCGTTCTGGCACCTTGCCGGGATGGGGATTTGGAGGAGATCTTCATCACCATCATCACCTACGCTCCTCCATCGACCATCCATGACTCCCCCATCCATGTGTGAGTAATTCCCCCGCTGTAGGTGAGGGGATGGTAGGGATTGGATGAGATCGTTCATGTAATTTGATATGAGATTGTTAAGGCATAGTGCCTAGTATCTTTATTTAGTGCCTATGACATTGTTGCAACTTGTTGTGCTTAATGCTTGTTACTTTGGGCCCGAGTGCCATGATTTCAGATCTGAACATGTTATTATTTCTATGATGATACTTGTTGTTTATGGTCTTACCTACAAGTTGTATACACATATTGTTGTCCGGAACCCGAGGCCCCAAAGTGACAGAAATTGGGATAACCGGAGGGGATGGCTATGATGTGAGGATCACATGTGTTCACCGAGTGCTAATGCTTTGCTCCGGTACTTTATTAAAAGGAGTACCTTAATTACCAGTAGTTTCCCTTGAGGCCCTGCTGCAACAGGCTGGTAGGATAAAAGTTGTCGTGCAAGTTTCTCCTTGTGAGCACGTACGACTATTTACGGAACACATGCCTATGATTGTTTGTACTAGGATGCTTTATCATTATTTATCTGCAATGCCAATGTCTCATTGATTTCATGAATTATCTTATCCATGCAACGCCCGTAATCCATCCCTATGCCTAAAGTATTTGTTCCTACTGTTTACTACTGATACTATTACCGCTGCTATTTTACTACTGATGTTACTGTTTCACTACTATCACCACTATAAAACTGTTGCTACTGATAAACCACTGCGAGCAAGACTATTTCCAGGTGCAGCTGAATTGACAACTCATCTGTTAAGGCTTACATATATTCTTTGGCTCCCCTTGTGTTGAATCAATAAATTTGGGCTTTACTTCCCTCGAAGACTGTTACGATCCCCTATACTTGTGGGTCATCAACCGGCCAGTTGGAAACCCCAAGAGAAGGTTTGATTAATATAGCAGCAAGTTTTCCCTCAGTTATGAAACCAAGGTTATCAATCCAGTAGGAAAAAGCCAAACGACTGAAGGTGATGCCTGCTAGCCTAGTGACACTCCAACAAGGGCGCCGTTAACGATATCTTGTTAGCCTGTATTCAACTAGTAGCAACGTGGAACCTGCACACAACACAACCAAATACTTTGTTCCCAACTTACGATGAGGTTGTCAATCTCACCGGTTTGCTTGAAACAAAGGGTATGAGCGTATCGAGTGGAAAACAATAGTAGTATGTGAGTAAAGTAAACAGTGCGAGTAAAGTAAACAGGTGATAGCAATGTAAAGGAAATAGGACCGGGGTCCACAGTTCACTAGTGGTGTCTCTCCATAAGATAAAATAACACATGCTGGGTAAACAAATTACAGTTGGGCAATTAATAGAATAAAGACAACGTGCATATGTCGAGAGGATCACTATGAGATTTACTCTGGGCATTACAACAAGATACATAGACCACCATCCAACTGCATCTATGACTAATAATCCACTTGTGGCGAATCAATCCGAGAACTCCACAAGTATTAAGTTGCGAACAACAGATAACTGCATTAAGCAAAGTGTGTAATGTAAATAAAGCATATGCCCTTGCGCATATGAATGTTGTTTTCTCCCTAGTGGCAACAACACATATACAACCTTAGAGGTTTCTGTCACTCCCCCAGATTAAATTGAGGCATGAACCCACTATCGAGCATAAATACCCCCTCTTGGAGTTACTAGCAAATACTCGGCCAAGATAGCTACTAACAACGGAGAGCATGCAAGATCATAAATAACATAGAGATAACATAAGATAATATTCAGCACATCAACTCAATCATAACACCAATATTCATCGGATCCCAACAAACACAACATGTAGAATTACATAACGGTGATCTCGATCATGTAAGGCAGCTCACGAGATCTAAACATGAAGCACATGGTGGAGAAGACAACCATCTAGCTACTGCTATGGACCCATAGTCCAAGGTAGACTACTCACTCATCACGCCGGAGGCAAGCATGGCGATGAAGAAGACCTCCGGTGGCGATTCCCCTCTCCGGCAGGGTGCCGGGAAGAGCTTCTAGACCCTCCCGATCTTGGGTCGATGACGGCGGCGGATCGCGATGTGTTTCTGGAAAAGTGATCGGGTGTTTAGGTTTTTCCCATCGGGGGGTCTTTATAGGTGAAGGGGCAGCGTCAGAGATGGACCAGGGTGGCATCACCACCAGGGGGCGCGGGGCAGGGGCAGGCCGCGCCGCCCTATGGTGTGGCCGGCCCGTGGCCCCCCTCCATCTCCTCTTCGATTCTCTGGAAGCTTCGGTAAATTTCTGGATGTTCGGCTTTTGTTTCGTCCAATTCCGAGAATATTTCCTGTGTAACTTTTCTAAAACACAAAAATAGTAGAAAACAGGAAACTGGCACTGTGGCATCTTGTTAATAGGTTAGTTCCGGAAAATGCATAAAAATGCCACGAAGTGTAACGAAACACTAAGCAAATGGTGTAAAAACAAGCATGGAGCATCAAAAATTATAGATACATTTGAGACGTATCAGCATCCCCAAGCTTAACTCCTGCTCGTCCTCGAGTAGGTAAGTGATAACAAAAGAAATAATTTATGAGGTGACATGCACCTACACAATCTTGATCATATATGTAAGCGTTGTGCGCTGGGATCAAAAGAACTTAAAACATGGGCATGAAAGATATAATCTTGATAGAAGAAACTTAGCAACCATGTTATAACATGAAAAAGAACACAAACAAAAGATCATGAAAATGAAACAATGAAAGTCAAACGTGTGTTCAAATCATATGGAAAAACATAAAAATGGTTTTCATCTTGTCCTTCATGAGAGAGCAAAACATAAATGCATAGGACACCTTCAAGTTTAAGAGGGCGACTATATACAAGTAATTTAAGAACAAGTGAAACCAACATCATGAATCAATCAATGAAAACTTTGGGACAATGCACATTATACTCAGAATGACAACTATGCTCTCTTAGACGGTGCATAAAGGTAGAAGGTGATGACTCAACATAAAAGTAAAAGAAAGGCCCTTCGCGGAGGGAAGCAGTGATTGCGAGTTTTATAAACCTTCAAAAATTATGGTACTTACTAGCTTTGAGCTCTCATTGCCCCCATCATAGGCATCTTGAATGGTTAAAGTTAATGCGAATACACTTATGAAGCATATGCTTGACAAATCATAAGTTGAAAACCTCGTGTCCCGTGAAGTACGAATACCCAAACCTCACGCTACTCGACTTAGAGTCCCAAGCAATCTCTTGTCATTGTAAATATATGTGTATCATCGAGAACCGCCAACGGGGTACCTCCTGCCCGATGACATGGAACAAGCCCACATCAAAATGACAAAACAAACAGACAATGAACACCTCGACATCTCTTTTATTTACCATTGGTATAGCTTTTTATTCTGAGATGCGTCGTGGAATGTCCACTATGGGCATGTTGTAAATTTCCACCATGAATGATGCATGGCTTAGATTAGCGGCCCAGGCGTTTCCCTAACACATATAAAAACTCCATGATCCCGCAAGATTCCCAACTTATTTCACATCGCGAGTATCCATAAACAAAAGATCACGATATCAACTCAAATGAAAGATAGTGCAATGTTGAAAGCTTGCCCCATGACGGCATGGTTGGGCTAATTTCCAACTTACAACTTGCAAGCATAACAACTCAACATAAGAGAGCCACAATGTCAAAATTTTAAAACAAGAAAAATAAAGTGTGCCATCAGGTTCATGAGAGCTTTACTGACCAATTTTTGCATAACACCAAAAAGAGTTTAATTTGAAGGATAGATAAAAGCAAGTCAAATGTACTTTGGAATAGCAAATTTCTAATAGGTATGTATGGTGGACACAATGGCAAACTTGATTTTTGGGAGTTGGATGCATGAGTAAAGCTCATACTCAGTACAAAATGAGGGCTAGCAAAAGACTGGGAGCGACCAACTAAGAGAACAATAATGGCCATAATCATGCAAAGCGACAAAGCAACATTAAAAGAAGCATAAGATGGCATCAAAAGTCAAAAACTAAATGATCATAGAGGCAATGGCGACTTTGTATGAGTCTAACATGTGTGAGCATGTGCCAAGTCAACCCAAATAAAGCATCAAGGAGAAAACCAAAATAATGCTTCCAAATAATTAAAACAACGCATGATTTTTTCAAAGGCTCATTAAGCAATCTCAGTCATTTGAGACAAGTCATGCTACAGCAAAACCACTAAGCATACTATCAAAAGACATCAAGCACGACATGCAAAATCCTAGGCCGCAGTCTACACAAGCTCCTTCTTGTACCACTTTTTTGCATAAAGCTTTTTCTCTTTTCCAACACCATTCGAACTTTTTATAAACAACTCTTTTGATGAAAACCAACATGGACCAGAGGCAAAAATACACCTTGATAAAAAGATATAACAAGATCTGAACACAAATCAAGGCGAAAATCG
This sequence comes from Dactylis glomerata, assembly GCA_007115705.1. Classification (NCBI taxonomy): domain Eukaryota; kingdom Viridiplantae; phylum Streptophyta; class Magnoliopsida; order Poales; family Poaceae; genus Dactylis; species Dactylis glomerata. Next base: position 1,144,996 of record QXEO01001145.1, read on the forward strand.
AAAGCTAAACGCAGTTCTAGAAAAAGAGAACACTCGTTGAAACGATAAGAGTGAAAAATGGAGTGTTCTTGGCAAATGAAAAGCAAGGAAACTTTTCCAAAAGAAATTTGTTGGGGTCCAACCATTTATTGCAGCAAACAAAACTAAACAAAACTCAAAACTAAAACAACTGACGCTCCAAGAAAAATGCATAATGCATGAAGCAATAAAAATATAGTGTGTTGAAAGGTGACCTGATTTTTGCCGATGAAGAAGGGGTGCCTCGAGGGCATCCCCAAGCTTTGACGCTTGTACCTCTTGGATATTTCTTGGGACGCGTGGGAATCCCCAAGCTTGAGCTTTTGTCCATTCTTCAAATCATCTCATCATTCTCTAATCCCTACACTTGAAAACTTCCTTCATACAAAACTAAACACAAATCTATTAGCAACATTAGTGTAAGCATAACATTAAATCAACCCCTTTTTGCTTCAGGTTTCAACTCAAAACCACCAAATATAAAGCATATACTACTGTTGCAACTTCCCCAAAAGTTCCGTGATCAAAATAACTCAAAAAGAAAGCGATAAAGCGGCAAACACAAATATTGGCAGAAATCTGTCAAAACAGAACAGCTGAGAAAGGTCGAATTTTAAGAGGGTTTGATGTTGCTCAAATCAAAAAGTGTTCAACTAATGAAAGTTTGGATATAACCTGGGGCATATGCAAAAGAAATTTCAGGTTCAAAAGATATACAGAGATTTTTCACGAATTTTTTCGGTGTAGCACCGAAAACTGTTTCAGGACAGCAACATCCCCAAATCATACCTCACTCAAATTAGAGGCTTCTCTTGGCACAAAAACGAAATAAAAAAAGATAAGGAGAGGTTATTACAGTAATAATAACTTCCAAGACTCAAATAAAATAAAAAGAACTGAAAGTAAAACATTGGGTTATCTCCTAAGAGTGCTTTTCTTTAACGCCTTTGAGCTAGGCGCAGAAAATGCGAATCAAGTAATATCAAGTGATGAAGCATCAAGCTGATAATTTGCTCTAAGAATAGAGTCAAAAAGCAATTTATTTCTCTTTCTAGGCAAGTGTTCCATACCTTTCTTGAGTGGGAATTGATATTTGATGGTGCCTTCCCTCATATCAATGATGGCACCTACAGTTCGAAGAAAAGGTCTTCCCAAAATAATAGGACATGAAGCATTGCATTCAACATCCATGACAAGAAAATCAACGGGAACAAGATTATTGTTAACCATAATAGGGACATCATTAATCCTTCCCAAAGGTTTCTTCTTAGCAACATCAGCAATAGGAACATCATAATAACACTTTTCAAGCGGTGGTAAATCAAGCATGTCATAAATCTTTCTAGGCATGATAGAAATACTAGCACCTAGATCACATAAAGCATGGCAATCAAAACCATTAACATGCATATCAATGATGGGTTTCCAACCATCTTCTAACTTCTTGGGAATAGAAGCTTTTTGCTTTAACTTTTCATCCCTAATTTTTATAAGAGCATTGGTAATATGCTTAGTAAAAGCAACATTTAAAGAACTAGCATTAGGAGTCAAAGAAAGCTTTTGTAAGAACAAAATAACTTCAGATATATTGCAGCCATCAAAATCAATATCATTAAGGGAAATAGAGCTATCATCTCCCACACTTCGAAAAAATTTAGCACTCTTTTGAGAATTTTTTTTGGCAGTTTTAGGCTTTTTAACACAAGGAGTGGGAGTTTTCTCTACACCAATCAAAGTAAGAGGATTGATAGCATTTGGAACAACATCATTAGAGGTAGTAATGGTACATACCTTCATCTTTCTAGCCATCTCATCGTCTCTTTCCCACCTGGCATGCAATTCTGCTAACATCCTAACATTTTCATCAATTCTAACTTGGATAGCATTAGCTGTGGCAAAAGTATTGTTCTCTTTCACATTATTAGGAATCACTTTTAATTTCAGAAGTTCAACATCATGAGCAAGGCTATCAACTTTAGAAGCAAGAATATCAATTTTGCCTAACTTTTCCTCAATAGACCTGTTAAAAGCAGTTTGCTTACCGATGAAGTCCTTGAGCATTACCTCAAGCTCGGAGGGCGCGACCCTAGTGTTGTTGGAGGAATTACCATAAGAATTGCCATAACCATTACCATTGGTAGAAGGATACGGCCTATAATTGTTACTAGCAAAATTGTTCCTATAAGCATTATTGTTAAAATTATTATTTCTAATGAAGTTTACATCAACATGCTCTTATTGAGAAACCAAAGAGGCCAAAGGAACATTATTAGGATCAACATGAGTCATATCATTAGAAAGCATAAGCATTATAGCATCAATCTTATCACTCAAGGAAGAGGTTTCCTCAACAGAATTTACTTTCTTACCTTATGGAGCTCTCTCGGTGTGCCATTCAGAGTAATTTACCATCATATTGTCGAGAAGCTTTGTTGCGGTGCCCAAGGTAAGGGACATAAAAGTGCCTCCAGCAGCTGAATCTAGTAGGTTCCTTGAAGAAAAATTCAGTCCTGCATAAAAAGTTTGGACAATCATCCAAGTAGTCAGTCCATGGGTGGGACAATTCTTTATCATAGATTTCATTCTTTCCCAAGCTTGAGCAACATGTTCATTATCAAACTGACTAAACTTCATAATATTGCTACGCAAAGCTATAATCTTAGACGGAGGATAGTATCTACCAATAAAAGCATCCTTACACTTAGCCCATGAATCAATACTATTTTTAGAAAAAGACAGCAACCAATCCTTAGCTTTTCCTCTCAAAGAAAAAGGAAACAACTTAAACTTAATAATATCACTTTCTACATCCTTATATTTATGCATCTCACATAGCTCAACAAAATTGTTGAGATGAGCTGCAGCATCATCAGTACTAGCACCAGAAAATTGCTCTTTCATAACAAGGTTCAATAAAGCAGGCTTAATCTCATAAAAATTTGCAGCAGGAGCAGGTGGCGCAATAGGAGTGCAGATAAAATCACTATTATTAGTGCTAGTAAAATCACACAACTTGGTGTTTTCAGGAGTAGCCATTCTAGCAAAACTAAAAGCAGACAAGTAAAAACAACTATAAAGGATACTAACTTTTTTGTGTTTTTTGATAAAACGATGCAAGTAAAAATAAAGTAAAGCAAAACTTAAAACAAAGTAAAGGATGTGCGTGCGAAACTCCCCTTGCAGAAGTCTTCTTTTTCCCCGGCAACGGCGCTAGAAAACTTGTTGATGGCGCGGTATTGAAGGTGCTAGAGAACTTGATTTTGTTTGTTGATGAAGTAAATGACCGGCCAGTTGGAAACCCCAAGAGAAGGTTTGATGAATATAGCAGCAAGTTTTCCCTCAGTTATGAAACCAAGGTTATCAATCCAGTAGGAAAAAGCCAAACGACTGAAGGTGATGCCTGCTAGCCTAGTGACACTCCAATAAGAGCGCCGTTAATGATATCTTGTTAGCGCATCTTCAACTAGTAGCAATGTGGAACCTGCACACAACACAACCAAATACTTTGTTCCCAACTTACGATGAGGTTGTCAATCTCACCGGTTTGCTTGAAACAAAGGGTATGAGCGTATCGAGTGGAAAACAATAGTAGTATGCGAGTAAAGTAAACAGTGCGAGTAAAGTAAACATGTGATAGCAATGTAAAGGAAATAGGACCGGGGTCCACAGTTCACTAGTGGTGTCTCTCCGTAAGATAAAATAACACATGCTGGGTAAACAAATTACAGTTGGGCAATTAATAGAATAAAGACAACATGCATATGTCGATAGGATCACTATGAGATTTACTCTGGGCATTACAACAAGATACATAGACCGCCATCCAACTGCATCTATGACTAATAATCCACTTGTGGCAAATCAATCCGAGAACTCCACAAGTATTAAGTTACAAACAACAGATAACTGCATTAAGCAAAGTGTGTAATGTAAACAAAGCATATGCCCTTGAGCATATGAATGTTGTTTTCTCCCTAGTGGCAACAGCACATCTACAACCTTAGAGGTTTCTGTCACTCCCCCAGATTCAATAGAGGCATGAACCCACTATCGAGCATAAATACCCCCTCTTGGAGTCACTAGCAACTACTCGGCCAAGATAGCTACTAACAACAGAGAGCATGCAAGATCATAAACAACATAGAGATAACATAAGATAGTATTCAACACATCAACTCAATCATAACACCAATATTCATCGGATCCCGACAAACACAACATGTAGAATTACATAACGGTGATCTCGATCATGTAAGGCAGCTCACGAGATCTAAACATGAAGCACATGGTGGAGAAGACAACCATCTAGCTACTGCTATGGACCCATAGTCCAAGGTAGACTACTCACTCATCGTGCCGGAGGCAAGCATGGCGATGAAGAAGACCTCTGGTGGCGATTCCCCTCTCCGGCAGGGTGCCGGGAAGAGCTTCTGGACCCTCCCAATCTCGGGTCGATGATGGCGGCAGATCGCGATGTGTTTCTAGAAAAGTGATCGGGTGTTTAGGTTTTTCCCGTCGGGGGGGTCTTTATAGGTGAAGGGGCAGCGTCAGAGGTGGACCAGGGCGGCCTCACCACCAGGGCGTGCGGGCCAGGGACAGGCCGCGCCACCCTATGGTGTGGCCGGCCCGTGGCCCCCCTCCGTCTCCTCTTTGGTTCTCTGGAAGCTTCGGTAAATTTCTAGATGTTCGGCTTTTGTTTCGTCCAATTCCGAGAATATTTCTTGTGTAACTTTTGTGAAACACAAAAATAGCAGAAAACAGGGAACTGGCACTATGGCATCTTGTTAATAGGTTAGTTCCAGAAAATGCATAAAAATGCCATGAAGTGTAACGAAACACTAAGCAAATGGTGTAAAAACAAGCATGGAGCATCAAAAATTATAGATACGTTTGAGACGTATCAAGTCCCAAAGTTTATCATTGATTGACTCATGATTTTGGTTTCACTTGTTCTTAAATTTTTTGTATCTAGTCGCCCTCTTAAACTTGAAGGTGTCCTATGCATTTATGTTTTGCTCTCTCATGAAGGACAAGCTGAAAACCATTTGCTATGTTTTTCCATATGATTTGAACACACGTTTGACTTTCATTGTTTCATTTTCATGATCTTTCATTTGTGTTCTTTTTCATGTTATAACATGGCTGCTAAGTTTCTTCTATAAAGATTATGTCTTTCATGCCCATGTTTTAAGTTCTTTTGATCCCAGCACTCAATGCTTTACATAGATGATCAAAGATTGTGTTGGTGCATGTCACCTGAAAATTTATTCTTTTGTTATCACTTACCTACTCGAGGACGAGTAGGAGTTAGGCTTGGGGATGCTGATACGTCTCAATCGTATCTATAATTTTTGTTGCTCCATGCTTGTTTTTACACCATTTGCCTTGTGTTTCGTTACACTTCGTGGTATTTTTATGCGATTTCCGGAACTAACCTATTGACAAGATGCCATAGTGCCAGTTCCCTATTTTCTGCTGTTTTTGTGTTTCAGAAAAGCTACACAGGAAATATTCTCGGAATTGGACGAAACAAGTTCGGAAACTCCTATTTTACCCGGACGAAGGACGAGGACCAAACGAGAGCTGGAGGGGGGCCAGGGGCCAGCCTCACCATAAGGGGGCGCGGCCCAGCCCCTGGCCGCGCCCACCTATGGTGAGACCACCCTGGTCCACTCCTGATGACGCCCCTTCGCCTATAAAGAGCCTCCCGACGTAAAACCCTAAATCAATCGGCGTTTTTCCCAGAACAGTTCCGCAGCTCCGCCGCCATCGAAGACAAATTTTAGGGTACAGAAGTCTCTGTTCCGGAACCATGCCGGGACGGGGAAGTGCCCCTGGAGCCATCTCCATCGGTCTCCATCGCCGTCTCCGCCATCTCCATCGACCTCACCGCCATCTCCATCGATGTTGCTGCCTCCGATGATGAGGAGGGAGTAGTTCTTCCCCGGGGCTGAGGGCTCTACCGGTAGCTATGTAGTTCACCTCTCTCTCCCATGATGTGATCTTTATGTGACTGTGAGCTTTGTATCTAGTTGAATTGGTAGATGTTATTATTCAGATATTATGCTACTCCCGTGCTTTATATTTGTAAACTCCGGAGATACCTTGTATCATGGTGTGATGGTGATACTGTGCGCATCATGTGTGTCTTTTTGGTTAATGTCTCTATGAATTGTTGGTGTTTGTTGGAACCATCTAGTGCGTTCATGGTGACAGTGTGGGACAATCTAGTTTGGGGAAATACAGACTTTGAGGAGTGCTTCGTAGCCCTACGCATGATTAGTGTTCGTTTTCCATTGGTGAATTGTTTTGAGTTGCATATTGATGATAGTATCTATTGGTTCAATTATGTTATATTTGTTGGGAATGTGTCCACTAGTGAAAGTATGATCCCTAGGCCTTGTTTCCAAGCATTGCACATTGTTTATATTCAGTTTTGTTACATGTTTGCTTGCAGCGATACTTATTTCATATTACATTTACTACTTATAATCATCACTACTACTTGTATTTCACTATCTCTTCTCCGAACTAGTGCACCTATACATCTGACAAGTGTATTGGGTGTGTTGGGGACACAAGAGATTTTCTGTATCATAATTGCAGGGTTGTTTGAGAGGGATAGCTTTGACCTCTTCCTCTCTGAGTTTGATAAACCTTGGGTGATCCACTTAAGGGAAACTTGCTGCTTCTCTACAAACCTCTGCACTTGGAGGCCCAACATTGTCTACAAGAACAGACGCGTGCGTAGACATCAATTGTTTTGCAGGTTGCCAGACGAGAACGAAGAGAGCCTTTTAACTGTCCCCCGAGTGTTCGATATTAATCCCGAGTTATCCACGTGGGGAAAACTACTCTTGCTACAACACTCTACACTTGGAGTCCCAACGAAGTGGCACATTGCTTAGTGTCATCAAGACTATTTTCTGGCGATGTTGCCGAGGAACAAAGGAAAGCATTCACAACTGCAAGTTTCCATGAGCGAAGATTTTTCTTGATGCCCTAATCATTCTTTGGCACCATGCAACTTCCTAAGCTTGTGGGCACCACTATGAGTCTTCTCGTTCTTTTAGATTTTCAAAGCATTTCTCCTTTTTATTGTTTTTTGTCTTTTTAGTTCGTTTTGTTTTTGCTTATACAGACAAAATAAAAAATTAGTGTAGCTTCATTCACAATGGGGCGTGAAAGGGTTAGCTCTCTTCCTACTAAGATATCTGATGTTGTTACTATCCCTCCCAACTTTAAGCAATTTTATGGAGAATCATTAAAAGATGCTTGGTTTAGAATTAACAAAATTAATGGCAAAAATTCAAATTCATGCGAGAAGGAAAATTGCGCCTTTACTTCTATTATGGTTTGGTGTCATGGTATAAAAATGCCCTAAATTTTGCTTCAAGAGGCAGTTTTGTGCTGGCTTCTCCAGAAGAAAATTCCATAGTCATTAAAAATCTCTTTGAAATTAAAATGGAGAAAAATGTAGAATTTGAATACATGAATACTCTCCTTACTTATATCAAAAAAAGGTTTGAGAATTGTGCTAAAAGGTTACCACATAAAAGTCATTTAAATCATTTAGAACTATTATCTAAACATGTCATTCTAGAGATGGAAGATAAGATGTATTTAACATTCGGCCAACTAAAATCTTGTGAAGAAGAAGTTCAAAAGAAGATAAGAAAACCATTAGACCCGAAGAAGAAATCTAATGCCTTGGGCATGTCCTTAAGCTAGCCACATCCTTCAAAGATAGTCCCAAAGAAAGTGCTAAGCATTATGTTCTTAAAGATCCTGAAAATCAAAAGAACCAGAAAACAAAAAAAGTTTGGGTTATTAAAGAAAAACAAGTTGAGGAAGTAAAAAAAATGCTCAACGTTAAAATTAATGAACCTCTACTTGATCTTGACAAATGTAGTTTTAATGAACTTACTAATATCTTGCAAAGCTTTCCTGATGATCCTTCTTTCAATATTCATCAAACTGGTTTTAGATCTTACATAGCCAATCATGTCATAAAAGAAAAGATACAATAATAAGGCTATGATTCCACATAAGCTTGGGGATGTGTGGATCCCAAAAATACTTATTACTGTATAAAAAGAGTCACATCATGCTATATTAGACTTAGGATCAAATGGTAATATTCTCACTAAATAATTATATTATTTGCTTGATCTTGACAAAAGAATAAAAAATGTGACATTGATCTTTTACTTGCTGATGATTCTACCAAGCATGCCTTAGGTAGAATTAATAATGTTATGATTGAACTCCATATGAATTTTGTACCTATTGACTTTATTGTTGTGGACATGAGGAACAATACCTCAAGTCCTATAATCCTTGGTAGACCTTTTTTGAGAACAACATGTGCAATTATTGACTCTAAAGAAGGGAATGTGAAATTCCAATTCCAACATAAGAAGTGTATGGAGCACTTCCCAAGGAATAAGATTAATATTCATAAGTACAAGTTCCCTCATGATACTTGCCCATATTGAAAGAAAAAGGTATGAATCCTAGCTATATGGCTATAAATAAAGTGCTTTACAGGAGGCAACCCCGTAGTTTTTTACTTTTTCAGTTTTGTTTTTGTTGCTCTTGAAAGAGAGTATTTTTTGTGTTTTATTTCTGTGTACTTACTATAGCAAGAAAGTTGTTTTAGTGTGTCTACTGTAGTATAAAATAAAGGGCCAAGTTTTACCCATCTTGGATGTTTTAAGGTTGCAATACTTATTGAGGTTGTTGAAATCTGCACAACACTTTTTAGTGCCCCATTTTTCATAACTCCTATGGACCTGCAAAATTTAATCAACTTGAAGCTTTTCATCCTCTACATGCAAGAAAATCAGCAATAATTCCTGACATGTTTAAGGGGGGCAAAAAAAATCGCCAAGCTGCTAGTGTTTTTATTGACAAATTCTATCTTTTATTGTTTTGAGCATTCATTTGAGTCTCAAGATGATTCCTTTTCAGACCTTTGATATTTTGTGACGGTTGGCAACTTAATATACTCTTTGGAAACCTTAAACCAAATTTTATTTGGGTTTTTTTAGCTGCACATATTATCTTTATGCCCTCTAATGTCATCCACTCTAGAAAAGAGATGAGAAATAGTTTTGTTGTGAAGTTTTTTCACATGAAAGGAATAATCATCAAGCAAGGAGTTATTAAGTAATGGAAAACACCATAAGCTTGGGGATGCCCCATGGCAACCCCCTGGACCTATATATATCAACTCTTTGGTTTGCATACAATTTTAACCTTGTTTTTTGAGCACCATTTTACCGTTGCATAAACTTGAAGCGTCTGTGTCTACTTTTTAGTTTTTAGTTTGCATCTTTTGTTTTGAATAAATGGACCACCACCTGTAGGTATACTTTGTGTTTATAAAAGAGCTACTGGAGAAAAATAAAAGTTTAGTTTGGAAGTTAAGGGAAATAGCAATGCAAGTTATGCTTATGTTCTATGCTTCATACGTTTTGATTGAATAGTAATTATCTAGTGCCGTATTTAGTGCGATTTCTTCTTTCCACATTGATGATTAACTTTGCATTACTTAGTTAATTAGTAAATGTGTAGAACTATGGATATTATGCATGCTTGTGATATTATACCTTTCTAATGGCCAAGAAGAAAAAAAACACAAGCAAAGACTTGTTGTATCCAAATACCCTAAGCCATATTTCTCCACAAAATCTCCACCATACCTATCTATATAGCAAAATGTTATTCCAAGTATAGTATATATGACATGCCTTTTCATTCAAAATCATACTCCTTTTTATTGTGCAATTCAAAGCTCATGGGAAAGTAGCAGTGCATGGTGGAGTTCATTTATGTAAGTTATATGTTTGACAGTTTATTAGTTGGGGTTAAGTTAAACCATGCTGTTATGGATCAAGACTTTCAACATTGCACCATAATTAAATTGTTGTCATGCACCTTGGGCTATGCATCTTTCTGATGTGAAATGAGTGGGGGCTATCATGTTAAAGATTCAAGTGTGCATATTTTTTAGAGAAGAGCATTGGGCCGTGAACCAAAACCATGCCTAATCATGGTAGACCTTTCAACATGGACTTCCTCATTAGCTTTCACAAGTTTAATTTACTACACAGTTGGTACTTTAAGAGGAGTTTATTTTTCTATTGTCCTGTCATCCCGGTATGTATTGACTTTGCAAAAAGATGCAAATCTCAAAAGGCACTGTGTACAGGTGGCATGGAGGTACCTCTTTACGAGCACTTGGTTAAAACAATATACATACAATAAAAATCTGTGGTAATTCTGAAGTTGAGTAGCGTGTGGTGGAAGGTACTATTAACACCAGGGCATGCGACTTTCGAATTGCAACGGGTTAATCATGTGAACCATATTTGACTTCACTACCGTTGACATGAGTTGCACAATCTAAAATTTATTTTCTCTTTAACATTAAAGTCTTGGCATATATACTCCCTACCTACTTTTAGTGGCCACTTGTTCAAAAGAAAAGAGAAGAAATAAAGTAAAGTTCCAAGCACAAGCACTTGCACGTCTAATGTCCATATACTTTCATTTGTTTTTGCACTTTGTTATTAATTGTTGGACATCATTGAGCTAAATTAGAAGTACCACTTGATATCTCATTTACTTGTTACTGTTCATTGAAGTTTGAATTAATCATTGATTATATGTTTTACTACTTGTTATTTTCACTGAAGCAATAAACTCCAAAGTCCTTTTTAGTTTTATCACCTTCATACTCGAGGACGAACATGGGTTAAGCTTGGGGATGTTGATGCATGCAAAACTCATGCATGAACTTTGTAGTTTATTGATGTATATTCCAACATATTTAGATGTTATGAGATGTTATAATCATGTTTTGCATTTATTTAGGAAGATTTTCCATCGATCACCTTATTTTGGTTATAACTCTACAGAACAGGAAAACCCTGTTTTGCGTATTTTGATGTTTCAGGAACCTTTCGGAACTCAAATTGATCCAAGATTTTTCGGGTGTTAATATTTTATCATGAGAAGCATTTGGAGATCAAGAAGTCAATGAGGCAGGCCATGAGTCCCATTTGAGCATAGGTGGCACGGGCCCTAGGCCTGGCTGCGCCACCCTAGCTTGTTTGGTCCTCAGACCTCTTATGCCATTCGTCTTCATCTCTAATTGATCAGCTTGATCTAAAAACGCCTATATAAAGACCCCCCGAAGCATTCTCGCGAGGAGGCGGTGGAGAAACACGGAACCACAAAACTGTTCCATGAAGATTGGAGGGGGAAATGCTGTCGGAGTCGCCCTCGGTCACTTCTCCAACCTCTCTAAGGATGGCAATGGGCAGTCTATGGGCAAGGTAGAGCAATACCATGCTCATACCCGTATAGTCGATGGGCACACACTTTTACCCATACCCGTACCCATGGGTATGAAACTTTACCCATACCCATATCCAGCGGGTACCCGTACCCATTGGGTCCCAACGGGTATATCAAATACTACATATTTTACTATTGTACTTTTATCAATAGTACATTGGGGGCTAGAACATGCGATTTTGATCTCCTTAATTTGGGGAGACATTTGTATTATGTCCAATGCTTAATTAATGGAGTAATTGGGGTGTGAGATGCCTAACTCCTTTGACTGCTATCGACCAACGCTACTGGGATACTCTAGATCCATATGTTAGTATAAATGGGTAGGGTATGGGTATACCTGTGGGTAGAAGGCTATACCCGTTGAAAGGACACAGATGTCGCCTTGAGGGGGTGAATAGGGGATATCAAATTTTATGAATGGCTTGAACAAAAGCAGAATTAAACTAGTGTTTATTTTGTCAAGCACACAAAACCTAAATAAACTAGGCTCACCTATGTGCACCAACAACTTATGCTAAGAAATACACGTAACAAGGTGATAGCAAGATATATATATATATATATATATATGTATATATATATATGACTTCAAGCACGAAGGCTATCACAATGTAAAGTGCATAAGTAAAGAGCTCGGGAATAGGAATACCGAGGCGCGCGGAGTACGTCTCCTTGAAGAGATGTGGTATCGCCACAAAGACCTAACCAACGCCACAAAGGCCTCACCCTATTCTTGAAGGAAATATGCCCTAGAGGCATTAATATTATTATTATTATCATATTATTTGTTCATGATAATGTTTATATTCCATTCTAGAATTGTATTAAGCGGAAACATTAATACTTGTGTGGTTTATGAACAACAATGTGTCCCTAGTATGCCTCTACTAAATGTTCCATTCTTCATGGAGATCATAATTTTGGCGACATGGAGCATTTGGATTGTTAGAAATAACAAGATCTTCAATAATGAGAATCCAACAATTGCAAGCTGGAGAGCTATATTCAGACAAGAGCTTAGATGGATTCAGTACAGAATGAAGGAGAAACATTTAGATCATTTCAAAGACTGGCTTCTGCACATGAATTTGTAAATTTGTATATTCTTCTCTTCTCCTGCTAGATAGATGCTTGTAATTATGTAACTGTGTAACACTTAACCCAATTTATAAAAATTGCAGTGGGACTCTCTTCCACTGTTTTACCGTTTCAAAAAAAAGTATGCCTCTACTAGACTAGCTGTAACACCCCAACTTTTGTAACCTTGTTTAGGCAAGAGTTCAGTAGTGCAAAAATGAGGGCCAACATTTTTTCTCTCCAACTAACCAAATAAAACCATGATTCATGCATGTTTGCCTTGATTCTTGTGAAAATCATGTTTGTAAGAGTGTTGTTTGATGAATAAGATTGGGGACCAGCACAATTCTTGTGCTCTAGTGATCATGCCAATTCAACTACTAGTCGCTATTTGACAAAACCATTATCTTGTCAAGTCTCTTATTTCAATTGGTTTGATTTTTCCTAAAACTAAAGAGCCAAGGTATATTTTGAGACAAAAGCTTCTCAAACTAAGTATTTGCAAAACCTACAGGGAACTATATATTGGTATGATCCCACTATTTTGCGATCTATTATTCTTTAAACATTTCACAAATTGATTTCAAACCTTTGTTTCTTTTGAAAGGCTTTAACAAAATTAGGAGATATTCCCGTCTTCACTATTTTCTAGAAACCTAACACGAGCTCTACTCCCTTATTTTAAACCCTTCTCCAACCTTAGCATGACATGATCATCATTGAGCATTTGTTCTTCTTTATGTTGGGATGCTAGAATGTTGTTTGCATTGACTTTGTTTTGCCTTGTGATGAATTGACTTGATGTGCCTCTGTTAGACTTTGATTTAGTTTCTTGTGTGCGGTTATGATCTTCTCAGTGCAAATCCACCAAATCTGTTTTGATCTATTTGGCTATGACCCCGCATCTCAAAATAATCTAGAAGTTATCAAATAAATATGGGGATGTCTCTAAGAATCATATATCTTGCTATCCACTTTTACCATCTTTCCAAACTCATACCCAGAGCATCAGCTCACCTTTTCTCTTCTCGAAATGGTTCTAATTCAAAATCTTCACTTGAATTAGTTGACATTTAGCTTAGTGACCAAATCATACTGCTAAAAATATTGCCAAGCCAAATAAGATCTCCTCACCTTTTCAATGGAGATTTCCCTCCAAATATTCCTAAAACCCTAGATCCTATTTTACCTTTTTCTTCTATCAAACTATTTCAAGGTTTTAGCAAAAATATTTTCAGAAACTCTTGTTACAAAAATATTTGGGGGGTGTGATCTATTTATCATAGCACTCTTATTCTCTTTTGTTTATTCCTTTATTTACGATTTGCAAATTTCATAGGAATGGTAGCTAAGCAATTTTGTTCCTCTTGATGAATCATCAAAATGTAAGAAAAACTTACTATGCTTTATATGCAAGTAAATTTATTTTATTTTATTTCTTTCTTTTCTTAACTCAGAGGCCCATGGTGTTGTCTTCAAAAATTTCAAACTCTAACGCAACACCCATTTTGGCCATATTGAAAAAAAATAAACATAATTTGTGTGGAAAAAAAATCAATTTCAAAATTTGGCAAAAGATGGTCACACCAAACCTCATTCTAGCCCTTCACATCTATCCTCTCATGCTAGAGTCTAAGGTCATTTCAACCTATTCAAAATTCGAATTGGAGATCATCACATGCATTCACTCCATTTCTATCCCTCTAGCTCCAAATCGTTTTGATCAGCGCCAACCCATCCACCTGACGAAACAGGCTTTCGCCCCGCTTTATAAATAAAGCCACACGGCCGAACTGATACAAAGTGATGAGGCAACCCTCTAAAAAAGTAAAGCAAAGATACAAAGAAAACAGGAGTAGCTACACCCTACAAGAAGGACTTGCGAAGACTGACAAGAGGTAACTCAACGCCTTCTTGTGAAACCACCGGACATCGTCGCACCGCACCCACCAAGCCATCGCTAGAGAAGACCACCTGTCCTCTCGCTCCGGTCCGTGGAGCGCCGATCCTGCTAGCGGACAGCGAGGACGGGAGCGGTGGCAACTCAATCACGTGTAAAAGATAAGTCCGTTGAGACCACCACACGCCAGCACCGAGGGGCTTCGAGATAGGATCTAAACTTGCTTGTCGATGACAACGAGCCATGACCCAAGGTACCTTAGCTCCACGGCGACGCCCCCAAGAGGGTGATGACGCTAAACGCCACCGTCGCCGAGACTGAGATAGTCTAGGGCTTTCACCCGGAGCCCGGGCATAGGGGAGGTGACCACAACGACGCCCTCAAGAGAGACACGACACCCGCAGGTGTCGTCGCCGCTGGCGCCAAAGCGCTGAACTTTCGTCCGAAATCACAACCACACCACACCGAGGTACCATGGCAACACGTCGTCAACAAACCAAGCCTCCAGGACGAGCTTTGGGAGCCTCCACCTAGCTTCCATATCACGCCATCATCCCTGTGATCAGCATGCTACTGTAGCAATGTGCACTCCTTGTCCCTTTGTGCTTGGAAGAAGAAGGAGACCGATGCTTGCCATGCAAATCCTTGCTGCCCTCTCTCTTTTCCCTCTTTTCTGCTGCCCGGTCGCCCTGCCATCCCCTCTCTCATGAGTTGGACTCAGACCAGCACCGCCTCCAGTGCCCAATAGCTGGCCCGGGACGCCACACCATCCTCCCTCCCTGTTTTCTCCCTCCGATGGGCACTCAAGCCTTGGTCAACAAGGATGAGACCTCTCCTGTCCCATAGACTGCGCCATAGCACCGCCCTGTCCAGCTTCCCTGAGACAAGCATGCTCCCGAGGCCGACCCTGCCCCACATCCCTCTCGCCCGTGCTCGACGTGCTCGTGGTCACCACGATCTGGGCATGCCGATTCGTTCCCGTTCCTCTCAAGCAATCCAGGACGCGTAAACACTCTAAAGCGTAGATCATCATCCCAGAAGCATACCGGACAACCTTAATACCTCTGTCATGCGCTCTAGTCCTAGTGCTCACGATCAAACACTTGCGTGCTCTCGCAAAGCACGACATGTCCCGACCGTTTCAGACCGTGCCTTCCAACACCGTGCATTGCATTAAGCTCACAACGCCACGCCTTGCTCTAAGCCACCGCCCCTTTTCTCTACCGCGTCCATGCATGTGTCGCTTGTGAGTCGGCACCGCGCGTCCACCGCCTTGCCGACGACAACGCTCTATCGCCCCCTCCATGTTGCTCCACCGAACACGATCACCCGTCGCCTTGCGGACGACGGCGTACTCGCCATCTTCACCCGGTCGCTCCGCCGACCGACAATCGCCCGCCCCGAGGCGCTAGTACGGGTCGCCTCCCCGGGGCAAGCGTAGCTTCAAATCCTCGAACTCGCTCTGATACCAATTGTTGGAATTTACCCACAGATTAATCACATGAAACTAAACGAACACACGTAAAGACTACTTTTTATCGCACGCTCTAAACTTTTTCTTATTTTCCCAACTCTTGCGGTTACAACCGGTGTTCCAACTTGCGTGACTCATAACGTGTATATATACACGGCGGCCAAGCGACACAACCGACTCAACCCTAACCTAGTCGTACTCGTAATTGCTAATACAATTCCTAGCCGGACTTGATTAGCCCTACTCGTACACAACTTGGAAACTAACCGAGCTAGACCATACCAAACACGGTATGCTAGTCCATCAAGGATTAGACTCCACGTCCAGGCCAATCTTAGACAGGGACACACCTAGTACTATAACTAAACTTAATCAAGATTAGTTCCAACAGCCAGTGTTTATAACATGAAACCCATCCTCCGCAGCTCTCCAAACGCATTCATTCTTCACCCTCTTACTCCCCTCTATCTCTCAGGACTATCTGGGGCGAAGCCCTGCTAGTTCTCTTCCTGGCCACCACCGAAGAATCCAAGCCGGAGCTCGCCTGGTCTGCAACCCCTCGATGACGAGGCTGCCATCTCTCACCGCCCCCTCTCTATGTCTTGTTCTTCTTCTCCGTGGCCTAAGATTCCTAAAAGCCCATCTGTATCCCTTGCAGATCGTCGGAATCGTGCTGCCGTCAAGTTCGACGTCTCTCAACCATGTCCATGGCACTGCAGCCCCTGTCCGCGTCGCCGTCCAGGACCTCACCAGCGCGTCGCAGTTGACTGAGGTTGACCTCCGCTCCAGCCGAGCATCACCCCATCTTCTCCTCCATCGCTCCCGAGCCCCCACGGTGAGCACCAGTCCGCCTCCGTCGAGTACAGCTCCATTTCTTTAGATGATCCGTCGAGTACTGTTGGAACTAATCTTATTATTAGTGCTAAGGTTAGATGATTAGTTCATGCTTTATTTTGTAGATGAATTCTAGACTAGAAGCTGCGGGCTCTATCTGCACTAGAAATGCGATCAGATGCATATAGACAAGCTAATAGTTAATTAAGTTAGACATAATTAAGTACACGCAGCTGAGAGCGGGAGAGGATCTACACGCCGGTGAGCCGAGAGACTAGCTCAATGTGAGCTGAGTTAGTTGAGGCATGCACGTGAGTTGCGATGGTCCATCAGATTAGCTGCAAGTGCATGTAAGTGGTTATTAGTGGTCAAGCTAGCTAGTTAGTGTACTACTGCTAACGTGTGCGAGCAGAGCGTGCGTGCGTGCGCCTAGTGGAGACTGAAAAAAAGGGATCAAGCTGTTATGGCTCGGCCGTGGTGTGTGTGCTAGGATGTCCCTATAAAAGCACTTGTAATCAGCTGAGTTGATTGAGTTATGAATAAGAGAAAAGGCACAAGTGTGCGGTGCCACAAAAACTCTGCGTGTTCATCTTCTCCCCCTTGTATATGTGTGTGTATCTTGGGCAGATCCATCAAGTACAACTAACAAGGCATCGTGCATGCTTAGCTATGCTGTAGCACGAATTTTAAAGCATAGCTCTACTTTTTTTTTAGTCCAGTGTCTGGTCACAGCCCATCTCTATTAGGCCAGGCCAGCACTGTGCTGTACCGCCCGTCAAGATTCAGCCAACTGAAGTTTTTGTTTTTAGAAACCTGTTCGGAAAAAGGAAGGAATCAGTGAAATTCTAAAATCCGTAGAATATTCTCTGAACATGCAAATCGAGTGGTTCAAATTTCTGTGGAATCCTTGTCCAAATATCTATCCACTGACACTAGCCTCATCTCATTTGAGCGCTTGTAGAATTACTGGTATTTAAATAGCTAAATCTGTCCACTTTGCACTCAAAAATTCAAATTTTGAGTTCTGTACGATAAAATGCTGTCGATCAAATTTTCAGAGATGCTATGATGTGTTAGTTTGCTTGTCTCACTGAGTTTGATGTTTTAGGAGCTGTAGATCTACAGTAGTATTTGATTTGGCCAATAGTTTATTAAGTTTTGTTTATTTTCTCATTTGAAATAGAATAGGAATTTTGGCATGAATCCAATTTATGTGTGTTATGCTTAGTAATAGCTTTCCAGAAGATCCTCTGGTACATTTTCTGATGTCCAGAGAATATCTGGGAATTATTTGAGTGTTCTAGTCATTGTTGTTACTATAAAATTCATAGAAAATCAACCACAAGGTATTTTGGAGTGAATCCAACTTTGTTGGATTCAGAAAATTGCTATCTATCTACTGGTATGCTGAGTGTGAGTTTTTTTACCATGTTAGACACCTGCATGATTGTTTGGAGTGAATTGGTGTTTCCTTGCTATAATGAAATACCTTAGGGTCCGTTTGGATGTTTGTATTCATGGGCTTGGCATTGCATTGGCTCAAATATCATTACCATGTGATATTTGCATTGAGATTCAATACCAATATTTCTGTTTGGATGTTTAGGTATTTGGTAGTCAGAATTGATATCATGGTTAAATACAAAATCCTGTTTGGATGGTCAAAGTAACGAATTACATCTGGACAGAGGAAAGAGAGAGAATATTGTGAGAGTGAGAGGGCAGGGCGCTAGAGAGGGAGAGGGAAGCATGACCACCCTTCGTACTGGTGCGGCGGTGCCGGTTGGGAGAGGGTGGAGGGCGCCTGCACCGGTGACCTTCGGCCCGGATCTGCAGAGGGAGGAGAGAGATTAGAGGGACTAGGGGCTTGCCGGAGGGCTACCGCATGCCCGCGCCCTTTGCCGGAGTAGCAGGGGGCAGGAGGAGTAGAGGATTCGAGCGCCGCCGCTGGTCGATGCCTGGGAGTGCCTCTCTCGCGTTCGGTCGGCGGAGGGCGAGCAAACGAATACACCACGATGTCGAGGTATGATGCTCGACATTCAGGGAACGACTCGATGTACGTCAAATGGGCCTGCTCAATATTCAGCCCGAATGCCAAGGGTGAATGCATAGGCCAGCCAAACAGATGCATTCGGTGTATTCGGGCCTACCCAATGCCAATACCCAATGCCAAGGCCGAATGCATACATCCAAACGGTACCTTAGCTTTATTAGGTTAAGTGTGCCATTTTTAATCTTATAAAAAAGATTGTTTAGAATCTAAGCTTGTTTGTTTCTGATACTCTTTGGTTGCTTGATGTGGTTGTATTGATGCATGTGCCTTGTGTATGATTGTTTGCTTATTGCTTGTTATTTTCTTACCGACGATAGAATCGAACGACACTGAGTGCACCGAGGAGGGTGAAGTGTATGAGTACCAGGAGGAAAAGGACTAGGGACAAGCCAATCAAGGCAACCATCTATACTTGATACATATCTAATCCTATTCACTTACTTTGCATGTTTCATAAAGGTTTACTAAACTGCATGTTTTAATATTGCTATAGTCCTTGTAGCAATTATTTGTTGGCTCAAGCTCCACGAGCCAATTTGTTATCATCCTTCGAGATGACCCCTGTGAACCCCTATTCAAAACCCTTGCAGTAGTTGCTTGTTGATTAGCAGCAAAGCCTTTGGGAAACCTTGTAGTGGAGCAAAAACTCTAGGTTGGGAACACTCAAATGGGTCTTTGAAAATGATTTCGAAAACCTTGGAATGGAGTGCTATTCCATTGATGGATTTCAAAAATGAGTTTGAAAATAAGGTGGGGATGTATATCCTGGAGTTGGAGGCAGGAGTTTTTCAGAAATGACATTGGTGATCACTAAGTGTTCGCTCAGAATAATTAACCCATGCAACCACGATTACCCTGGTATGGAACGGGGCTTAGCTCGTAGTTTGTTTATTTTAGTACGGGACTCTCATAACTATATAAGGGTACGCGGTACCCCAGAATCCGGATTGCTGCAAGTAAATGGGCAATAGTAAATCGGGATCCAGTGAGGGATTTATCCGACCGGAAGACACTATGGGTCTCCTGACGTGGCACTGGAGTTACGCTCGAACGTGGAGGTAGACTGCCAGGGTGTGCCGGGGAGTTACATACTCCATAGGGTAGATTCCCGTACTAAGGTAGATAAGCGAAAGGCTTTGATCGGGTGCTTGTCGTGGCATATGATGTTATGCGGGGAAGATGCCCACACGATGAGTATCCGGATGATTGTGGGTAAAGTGTACAACCTCTGCAGAGTGTAAATCTATTCGAATAGCCGAGTCCTCGGTCATGGATGGTTGGGACGACCGTTACTTAGCCCAATGTTAGGTTTTGATTTTACAAGAATGTTTTCGGAAAAATGGAGAAAGGTGCTGGATGGAGTACTCGATGGGTACTGCCATGGCACGGTTATGGTTCAGAGTACTTGCAGGGTACTGCCGAGGGAATGGAGATGGTCAGGTGTGATTGACCTGGTTTTATAAAGGAAGGTGCTCATGTTTGATTGACCACCGGCTCTCTCTTGAAAACCAAATTAGTTTCCCCCTTTCCTAGAGATTTTACTAAAAAGGTTTTCTAAATGTTTTCTTTAATGAGGATATAGAAATATCGTAAGACATGCTATATCGACACGAGAAATTGACTAGATAGGATAAACTAGATTAGAGCCTTTCTCCTTGCTACAGCCAAACTGCGTGACAACAATTCTTCTTAGATGGTTTGCGAGTACAATTCCAAAATGTACTCACGGCTTTGTCCCTGGCTATTAACTTGGTCAGACTATGGAGAAGACAATACGAAAGGGGAAGGTGGTTATGATGACGCCGGTGCGAACTAGGAACGTCTCCCAGTCAGTTGCCTATAGGGTAGTAGGCATGATGTGGGTCATCAACGCTGCTTGGTATCCGCTGCTTAGTTGTGAACTTGCCCTGCGTGGCATTATCAGTCTTGGTCATGTGACCAATTGTAAGACTTTATTTCGGTACTGTAATGGATGATGTAATTCTGTTATCAACTCGGATATATGGATTCACGACACACTGATCATGGGATCATAAATTAAATGCATATCAGGTATTCCGGATGGGTAATCCGGGGTCCCCACAGAGTTGGTATCAGAGCCATCCTGACTATAGGAGACCTTAGTTAGCATGAGCGTTAGTCAGGAAGGTAGTATTTTGCTAAAAGTAATTGCAAAACTTGTTTTTATAAAGTAAGCCAACAACATGGCTTCTATACTTCTCATCTATTCAAAGCTTCAAATCTTATTATCCGATTGCCAAAGTCTTCATAGCTTTACTATCTTACCTCATCCCCTTCAAAATCTAAATACTGGACGTTGTACCCCAAATAGACCTGAAGTTTAGCAGCACAAGATGGAGCAGATATTCATAAGGACATCTTCAAAACCTCTCGAGCTGCAAAGAGATAAAAGTGTAGACAAGTATTTTTCCTTTGGTTGACACCAACTGCTCTGTCAAGGAGCTGACCTTGTTCCTCCCTGGACTCGCACTTTTGCAGTCACCAAGGACCAAGTACGTAGTTGCTTGACTAGTATTTATTAGGTTTGTTGAGCGTGTATGCCACCAATGGCACGCTTCAGCAATCCCTCTGAAGACATCACAACCATGTGATGAGATACAGGAAGATTTACAAATCTACACTTCCCAAGTCAACATCAACGACTCAACAACACCGCAACTTCACCACCAACCGCCATCAAGTTTCTGCTGAGGCGAAATGTCAAGAAGAATGAAGACATCAACAACTGTGACCAACTATGGCCCTAGGATGAATAGGATAAGCTCACGTGTTTTGTTTGAGTTACCCCCAAATACCGCGAGTATTAGGCATCTTTAGGTACTTGATGTACCCCATATGTTCTTGTGATTGTTTGTATATTGCCCTGTGTCTTTCTTGAGTGTGTGTTATTGCCTTGTGTTTATGCTTGCTCTTGTGCTTATTTTTGGCATCTCAGCCTCAAAACCCGTTTGGCAAATAAAACCCTAAATATGAAGCCCCTCTAGGATGTGTTTTCCCTCTCATCCATTTGCGTCAGCTCGAGTAGCATAGGTAAGTCCAAAGTAAAATTCTAACTCTAACTTTGATAATAGAGGATTATAACGCTTCTCCAACGCATACCCGAGATCTCATACAACAATTTGTGTGAGTGTCTCAAGCTTCATCAAGACCCCTCTACAACATCAGGAAAGCAGAAGATAGACCCGCCTGGACTACAAGGGACTTCTGGAAGACAAAGACTTTACTAACCTGGATCGCCTAGCCTTAAATCTAGAGTTTCGCTAACATTGATGATACTCTCTTAACACCCCAACACTTGCTAATCTTCTAACAAGCCAACTAACATTGAGCGTTGAGTATCAAAGCCAAGCCTAACACTAGCTCGTAGTTCAACCATTATCGTCACTTCAAGCTCAAAGACTCACGTGCTTGATATCGACTGAGCAAAGAGAAGAGTGAAGACTCTCCAAAATCAAGCCATCAATGCCGGCTCTGCATTTAGGAGATACCAATGGAGGTAGCAACAAGAAGAAGTGAAGACTTTTCTTACTAACTCACTCGCTCATTCAAGTTTTCACGGGTTTGAAACCAAAACTGACTTATCCCACGGGTAGAAATCCACATGAAGATTTCTCGGAAGATGAAGTGAACTCAAGGTATCCCAATATACCTCAAGATCCTCAAGGCTACAAAAAGATGAAGAAGCAATAAGATCTTCAATGGTCTCCACCAACCCAAAGACAAGAAGGAATAGATCATTGACTATTAGGACTAACCTGCGCCTTGGTAGTTAGGAAGCGTAGAGGACTAAGTCAATAGATTTGACATGCCTATCAAGACCGAAGCATAAATGCTCTTGTCTACCATCCTCAGAGGACTGCAAGTTTGAGATTAAAGGTCTATGCCAACATCAGGCTTCAAGGCGCGACACCAAGATTTGAAGACTCCATCAAGCTACACAATGGAAGCCACAACCTCAAGCCAACGAAAGCAAACTAAGGGGCCTCGACTCTTCAAGACCTCAGCAATGAGATGATAAGCTTCTAACTCTTGTAGGATCTCTACGGGCACACTAGATAGCCTAACCGCACTAACCATAGAGACGTCTCGACGAGGTTTCGACAAGGTACTCTCTTCAGCCATCAACTTCAGCATGTGAAGACAATCTATATCTTTGGTAAAAGCAAGTCTTCTACACAACTCAAAGTGTCAACGAGAAGTTGGAAGAGCAACCTTTTGAAGTCTAACTCTAAACTAGTTTTCACACCTCTCTACTGCTACGCTTAGGAATCTCGGGATGAGATTCTTTTTAAGGGGGGAAGAGCTGTAACACCCCAACTTTTGTAACCTTGTTTAGGCAAGAGTTCAGTAGTGCAAAAATGAGGGCCAACATTTTTTTTCTCCAACTAACCAAATAAAATCATGATTCATGCATGTTTGCCTTGATTCTTGTGAAAATCATGTTTGTAAGAGTGTTGTTTGATGAATAAGATTGGGGACCAGCACAATTCTTGTGCTCTAGTGATCATGCCAATTCAACTACTAGTCGCTATTTGACAAAACCATTATCTTGTCAAGTCTCTTATTTCAATTGGTTTGATTTTTCCTAAAACTAAAGAGCCAAGGTATATTTTGAGACAAAAGCTTCTCAAACTAAGTATTTGCAAAACCTATAGGGAACTATATCTTGGTATGATCCCACTATTTTGCGATCTATTATTCTTTAAACATTTCACAAATTGATTTCAAACCTTTGTTTCTTTTCAAAGGCTTTAACAAAATTAGGAGATGTTCCCGTCTTCACTATTTTCTAGAAACCTAACACGAGCTCTACTCCCTTATTTTAAACCCTTCTCCAACCTTAGCATGACATGATCATCATTGAGCATTTGTTCTTCTTTATGTTGGGATGCTAGAATGTTGTTTGCATTGACTTTGTTTTGCCTTGTGATGAATTGACTTGATGTGCCTCTGTTAGACTTTGATTTAGTTTCTTGTGTGCGGTTATGATCTTCTCAGTGCAAATCCACCAAATCTGTTTTGATCTATTTGGCTATGACCCCGCATCTCAAAATAATCTAGAAGTTCTCAAATAAATATGGGGATGTCTCTAAGCATCATATATCTTGCTATCCACTTTTACCATCTTTCCAAACTCATACCCAGAGCATCAGCTCACCTTTTCTCTTTTTGAAATGGTTCTAATTCAAAATCTTCACTTGAATTAGTTGACATTTAGCTTAGTGACCAAATCATACCGCTAAAAATATTGCCAAGCCAAATAAGATCTCCTCACCTTTTCAATGGAGATTTCCCTCCAATTATTCCTAAAACCCTAGATCCTATTTTACCTTTTTCTTCTATCAAACTATTTCAAGGTTTTAGCAAAAATATTTTCAGAAACTCTTGTTACAAAAATATTTGGGGGGTGTGATCTATTTATCATAGCACTCTTATTCTCTTTTGTTTATTCCTTTATTTACGATTTGCAAATTTCATAGGAATGGTAGCTAAGCAATTTTGTTCCTCTTGATGAATCATCAAAATGTAAGAAAAACTTACTATGCTTTATATGCAAGTAAATTTATTTTATTTTATTTCTTTCTTTTCTTAACTCAGAGGCCCATGGTGTTGTCTTCAAAAATTTCAAACTCTAACGCAACACCCATTTCGGCCATATTGAAAAAAAAAGAAACATAATTTGTGTGGCAAAAAAATCAATTTCAAAATTTGGCAAAAGATGGTCACACCAAACCTCATTCTAGCCCTTCACATCTATCCTCTCATGCTAGAGTCTAAGGTCATTTCAACCTATTCAAAATTCGAATTGGAGATCATCACATGCATTCACTCCATTTCTATCCCTCTAGCTCCAAATCGTTTTGATCAGCGCCAACCCATCCACCTAGCTTCCATATCACGCCATCATCCCTGTGATCAGCATGCTACTGTAGCAATGTGCACTCCTTGTCCCTTTGTGCTTGGAAGAAGAAGGAGACCGATGCTTGCCATGCAAATCCTTGCTGCCCTCTCTCTTTTCCCTCTTTTCTGCTGCCCGGTCGCCCTGCCATCCCCTCTCTCATGAGTTGGACTCAGACCAGCACCGCCTCCAGTGCCCAATAGCTGGCCCGGGACGCCACACCATCCTCCCTCCCTGTTTTCTCCCTCCGATGGGCACTCAAGCCTTGGTCAACAAGGATGAGACCTCTCCTGTCCCATAGACTGCGCCATAGCACCGCCCTGTCCAGCTTCCCTGAGACAAGCATGCTCCCGAGGCCGACCCTGCCCCACATCCCTCTCGCCCGTGCTCGACGTGCTCGTGGTCACCACGATCTGGGCATGCCGATTCGTTCCCGTTCCTCTCGAGCAATCCAGGACGCGTAAACACTCTAAAGCGTAGATCATCATCCCAGAAGCATACCGGACAACCTTAATACCTCTGTCATGCACTCTAGTCCTAGTGCTCACGATCAAACACTTGCGTGCTCTCGCAAAGCACGACATGTCCCGACCGTTTCAGACCGTGCCTTCCAACACCGTGCATTGCATTAAGCTCACAACGCCACGCCTTGCTCTAAGCCACCGCCCCTTTTCTCTACCGCGTCCATGCATGTGTCGCTTGTGAGTCGGCACCGCGCGTCCACCGCCTTGCCGACGACAACGCTCTATCGCCCCCTCCATGTTGCTCCACCGAACACGATCACCCGTCGCCTTGCGGACGACGGCGTACTCGCCATCTTCACCCGGTCGCTCCGCCGACCGACAATCGCCCGCCCCGAGGCGCTAGTACGGGTCGCCTCCCCGGGGCAAGCGTAGCTTCAAATCCTCGAACTCGCTCTGATACCAATTGTTGGAATTTACCCACAGATTAATCACATGAAACTAAACGAACACACGTAAAGACTACTTTTTATCGCACGCTCTAAACTTTTTCTTATTTTCCCAACTCTTGCGGTTACAACCGGTGTTCCAACTTGCGTGACTCATAACGTGTATATACACGGCGGCCAAGCGACACAACCGACTCAACCCTAACCTAGTCGTACTCGTAATTGCTAATACAATTCCTAGCCGGACTTGATTAGCCCTACTCGTACACAACTTGGAAACTAACCGAGCTAGACCATACCAAACACGGTATGCTAGTCCATCAAGGATTAGACTCCACGTCCAGGCCAATCTTAGACAGGGACACACCTAGTACTATAACTAAACTTAATCAAGATTAGTTCCAACAGCCAGTGTTTATAACATGAAACCCATCCTCCGCAGCTCTCCAAACGCATTCATTCTTCACCCTCTTACTCCCCTCTATCTCTCAGGACTATCTGGGGCGAAGCCCTGCTAGTTCTCTTCCTGGCCACCACCGAAGAATCCAAGCCGGAGCTCGCCTGGTCTGCAACCCCTCGATGACGAGGCTGCCATCTCTCACCGCCCCCTCTCTATGTCTTGTTCTTCTTCTCCGTGGCCTAAGATTCCTAAAAGCCCATCTGTATCCCTTGCAGATCGTCGGAATCGTGCTGCCGTCAAGTTCGACGTCTCTCAACCATGTCCATGGCACTGCAGCCCCTGTCCGCGTCGCCGTCCAGGACCTCACCAGCGCGTCGCAGTTGACTGAGGTTGACCTCCGCTCCAGCCGAGCATCACCCCATCTTCTCCTCCATCGCTCCCGAGCCCCCACGGTGAGCACCAGTCCGCCTCCGTCGAGTACAGCTCCATTTCTTTAGATGATCCGTCGAGTACTGTTGGAACTAATCTTATTATTAGTGCTAAGGTTAGATGATTAGTTCATGCTTTATTTTGTAGATGAATTCTAGACTAGAAGCTGCGGGCTCTATCTGCACTAGAAATGCGATCAGATGCATATAGACAAGCTAATAGTTAATTAAGTTAGACATAATTAAGTACACGCAGCTGAGAGCGGGAGAGGATCTACACGCCGGTGAGCCGAGAGACTAGCTCAATGTGAGCTGAGTTAGTTGAGGCATGCACGTGAGTTGCGATGGTCCATCAGATTAGCTGCAAGTGCATGTAAGTGGTTATTAGTGGTCAAGCTAGCTAGTTAGTGTACTACTGCTAACGTGTGCGAGCAGAGCGTGCGTGCGTGCGCCTAGTGGAGACTGAAAAAAAGGGATCAAGCTGTTATGGCTCGGCCGTGGTGTGTGTGCTAGGATGTCCCTATAAAAGCACTTGTAATCAGCTGAGTTGATTGAGTTATGAATAAGAGAAAAGGCACAAGTGTGCGGTGCCACAAAAACTCTGCGTGTTCATCTTCTCCCCCTTGTATATGTGTGTGTATCTTGGGCAGATCCATCAAGTACAACTAACAAGGCATCGTGCATGCTTAGCTATGCTGTAGCACGAATTTTAAAGCATAGCTCTACTTTTTTTTTAGTCCAGTGTCTGGTCACAGCCCATCTCTATTAGGCCAGGCCAGCACTGTGCTGTACCGCCCGTCAAGATTCAGCCAACTGAAGTTTTTGTTTTTAGAAACCTGTTCGGAAAAAGGAAGGAATCAGTGAAATTCTAAAATCCGTAGAATATTCTCTGAACATGCAAATCGAGTGGTTCAAATTTCTGTGGAATCCTTGTCCAAATATCTATCCACTGACACTAGCCTCATCTCATTTGAGCGCCTGTAGAATTACTGGTATTTAAATAGCTAAATCTGTCCACTTTGCACTCAAAAATTCAAATTTTGAGTTCTATAAGATAAAATGCTGTCGATCAAATTTTCAGAGATGCTATGATGTGTTAGTTTGCTTGTCTCACTGAGTTTGATGTTTTAGGATCTGTAGATCTACAGTAGTATTTGATTTGGCCAATAGTTTATTAAGTTTTGTTTATTTTCTCATTTGAAATAGAATATGAATTTTGGCATGAATCCAATTTATGTGTGTTATGCTTAGTAATAGCTTTCCAGAAGATCCTCTGGTACATTTTCTGATGTCCAGAGAATATCTGGGAATTATTTGAGTGTTCTAGTCATTGTTGTTACTATAAAATTCATAGAAAATCAACCACAAGGTATTTTGGAGTGAATCCAACTTTGTTGGATTCAGAAAATTGTTATCTATCTATTGGTATGCTGAGTGTGAGTTTTTTTACCATGTTAGACACCTGCATGATTGTTTGGAGTGAATTGGTGTTTCCTTGCTATAATGAAATACCTTAGCTTTATTAGGTTAAGTGTGCCATTTTTAATCTTATAAAAAAGATTGTTTAGAATCTAAGCTTGTTTGTTTCTGATACTCTTTGGTTGCTTGATGTGGTTGTATTGATGCATGTGCCTTGTGTATGATTGTTTGCTTATTGCTTGTTATTTTCTTACCGACGATAGAATCGAACGACACCGAGTGCACCGAGGAGGGTGAAGTGTACGAGTACCAGGAGGAAAAGGACTAGGGACAAGCCAATCAAGGCAAGCCATCTATACTTGATACATATCTGATCCTATTCACTTACTTTGCATGTTTCATAAAGGTTTACTAAACTGCATGTTTTAATATTGCTATAGTCCTTGTAGCAATTATTTGTTGGCTCAAGCTCCACGAGCCAATTTGTTATCATCCTTTGAGATGACCCCTGTGAACCCCTATTCAAAACCCTTGCAGTAGTTGCTTGTTGATTAGCAGCAAAGCCTTTGAGAAACCTTGTAGTGGAGCAAAAACTCTAGGTTGGGAACACTCAAATGGGTCTTTGAAAATGATTTCGAAAATCTTGGAATGGAGTGCTATTCCATTGATGGATTTCAAAAATGAGTTTGAAAATAAGGTGGGGATGTATATCCCGGAGTTGGAGGCAGGAGTTTTTCAGAAATGACATTGGTGATCACTAAGTGTTCGCTCAGAACAATTAGCCCGTGCAACCACGATTACCCTGGTATGGGACGGGGCTTAGCTCGTAGTTTGTTTATTTTAGTACGGGACTCTCATAACTATATAAGGGTACGCGGTACCCCGGAATCCGGATTGCTGCAAGTAAATGGGCAATAGTAAATCGGGATCCAGTGAGGGATTTATCCGGCCGAAAGACACTATGGGTCTCCTGACGTGGCACTGAAGTTACGCTCGAACGTGGAGGTAGACTGCCAGGGTGTGCAGGGGAGTTACATACTCCATAGGGTATATTCCCGTACTAAGGTAGATAAGCGAAAGGCTTTGATCGGGTGCTTGTCATGGCATATGATGTTATGCGGGGAAGATGCCCACACGATGAGTATCCGGATGATTGTGGGTAAAGTGTACAACCTCTGCAGAGTGTAAATCTATTCGAATAGCCGAGTCCTCGGTCATGGACGGTTGGGACGACCGTTACTTAGCCCAATGTCAGGTTTTGATTTTACAAGAATGTTTTCAGAAAAATGGAGAAATGTGCTAGACGGAGTACTCGAAGGGTACTGCCATGGCACGGTTATGGTTCAGAGTACTTGCAAGGTACTGCCGAGGGAATGGAGATGGTCAGGTGTGATTGACCTGGTTTTATAAAGGAAGGTGGTCTTGTTTGATTGACCACCGGCTCTCTCTTGAAAACCAAATGAGTTTCCCCCTTTCCTAGAGATTTTACTAAAAAGGTTTTCTAAATGTTTTCTTTAATAAGGACTAGTAAAATGCCCGTGCGTTGCAACGGAGACGACTGCAACTTATTTAATTTGTTTATGCGCAACATGTCTACGACCTGTCCACTGTATGAGATTTACCAAAAAATATGATACAAAAATAAACTGAAGAAATATAGGAACTTTGAATAAGCAAAATGCCAACAAAGTTACTGATTTTGGGGGAACTTTACAAAATTAACTCCATCGCCTTCAATTTGAATTTGAAATTCTAATGTAATATTGAAATGCAGTAAGCAGATTGAACAGGCAACATTTCGACACAGTAAAGGCTAAATCGGATTGACCAGTGGTTCAGCAATCAATTTTAACGATACCTGTTCTGGCATCACTGAAAGCAAAGCAATGTTCATTTAAACAATTTATTTTCTTCATATCCTAGCTTACAACATTACGCTTGGAGATATAGAGCACTGAAAAACGGAAATCGATTAACAGAAAAACCAGAGAATATTCAGCCTGTCTTTTAGTTTACACAGTTGATAACATGTCTCTAGGAGCAAGTGCATCAGCGCCGGTGCACATGGCCGTAATTCTCTGAAACTTTAGCAACAATCGGAGTGTCAACAGTAATAAGGTTACCAAGCCTTGTTCATGTACAAAGAAATCAAATGAAAACTTCATTCGTCAGAGATTAAAGTAACAACTGATCTGTTGCCTCCGTACATACACATTCAGGAGAGTTTGTTTTAAAAGCAGTGCTTATCTCTTCCGCATGCTCTGGTTGGGGGAGGTAGCCGGCGAAGGCGTTTCTCAACAATCTCCCAGTTGGTCCCGTCTTCCCCACCTCTGTATCTCTGTATGCATCAAACCCAGCAGCATCGAGCTAGCTAGCAATTTCCAGGAAAAATAATCTGTATATTAATCAAAGCAACAAAGAAGCTAGCAATCAGCACCCATCGGTACCCACCACCGCCGACAAGAGATGGTAGGGACTGCAAGGGCAAGCAGGGAGGCGAGATTGAGATGGCTGGGGGCCGCTGCGTCCTGATCCCGCCGCAGGAGCGGGAGATGTGCGACGAGGCCGACCATGCGCTCGCCGGCCTCTGCCTCCGGCCGCCAAATGCTCCCGGTGTGCCTGTCCGTTCTCGGGTTCCTTCAGCGGCGCCGCCCGTCAACGGACGCGTACTCGATCTCCGTTTGCGTGCGGGTGCCGGCCTCCTTGCCTCCCGCCACCGAACACTCCTGGTGTGTGTCCGCTTTGAGATCCTTCGGAGGCGCTGCCCACAAAAAATTGATAGCAAACAATCTCGATTTCAGGCCTGCCTGCCTCGACACCGTCCTCTCCCTTAGTCTGTTCCCTTCGCGATTCGATTCGTCTCTAACTCCCGTCCCTCGCTGCCATATGAGGAAGCTAGGAACTGAGCCCCGTGCCTCTTGCCACGCCTCTGTCCTGGCTGTGGAGGACAGAATCACCTCTGCCTGGCTGTCGAGGACAAAATCAAAATACCTGGAGGCGATCTCAGACGATGGAGAAAACCTCGAAACGATCTGTAAATTGTTCGGCTGCAAGAAACGGCCGTCGCCATCGATCCCGGACGGTGGGAATCGTACGATAAAGTCTACTTTATCGGTGGGAGACTGCGAGACAGAAAACTCGCTGCAGGCGACAAGAAACCGAGCTGAGGACACAGTTTATTTGATAACCAAATCCTCTATCGACTCGGAGCTTGAATGGCGACCAAACACCAACGAAATTTGTATGATTCGTTCGAGCAAAGGAGAGGGACTATATATGGACAGATTTTCGTGAGGAGGGGGAAAGAAATCTGGTTTGATTCGGTACGAACTCTGTTGTTCGTGTGCGGGAAGAAAGCCAAGGTCTCTGTTGTTCGTGTGCGGGGGAGACTCTCGGTAAATTTGTCCAGGAAAAACAGTGAGAGGGTAAATTTGTCAAAAAAAAAGTGGTTGACGACGGAAACCCTACGTACTTTATTATTAGGTAGAGATATAGAAATGTCGTAAGACATGCTATATCGACACGAGAAATTGACTAGATAGGATAAACTAGATTAGAGCCATTCTCCTTGCTACAGCCAAACTGTATGACAACAATTCTTCTTAGATGGTTTGTGAGTACAATTCCAAAATGTATTCACGGCTTTGTCCCTGGCTATTAACTTGGTCAGACTATGGAGAAGACAATACGAAAGGGGAAGGTGGTTATGATGACGCCGGTGCGAACTAGGAACGTCTCCCAGTCAGTTGCCTGTAGGGTAGAAGACAATTCCAAAATGTATTCACGGCTTTGTCCCTGGCTATTAACTTGGTCAGACTATGGAGAAGACAATACGAAAGGGGAAGGTGGTTATGATGACGCCGGTGCGAACTAGGAACGTCTCCCAGTCAGTTGCCTGTAGGGTAGTAGGCATGACGTGGGTCATCAACGCTGCTTGGTATCCGCTGCTTAGTTGTAAACTTGCCCTGCGTGGCATTATCAGTCTTGGTCATGTGACCAATTGTAAGACTTTATTTCGGTACTGTAATGGATGATGTAATTCTGTTATCAACTCGGATATGTGGATTCACGACGCACTGATCATGGGATCATGAATTGAATGCATATCGGGTATTCCGGATGGGTAATCCGGGGTCCCCACACTAGCTCATTGATTAATGATGGTTAAGTTTTCCTATCCATAGACATGAGTTGTCGATTAATAATGAGGTCATATCATTAGGAGAATGATGTGATGAATAGACCCAAATTAAGAACATCAATTAGATCGTGTCATTATGTTCACAATTGCATAGCTTATCCTATGTCAGTATCCTATTCCTTAGACCATGAGATAATGTCACTCCCTGGTACTGGAAGAGAGCTTTGAGGTCATCAAACTTCACACTATGAGAGGATGATCATAAAGGTGTCTCTCAGGTAATCGGAAAGTACTTGTTGGGTTGCATGTATCGAGATTGGGATTTGTCCCTCCCGTGATGGAGAGATATACTCTGGGCCCACTCGGTAATCAATATCATACACCGTTTGTAAACACGTGATTAGTGAGTTTAATCACTGGGTGATATTGGATTGCAGAGCGAGTAAAGAGTACTTGCTGTGAACGAGATTGAACTAGGTATGGTGATACCGACGATTGAATCTCGGGCAAGTAAAATATCGCGAGACAAAGGAATTTGTATACAAGATTAATTGAATCCTGACATTGTGGTTCACTGATAATGATCTTCGTTGAATATGTGGGAGTCAATATGGATTTCTAGATCCCGCTATTGATTATTGATGGTGATCATGTCCACGCATTCTTGAACCCATAGGGTCACACACTTAACGCTCATCGACGCTAGGGTAGTTTTGGGATTTATCGAAATTGTTTCGGGGAGTTACGGAATTGTTCTGGAAAGAAGATTAATGATTTATTAATTAGTTGAATTAATAAATGTTAATACATATATTTATTTACTAGAAATAAATAGGGCTAAAAAGTAGTCTATGAGAGTTTTGCTAATGAGCCAATTCTGTAGTCCATCTAGACAAACTACAAAAGAAAAGGCAAAGAAAAAGGAAACAATAAAAAGGAGTGTTCGACGCTGTTTTGTACAAGACTGGAAGGCTCAGGTTGAGCTAGGCTTATATAATTAATAGCTAGCTGTGTATACCAAGCTGGTCGATCATTGTGAAGTCAAGTGCATGCGTAGGAGCCATCTGATTAACCTCTACTATATATGTGATGTGCATGCAAGTAAGTTTGCGCGTGCATGCATAAGGCTGCTGGTCATTTCATGGGTGCATGAAGATGGTACTCTAACGATCGATCGGCGTCGTTACGTGCCCAGCTCGGAAATCAGGTTCAGGTCAGGCTGCCGGCGCATGTATAGAGATATCTGGGAGAAGCGTAGTCTTATATACGTACGCAAGCGTACCAACATGGAGAAGTAAGTTCAGGTCAGGCTGTCAGGCTACCAACAAAGCAAATACGTTGGTAATTTATGCGCTGGGGCGATTGGATAAGTACCGCAGGAAGAGCGCTCCAACGGCCGCGATACATATCCCGGAGGGTCAGGCGTACGGGAGTTTAGATCGATAAACATCACCTAGGCAGCGAACTCTCCGGAGAAGAAGGCCGCATCGCTATCTTTCCCCGTCCTCCGCTGCCTATAAAAGCCAGAGGTCGCCCACGGAGGAGAGGCAGAAAGGAGATAGAGAAGGACCCGGAGGCAGAGTTCTCAGCCGGAGGCACACAGCTCTCATCCATCAACATCTACACATACAGCTCCCACAACCAGAATCCATCTACAAATCTCCATACATCCACACACACCCATCGACCAGGCGCAAGAAGGAAGGACATGGAGCTGTTGCCGGTAGTTCCCAATGGTGAGAATGATGGTTGAACCTCTCTCTCCCTCATACTCTCTTCTTCCTCGTTTTTGTCCAGCGTACACGCGCATACATGCATGCTGCACCATGACGCGCGGCGACTTCGGCGCGGTCGGCGTTTGGCCGTTGTGAAGCTCCGGGCGGCCAGCGTGCAGCCTGGCACCCGCACTATTCCCATGGACGGCGCACTGAAGACGGCGATGGCGGAGCGGAGGATGCTGGCGTGCGGCTCACTTCCTCGACACTCGCCGAAGATGACGGCGGCGTCAGCGTGGAGGCTGTCGGCATGTAGTCGGCGTCATCTTCGTTCCCGCGGATGCATGGCGCCCACGAAGGCGGACCGGGGGCTGCCGGCGTGCAGCCCGACGCCTAGAGACGGTGCCAGAGACGGCGATGGCGGCATGGAGGTTGCCGGCGTGTTCCGCGAACGGCGCCCACGAAGGCGAACCGGGGGCTGCCGGCGTGTCGCTCAGTTCCACGACACTGGCCGAAGATGACGGCGACATGGCCACCGGCGAGCAGCTTGACATTGTCTTCATAGCTGCGGATGACGCCCAAGCTGACGACGACGGCGCGGAGACGCGTCCACTTCCACGACACTTACCGAAGCCGACGACGACGTCGGTGCGGGAGGCTGCCGGCATGCAACCCGGCGCCCATGAAAGGCGCCAAAGATGACGACGGCGCGGAGGCGCGTCCACTTCCACGACACTTACCGAAGCCGACGACGACGTCGGTGCGGGAGGCTGCCGGCATGCAACCCGGCGCCCATGAATGGCCCCAAAGATGACGACGGCGCGGAGGCGCGTCCACTTCCGCGACACTTACCGAAGCCGACGACGACGTCGGCGCGGGAGGCTGCCGGCATGCAGCCCGGCGCCCATGAACGGCGCCAAAGATGACGATGGCGGCGTGGAGGCTGCCACGTGCAGCCCGGCAACCACTTCCTCGACACTTGACAGTGATGTCGGCGCGGGGGCGGCCGGCATGAAGCCATGCGCCCATGGATGGCGCCAAAGATGACGATGGCGGCCTGGAGGCTGCCATGTGCAGCTCGGCAGCCACTTCCTTGACACTTTACGCCCAAGGCAACCAGGATGGCGCGGAGGTTGCCGGCATGTAGCCCGGCGTCATCTTCACTTCCACGAACGGCGCCCAAGACGTGGAGGGTGGCGTGGAGGCTGCCATCTTCACACCTGCGGCGCCAAAGACGATGACGACGACGTCCGCGCGGAGGCTGCCGGCGCGCAGCCCGGCGTCACCTGTACTTCCGAGGCGGATGACACTAAACATGACGACCGCGACGACGGCGTGGAGGCTGCCGCTGTGCGGCCCTGTGCGCCCTCGACTCCCGCGGCGGACATCGCCCAACATGATGGCGTCACTTGCTCGGGTGCGGCTCACCTTCGTCTTCACCACCTTGAACCGCGCCAAGTAGATGGCGGTGACGCCACCGACGTACAACCTGGTGCCCACGACCATGACGGCGGCACAGAGGCTGCCGGCGTGCGGCCCGCGCGCCCACGACTCCCATGGCGGACAACCGCCAAGATGACGGCGTCGGCGGTTGGGGGGCAACTCACCCCCGTCTTTAGCACCTTAAGCCACGCCAAGGATAAGGGCGGCAAGGCTGCCGGCACACGGTCTGGTGCCCATGACAATACGGCGAGGCCGTCGTCATATAGCATGACACCTACGCTACTCCAGAAGACGACAACGAAGGTGGTGCGGAGGTTGCCGACGTGCAGCCTGGCGCTATCTTCACCATCGGCGCACACAGGCGCATCACGGCCCGACATACAGGCGTAGCTCGAATTGGCGTACAGGTTCATGTTCG
Organism: Dactylis glomerata; assembly: GCA_007115705.1. Taxonomy (NCBI): domain Eukaryota; kingdom Viridiplantae; phylum Streptophyta; class Magnoliopsida; order Poales; family Poaceae; genus Dactylis; species Dactylis glomerata. The sequence continues at coordinate 1,180,516 of QXEO01001145.1, forward strand.
GCACCCGACGTACACGTTCAGCAACACTCATGCCCCAGTGAAGACGCTCGAAGCACAAGTTCCGGTCGACGTGCCCCATGGCGCTCGGTGTTCCCAGCGGATACATGCACATGCTGGTGGCGCAGCTCGGTGTACCTGCCCAACCCCGGCGTACAGGTTGAAGTACAGGATCAGCAGTCGTGCCGGACCAAAACACCAAGCTGGCGTACAGGTACAAGAGCCGACTCACCGGTGTCGTCACGGTTGACATCCACCGCCGGCGGCCGAGCCCGGCGTGCAGGTCTGACGTACAGGTCCAGAGTTCTATGTGCAGGCGCGTCATCGTTCAGGCATCCGCTAGCTGCGCTTGTTTTCGTAGGCAGCTACTGCCAGCGCCCGAACATGAGCGTCCAGGCGTGCATAGCCATGGAGACAGGTGCAGCTCACGACTCGGGACGTACATGCCGGCGTACAGGCTAGAGCTAACGGGAGAAGGAAGCAAGGACTCGTACATGCATTGTTTTCCAAGCCAATCAAACTCACGTGGCCATGCATGTCCCATGCACATGGCAATCCTGGAACTGCGGTGGCCGTGCGTCGTCCCCAGCTGCTTACCAATGTGTTTCCCATATAAGGCGAGACGGTTGATACAGTGCTCCTCCATGACCTAGTGAGACGGCTCCTTCAACTACGCCGGCAGCCGTGTACTCGGCGCCGGGCTAGATGAGGCGTCGACCACATCGGCAAACCGACACAAGCGAACGTTGGTTTTATACCAACGTCGGTCTCCTAAAGTTACTCCTGCGAGGCATACCCCTTGCACACCCCGACGAAGCCGTTAAAGTCGTCAAGAAGTCCTAGCCAAGCGGACCGCATTCATGCTACTTCAACAACATTCATCATCGCCGTTCAAGACCGACGAGGCGCGACGGCGAGGGCGGGCGAGGCCAAAGCAATGGCCACGCTTTCAGCGGCGCGTGTACCGATGAGGACACGGGCTCTGCCGCTGCCCACATACTTCATCACCATCATCATGCATGCAGGACGTGAAGCGAAGACGACGAAGACGACCACACGGCTTAATCGGAGGTGTCTCGCGGTGTAACCCGCGGGAGTAATTAACCGGGAGCCTTCCGAGGCCCCGGGAACCAGGAGATCTCACAATCGCCATAGTCAGGCTGGCCGTGCTAGCATGCCACACGGAGCGCAATCATATGGGAATTGTATTTGTTATCTCAAAGATTAATGAAATACTTTTCCCTCACTTTTGTTTCCTTTGTGTATTTTTATACACTGGCACGCCCGCACACTTTCTTTCTTTTTACCATTCCCTGGTGCGAATGAGAGAACGACGGTACCGCCCCTACCTTGCGGAGTGTCGTACGTTTTTCTCGTGTCAAACAAGGAGGGAAGAAGGCGGCCGGCCAGGAATCTTCCTGGGCCGCGCTTGCCGGGTCCCGCGCCGGTCCGCTGGGCTGCTAGGGACGACGTTCGCTGGGCCGCTCTTGCTAGGCCGCTGGGCCGATCCGATCGGCAGCCTGCGCCTGGGCCGACTGGGCCGCGCCAGCTCACCCGCGCCAGCATGCCGCCCGCGCTGCACGCCCGGGAATGCCCTCGCTCGCCCAGGCAGCGACGTAGCGGCTGATGGCTTGTAAGTACAGCCCGTTGGGAACCCCAAGAGGAAGGTATGATGAGCACAGTAGCAAGCCTTCCCTCAGTTATGAAACCAAGGTTGAATCGAACCAGTAGGAGAAAGCCAAACTTCAAAAGGTGATGCTTGCTAGCTTCGCAACACTCCGGACAAGGGCGCCAGATAAACTGCTTGTCGGCGTGTTTTCCCCCAGCAGCAACGTGAAACCTGCACAACACAAACAAGTAATTTGCTCCCAACTTACGATGAGGTTGTCAATCTCACCGGTTTGTTGTAAACAAAGGAATGAGCGTATCGAGTGGTAAAAGGATAATAGTAATGCCAGTAAGTAAACAAAGCGAGTAATAGTAAAACGGTAAAGCAATATAAAGGAAATTAGACCAGGGTCCACAGTTCACTAGTGGCGTCTCTCCATAAGATAATAAAAGCATGCTGGGTAAACAAATTACAGTTGGGCAATTGATAGAGTAAAGATAACGTACATACATCACGAGGATCACTATGAGGCTTACTCTGGGCATTACGACAAAATACATAGACCGCCATCCAACTGCATCTATGACTAAAAATCCACTCGCGGGGAATCGTCCGAGGACCCCTTGAGTATTAAGTTGCGAACAACAGATAATTGCATTAAACAAAGTGCGTAATGTAAATAAAGCAAATGTCCTTGGACACAAGAATGTTGTTTTTTCCCTAGTGGCAACAACACATCTACAACCTTAGAGGTTTCTGTCACTCCCCCAGATTAAATAGAGGCATGAACCCAACTATCGAGCATAAATACTCCCTCTTGGAGTCACTAGCATCTACTCGACCAAGATAGCTACTAGCAACGAAAAGCATGCAAGATCATAAACAACATACAGATAACATGAGATATATAATTCAACACATCAACTTGACATAGTACCAATACTCATCAGATCCCAACAAACACAACATGTATGATTACATAAAGATGATCTTGATCATGTAGGGCAGCTCACAAGATCTAAACATGAAGCACATGGTGGAGAAGATAACCATCTAGCTACTGTTATGGACCCATAGTCCAAGGTAGACTACTCACACATCACTCCGGATGCGACCATGGTGGTGGAGAAGGCCTCCGGTAGGGATTCCTCTCTCCGGCAGGGTGCCGGGAAGAGCTCCTGGATCCTCCCGATCTCGTTTCGACGACGGCGGCGGCTTGCAGTATGTTTCGAGGAAAAGCGATCCGTCCCTTAGGTTTTTCCTATCGAGGGGACTTTATAGGCAAAGGGGGATCGTCAGGAGGTGGGCCAGGCGGCCTCACCATGGGTGGGCCTGGCCAGGGGCTGGGCCGCGCCCCCCTGTTGTGTGGCTGGCCTCTGGCCCCCCTCCGTCTCATCTTCGGTCTTTGCGAAGCTTCGGTAAAAATAGGAGGTTCGGCTTTTGTTTCGTCCAATTCCGAGAATATTTCCTGTGTAACTTTTCTGAAACACAAAAACAGCAGAAAATAGGGAACTGGCACTGTGGCATCTTGTTAATAGGTTAGTTCCGGAAAATCCATAAAAACGCCACGAAGTGTAACAAAACTCAAAGCAAATGGTGTAAGAACAAGCATGGAGCATCAAAAATTATAGATACGTTTGAGACGTATCAAGCATCCCAAAGCTTAACTCCCGCTCGTGCTCGAGTAGGTAAGTGATAACAAAAGAATAATTTTTGAAGTGACATGCACCATCACAATCTTGATCATCAAAGTAAGCATTGAGTGTTGGGATCAAAGAACTTAAAAAATGGGCATAAAAGACATAATCTTGACAATAAAAAACTTAGCAACCATGTTATAACATGAAAATAAACACAAATGAAAGATCATGAATAATGAAACAATAAAAGTCAAGCGTGTGTTCAAATCATATGGAAAAACATAGCAAATGGTTTTCAGCTTGCCTTCATAGAATAGCAAAACATAAATGCATAGGACACCTTCAAGTTTAAGAGGGCGACTAGATACAAATAATTTAAGAACAAGTGGAACCAAAATCATAAATCAATCAATGATAAAATTTGGGACTATGCACATAAAATCAATGATAAACAGATTTTTATTTCGTTAGATTTAGGAAAATTGCTGTCCTGAAACAGATTTTGGTGCTGCACCGTAAAAATTCATGAAAATTCTCACACTATCTTTTTGACCTATGATTTCTTGTGCATATGCCCCAGGTTATATCCAAACTTTCATTAGTTTTTCACTTTTTGATTTGAGCAACAGAAGGTCCTCGAAAAAATCGACCTTTGTCAGCTGTTCTGTTTTGACAGATTTCTGCCACTATTTGTGTTTGCCTCTTGATCGCTTTCTTTTTGAGTTCTTTTGATCACAGAACTTTTGGGGAAGTTGCTACAGTAGTATATTATTTATATGTGGTGTTTTTTAGTTGAAACCTGAACCAAAAAAGGGTTGATTCACTATTATGTTTATGCTAACGTTGCTAATAGAATTATGTGAAGTTTTGTATGAAGGAAGTTTTCAAGTGTAGGGATTGGAGAATGATGAGATGAGGTGAAGAATGGACAAAATCTCAAGCTTGGGGATGCCCATGCACCCCAATAAATATCCAAGAGGTACAAGCTTCAAAGCTTGGGGATGCCCCCGAGGCACCCCTTCTTCATCGGCAAAAATCAGGTCACCTTTCAACACACTATATTTTTATTGCTTCATGCATTATGTGTTCTTCTTGGAGCGTCTTTATTTTTGCTTTCAGTTTTCTTTTGTTTTGTTTGCTGCAATAAATGGTTGGACCCCAACAAATTTCTTTTGTAGGAGATTTACTTTCTTTTCATTTGCCAAGAACACTCCATTTTTCACTCTTATCGTTCAACGAGTGTTCTCTTTTTCTAGAAATGCGTTTAGCTTTTGTTTTTCGCCTTGATTTTTGTTCAGATCTTATTTTATCTTTGCATCAAGGTGTATTTGGACCTATGTTCTATGTTGGTATTCATCAAAAGAGTTGTTTCAAAAAGGTTTGAATGGTGTTGGAAAAGATAAAAAGTTTCATGCAAAAAAAGTGGTACAAAAGGAGCTTGTTTGGACTGCGGCTTAGACTTTTTCATGCTATGCTTGATGTTGTTTTGATAGTATGCTTAGTAATTTTTGCTGTAGCATGACTTGTCTCAAATGACTGAGATTGCTTAATGGGCCTTTGAAAAAATCATGTGTTGTTTTTATTATACGGAAGCATTAATTTGGTTTTCTCCTTCATGCTTTATTTGGGTTGACTTGGCGCATGCTTACAACATGTTTGACTCATACAAAGTCACCATAAGCCTCTATGATCATTTAGTTTTTGACTTTTGATGCCATGTTATGCTTCTCTTAATGATGTTTTGTCGCTATGCATGATTATGGCCGTTATTGCTCTCTTAGTTGGTCACTCCCAGTCTTTTGCTAGCCCTTATTTTGTACTGAGTATGAGCTCTACTCGTGCATCCAACTCCCAAAAACCAAGTTATTCCAATGTGCCCACCATATATACCTATTAGCAATTTGCTATTCCAAGTACATTTGACTTGTTTTTATCTATCATTCGAATTAAACTCTTTTGGTGTTATGCGAAAATTAGTCAGTAAAGCTCTCACGAACCTGATGGAACACTTTACTGTTCTCACTTTTAAAATTTTGACATTGTGGCTCTTTTATGTTGACGTTATGCTTGTAAGTTGTAAGTTGGAAATTAGCCAAACCATGCCATCATGGGGTAAGCTTTCAACATTGCATTTCTTATTTGAGTTGATATCGTGATCTTTTGTTTACGGATACTCGCGATGTGAAATAAGTTGGTAATCTTGCGGGATCATAGAGTTTGTATACATGTTAGAGAAATGCCTGGGCCGCTAATCTAAGACATGCATCATTCATGGTGGAAATTTACAGCATGCCCATAGTGGACATTCGACGACGCATCTCAAAATAAAAAGCTATACCAATGGTAAATAAAAGAGATGCTGAGGTGTTCATTGTCTGTTTGTCTTGTTATTTTGATGTGGGCTTGTTCCATGTTATCAGGCAAGGAGGTACCCCGTTGGCGGTTCTCGATGATACGTGTATACTTACAATGACAAGAGCCTGCTTGGGACCCTAAGTCGAGTAGCATGAGGTTTGGGTATTCGTACTTCACGGGACACGAGGTTTTCAACTTATGATTTGTCAAGCATATGCTCATAAACGTTCTTGCATTAACTTTAACCATTCAAGATGCCTATGATGGGGGCAATGAGAGCTCAAACCTAGTAAGTACCATAATTTTTGAAGGTTATCACTGCTTCCCTCTGCGAAGGGCCTTTCTTTTACTTTTATGTTGAGTCACCACCTTCTACCTTTATGCATCGTCTAAGCTAGAGAGCATAGTTGCCATTCTAAGTTTAATGTGCAATGCCCCAAAATTTATCATTGATTGATTCATGATTTTGGTTTCATTTGTTCTTAGATTATTTGTATCTAGTCGCCCTTTTAAAATTGAAGGTGTCCTATGCATTTATGTTTTGCTATTCCATGAAGGACAAGCTGAAAACCATTTGCTATGTTTTTCCATATGATTTGAACACACGTTTGATTTTAATTATTTCATTATTCATGATCTTTCGTTTGTGTTTCTTTTCATGTTATAACATGGTTGCTAAGTTTCTTATTGTCAAGATTATGTCTTTTATGCCCAAGTTTTAAGTTCTTTGATCGTAGCAATCAATGCTTACTTTGATGATCAAGATTGTGATGGTGCATGTCACCTCAAAAATTATTCTTTTGTTATCACTGATACGTCTCCAACGTATCTATAATTTTTGATGCTCCATGCTTGTTTTTACACCATTTGCCTAATGTTTCGTTACACTTCGTGGCACTTTTATGCATTTTCCGGAACTAACCTATTAACGAGTTGCCACAGTGCCAGTTCCCTGTTTTCTGCTGTTTTTGTGTTTCAGAAGTGATACACAGGAAATATTCTCGGAATTGGACGAAACAAGTTCCTGAAGTTTTATTTTACCCAGAAGCTTCCAGAGATCCGAAGGAGAGTAGGAGGGGGGCCACCAGGGCCCCACACGCAGGGCTGGCGCGGCCAGGGCCTGGGCCGCGCCACCCTGGCGTGAGACCACCTGGCCCCTCCTCTGACATCGCCCCTTCGCCCATAAAGACCCCCCGACGGAAAAAACCTAAGTACCCGATCACTTTTCCAGAACACATCGTGATCCGCCACCGCCATCGACCCGAAGATCGGGAGGGTCCAGAAGCTCTTCCCGGCACCCTGCCGGAGAGGGGAATCGCCACCGGAGGTCTTCTTCATCGCCATGCTTGCCTCCGGAGCGATGAGTGAGTAGTCTACCTTGGACTATGGGTCCATAGCAGTAGCTAGATGGTTGTCTTCTCCACCATGTGCTTCATGTTTAGATCTCATGAGCTACCCTACATGATTGAGATCACCGTTATGTAATTCTACATGTTTGGTTTGTTGGGATCCGATGAATATTGGTGTTTATGATTGAGTTGTTGTACTGAATATTATATTTTGTTATCTCTATGTTGTTTATGATCTTGCATGCTCTCCATTGTTAGTAGCTATCTTGGCCGAGTAGTTGCTAGTGACTCCAAGAGGGGGTATTTATGCTCGATAGTGGGTTCATGCCTCTATTTAACCTGGGGGAGTGACAGAAACCTCTAAGGTTATAGATGTGTTGTTGCTACTAGAGAGAAAACAACATTCATATGCTCAGGGGCATATGCTTTGTTTACATTACACACTTTGCTTAATGCAATTATCTGTTGTTCGCAACTTAATACTTGTGGAGTTCTCGGATTGATTCACCACAAGTGGATTATTAGTCATAGATGCAGTTGGATGGCGATCTATGTATTTTGTTGTAATGCCCAGAGTAAATCTCATAGTGATCTTCTTGACATATCACGTTTATCTTTATTCTATCAATTGCCCAACTGTAATTTGTTTACCCAGCATGTGTTATTTATCTTATGGAGAGACACCACTAGTGTACTGTGGACCCCGGTCCTATTTCCATCATATTGCTATCACCTGTTTACTTTACTCGCACTGTTTATTTTACTCGCATACTCTATTGTTTTCCACTCGATACGCTCATAACCTTTGTTTCAAGCAAACCGGTGAGATTGACAACCTCATCGCAAGTTGGGAACGAAGTACTTGGTTGTGTTGTGTGCAGGTTCCACGTTGCTTCTGGCCGAAGACGAGTCAACAAGAATCGTTAAACGGCGCCCTTATTGGAGTGTTACTAAGCCAGTCCGCATCACCTTCAGTCGTTTGTCTCTCCTCTCCAAGATCGACATACCTTGGTTTCTTAACTGAGGGAAAACTAGCTGCTATACTCATCATACCTTCCTCTTGGGGTTCCCAACGGGCTGGTTATTCACCACGCACAAGGACCGTCTGCTACGCGTCAACTTGGCACCAGCAGCCTCTTTTCTGGGCGCCATCAAACGCAGCAGCTTCTTTTCTGGCACCGTTGCCGGGGACTAAAGAAGAATACTTCCAAAGAAAGAAGAAGAAGCTCCCACGTCAACTATACGCCAGCAGCTATTTTCTGGCGCCGTTGCCGGGGAGGAAGTAGAAGACTTCTGCGAGGGGAGTTTTCGCACGCACATCCTTTACTTTGTTATTGCTTTGCTTTACTTTATTTATTTTACCTGCATCGTTTTATATCAAAAAACCCAAAAAAAAATTAGAATCCTTGGTAGTTGTTTTTACTTGTTTACTTTCGCTTTGCTGAAATGGCCAATCCTGAAAACACCAAGTTGTGTGACTTTACTAGCACAAACAATAGTGATTTTATCTGCACTCCTATTAAACCACCTGCTCCTGCTGCAAACTTTTATGAGATTAAGCCTGCTTTGTTGAACCTTGTTATGAAAGAGCAATTCTCTGGTGCTAGTACTGAAGATGTTGTAGCTCATCTCAACAATTTTGTTGAGCTATGTGAGATGCAGAAATATAAGGATGTAGAAAGTGATATTATTAAGCTCAAGTTGTTTCCTTTTTCTTTGAGAGGAAAAGCTAAAGATTGGTTGTTGTCTTTGACTAAGAATAGTATTGATTCATGGGCTAAGTGTAAGGATGCTTTTATTGGTAGATACTATCCTCCTGCTAAGATTATATCCTTGCGTAGCAATATTATGAAGTTTACTCGGTTTGATAATGAACATGTTGCTCAAGCTTGGGAAAGAATGAAATCTATGATAAAGAATTGCCCCACTCATGGACTGACTACTTGGATGATTGTCCAAACTTTTTATGCATGACTGAATTTTTCTTCAAGGAACCTACCTGATTCAGCTGCTGGAGGCACTTTTATGTCCCTTACCTTGGGCGCCGCAACAAAGCTACTCGACAACATGATGGTAAATTATTCTGAATGGCACACCGAGAGAGCTCTACAAGGTAAGAAGGTAAATTATGTTGAGGAAACCTCTTCCTTGAATGATAAGATTGATACCATTATGGCTATGCTTGCTAATTATAGGACTCATGTTGATCCTAATAATGTTCCTTTAGCCTCTTTGGTTGCTCAAGAAGAGCATGTTGATGTGAATTTCATTAGAAACAATAATTTTAATAACAATGCTTACAGGAACTATTTTGCTAGTAACAATTATAGGCCGTATCCTTCTACCAATGGTAATGATTATGGTAATTCCTACAACAACACTAGGGCCGCGCCCTCCGAGCTTGAGGTAATGCTCAAGGACTTCATCGGTAAGCAAACTGCTTTTAACAAATCTGTTGAGGAAAAGTTAGGCAAAATTGATATTCTTGCTTCTAAAGTTGATAGCCTTGCTCATGATGTTGAACTTCTGAAATTAAAAGTGTTGCCTAATAATGTGAAAGAGAACAATGTTTTTGCTACCGCTAATGCTATTCAAGTTGGAATTGATGAAAATATTAGATTGTTAGCGGAATTGCATGCCAGGTGGGAAAGAGAAGATGAGATGGCTAGAGAAATGAAGGTATGTACCATTACTACCTCTAATGATGTTGCTCCTAATGCTATCAATCCTCTTACTTTGATTGGTGTAGAGAAAACTCCCACTCCTTGTGTTAAAAAGCATAAAACTGCCAAAACTTTTTCTCAAAAGAGTGCTGAAATTTTTCGGAGTGTGGGAGATGATAGCTCTACTTCTTTTAATGATTTTGATGTTGATGGCTGCAATATATCTGAAGTAATTTTGTTCTTGCAAAAGCTTGCTTTGACTCCCAATGCTAGTTCTTTAAATATTGCTTTTACTAAGCATATTACCAAAGCTCTCATAAAAATTAGGGATGAAAGTTGAAGCAAAAAGCCTCTGTTTCCAAGAAGTTAGAAGATGGTTGGGAACCCATCATTGATATGCATGTTAATGGTTATGATTGCCATGCTTTATGTGATCTAGGTGCTACTATTTCTATCATGACTAGAAAGATTTATGACATGCTTGATTTACCACCGCTTGAAAAATGTTATTTTGATGTCCCTATTGCTGATGTTGCTAAGAAGAAACCTTTGGGAAGGATTAATGATGTTCTTGTCGTGGTTAAAAATAACCTTGTTCCCGTTGATTTTCTTGTTATGGACGTTGAATGCCATGGTTCATGTCCTATTATTTTGGGAAGACCCTTTCTTCGAACTGTAGGTGCTATCATTGATATGAGGGAAGGCACTATCAAATATCAATTCCCACTAAAGAAAGGTATGGAACACTTCCCGAGGAAAAGAAAGAAATTACTTTTTGACTCTATTCTTAGAGCAAATTATGAGCTTGATGCTTCATCACTTGATGTTACTTGATTCGCAATTTTCTGCGCCTAGCTCAAAGGCGTTAAAGAAAAGCACTCTTGGGAGATAACCCAATGTTTTATTTTCAGTACTTTTTCTTTTATTTGAGTCTTGGAAGTCCTTACTACTGTAATGACTGCTCCTTATCTTGTTTATTTCGTTTTTGTGCCAAGAGAAGCCTCTAATTTGAGTGAGGTAAAGATTTGTGGATGTTGCTGTCCTGAAACTGTTTTCGGTGCTGCACCGTAAAAATTCGTAAAAATTCTCTGTATATGTTTTGGACCTGCGATTTCTTGTGCATATGCCCCAGGTTATATCCAAACTTTCGTTAGTTGAACACTTTTTGATTTGAGCAACAGAAAACCCCTCAAAAATTCGACTTTTGTCAGCTGTTCAGTTTTGACATATTTCTGCCAATATTTGTGTTTGCCACTTTATCGCTTTCTTTTGAGTTCTTTTGATCATGGAACTTTTTGAGAAGTTGCTACAGTAGTATTTGCTATATATGTGGTGGTTTTGAGTTGAAAACTGAAGCAAAAAGAGGTTGATTATATGTTATGCTTGCACTAATGTTGCTAATAGATTTGTGTTTAGTTTTGTATGAAGGAAGTTTTCAAGTGTAGGGATTAGAGAATGATGAGATGAGTTGAAGAATGGAAAAAAGCTCAAGCTTGGGGATGCCCATGCATCACCCCAAGAAATATCAAAGAAGTACAAGCGTCAAAGCTTGGGGATGCCCCCGAGGCACCCCTTCTTCATCGGCAAAAACCAGGTCACCTTTCAAGACACTATATTTTTATTGCTTCATGCACTATGTGTTTTTCTTGGAGCGTCAGTTATTTTAGTTTTCTTAGTTAGTTTAGTTTTGCTTGCTGCAATAAATGGTTAGACCCCAACAAATTTCCTTTGGAGGAGATGTACTCGTTTTTATTTGCCAAGAACGCTCTAGTTTTCATTCTTATCAAAGACCGAGTGTTCTTCTTTTTGTGCTACTGCTTTTGGTTTTCGTTTTCGCCTTGATTTGTGTTCAGACCTTATCATATCTTTGCATCAAGGTGTATTTTTGCCTCCGATATTTATTGGTTTTCATGAAAAGAGGTGTCTTTAAAAATTTCAAATGGTGTTGGAAAAGAGAAAAAGCTTTGTGCTAAATAGTGGTACAAGAAGGAGCTTGTGTAGACTGCGGCTTAGGCTTTTTCATGTCATGCTTGATACATTTTTGATAGTATGCTTAGTGGTTTTGCTGTAGCATGAATTGTCTCAAATAACTGAGATTGCTTAATGAGCCTTTGAAAAAATCATGCGTTGTTTTTATTGTATGGAAGCATTATTTTGGTTTTCTCCTTGATGCTTTATTTGGGTTGACTTGGCGCATGCTCACACATGTTAGACTCTTACAAAGTCACCAATAGCCTCTATGATCATTTAGTTTTTGACTTTTGATGCCATCTTATGCTTTTTTAAATGTCGCTTTATCGCTTTGCATGATTATGGCCATTATTGCTCTCTTAGTTGGTCGCTCCCAGTCTTTTGCTAGCCCTCGCCTTGTACTGAGTATGAGCTCTACTCGTGCATCCAACTCCTAAAAGCCAAAGTTTTCCAAAGTGTCCACCATACATACCTACTAGCAATTTGCTATTCCAAGTAAATTTGACTTGCTTTTATTTTCTCTTCAAATTAAACTCTTACCAGTGTTATGCGAAATTCGGTCAGTAAAGCTCTCACGAACCGGAAGGCACACTTAACTTTTTCCTGTTCTTAAAAATTTGACATTGTGGTCTCTTATGTTGAGTTGTTATGCTTGCAAGTTGTAAGTTGGAGACTAGCCCAGCCATGCAGTCATGGGCAAGCTTTCAACATTACACTTCTTATTTGAGTTGATATCGTGATCTTTTGTTTATGGATGCCCGCGGTGTGAAATGAATTGGGAATCTTGTGGGGATCATGGAGTTTGTATATGTGTTAGGGAAACGCCGGGCCGTTAATCTAAGCCATGCATAATTCATGGTGGAAATTTGCAGCATACCCATGGTGAACATTCGACGACGCATCTCACAATAAAAATCTAAACAAATGGCAAATAAAAGAGATGTCGAGGTGTTCATTGTCTGCTTGTCCTGTCATTTTGGTGTGGGCTTGTTCCATGTCATCGGTCACGGAGGTACCCCATTGGCGGTTCTCAATGATATACATATACTTACAATGACAAGAGCCTTGCTTGGGACTCTAAGTAAAGTAGCATGAGGTTTGGGTACTCGTATTCACGGGGCACGAGGTTTTCAACTTATGATTTGTCAAGCATATGCATCATAATTGTTCTCGCATTAACTTTAACCATTAAAGATGCTTATGATGGGGGCAATGAGAGCTCAAAGCCGGTAAGTACCATAATTTTTGAAGGTTATAAAACTTGCAATCACTGCTTCCCTCTGCGAAGGGCCTTTCTTCTACTTTTATGTTGAGTCACCATCTTCTTTCTTTATGCACCATAAGAGAGCATAGTTGTCATTCTTAGTGTAATATGCATTGTCCCAAAGTTCATTGATTGATTCATATTGTTGGTTTCACTTGTTCTCAAATTATTTGTATCTAGTCGCCCTCTTAAACTTGAAGGTGTCCTATGCATTTATGTTTTGCTCTCTTTGAAGGACAAGCTGAAAACCATTTGTATGTTTTTCCTTATGATTTGAACACACGTTTGACTTTCATTGTTTCATTTTCATGATCTTTTGTTTGTGTTCATTTGCATGTTTACAACATGGTTGCTAAGTTCTTATTGTCAAGATTATATCTTTCATGCCCATGTTTTAAGTTCTTATGATCCCAGCTCACAAATGCTTACATATATGATCAAGATTGTGTAGGTGCATGTCACCTCAAAAATTATTCTTTTGTTATCACTTACCTACTCGAGGACGAGCAGGAGTTAAGCTTGGGGATGCTTGATACGTCTCCAACGTATCTATAATTTTTGATGCTCCATGCTTGTTTTTACACCATTTGCCTAATGTTTCGCTACACTTCGTGGCACTTTTATGCATTTTCTGGAACTAACCTATTAACGAGTTGCCACAGTGTCAGTTCCTTGTTTTTTGCTGTTTTTGTGTTTCAGAAGTGATACACAGGAAATATTCTCGAAATTGGACGAAACAAGTTCCTGAAGTCTTATTTTACCCGGAAGCTTCCAGAGATCCGAAGGAGAGTAGGAGGGGGGCCACCAGGGCCCCACACGCAGGGCTGGCGCGGCCAGGGCCTGGGCCGCGCCACCCTGGCGTGAGGCCACCTGGCCCCTCCTCTGACATCGCCCCTTCGCCTATAAAGACCCCCTGACGGAAAAAACCTAAGTACCCAATCACTTTTCCAGAACACATCGCGATCCGCCACCGCCGTCGACCCGAAGATCGGGAGGGTCCAGAAGCTCTTCCCGGCACCCTGCCGGAGAGGGGAATCGCCACCGGAGGTCTTCTTCATCGCCATGCTTGCCTCCGGAGCGATGAGTGAGTAGTCTACCTTGGACTATGGGTCCATAGCAGTAGCTAGATGGTTGTCTTCTCCACCATGTGCTTCATGTTTAGATCTCATGAGCTGCCCTACATGATTGAGATCACCGTTATGTAATTCTACATGTTTGGTTTGTTGGGATCCGATGAATATTGGTGTTTATGATTGAGTTGTTGTACTGAATATTATCTTTTGTTATCTCTATGTTGTTTATGATCTTGCATGCTCTCCGTTGTTAGTAGCTATCTTGGCCGAGTAGTTGCTAGTGACTCCAAAAGGGGGTATTTATGCTCGATAGTGGGTTCATGCCTCTATTTAACCTGGGGGAGTGACAGAAACCTCTAAGGTTGTAGATGTGCTGTTGCTACTAGGGAGAAAACAACATTCATATGCTCAAGGGCATATGCTTTGTTTACATTACACACTTTGCTTAATGCAATTATCTATTGTTCGCAACTTAATACTTGTGGAGTTCTCGGATTGATTCACCACAAGTGGATTATTAGTCATAGATGCAGTTGGATGGCGGTCTATGTATTTTGTTGTAATGCCCAGAGTAAATCTCATAGTGATCTTCTTTACATATCACGTTTATCCTTATTCTATCAATTGCCCAACTGTAATTTTTTTACCCAGCATGTGTTATTTATCTTATGGAGAGACACCACTAGTGAACTGTGGACCCCGGTCCTATTTCCATCATATTACTATCACCTGTTTACTTTACTCGCACTGTTTATTTTACTCGCATACTCTATTGTTTTCCACTCGATACGCTCATAACCTTTGTTTCAAGCAAACCGGTGAGATTGACAACCTCATCGCAAGTTGGGAACGAAGTACTTGGTTGTGTTGTGTGCAAGTTCCACGTTGCTTCTGGCCGAAGACGAGTCAAGAAGAATCGTTAAACGGCGCCCTTGTTGGAGTGTTACTAAGCCAGTCCGCATCACCTTCAGTCGTTTGTCTCTCCTCTCCAAGATCGACATACCTTGGTTTCTTAACTGAGGGAAAACTAGCTGCTATACTCATCATACCTTCCTCTTGGGGTTCCCAACGGGCTAGTTATTCACCACGCACAAGGACCGTCTGCTACGCGTCAACTTGGCACCAGCAGCCTCTTTTCTGGGCGCCATCAAACGCAGCAGCTTCTTTTCTGGCACCGTTGCTGGGGACTAAAGAAGAATACTTCCAAAGAAAGAAGAAGAAGCTCTCACGTCAACTATATGCCAACAAGCACTTACCTACTCGAGGACAAGCATGAGTTAAGCTTGGGGATGCTTGATACGTCTCAAACGTATCTATAATTTTTGATGCTCCATGCTTGTTCTTACACCATTTGCTTAGTATTTTATTACACTTCGTGGTTTTTTTATGCATTTTCCGGAACTAACCTATTAACAAGATGCCACAGTGCCAGTTCCCTGTTTTTGGCAATTTTTGTGTTTCAGAAAAGTTACACAGGAAATATTCTTGGAATTGGACGAAACAAAAGCCGAACCTCCTATTTTTACCGAAGCTTCGCGAAGACCAAAGATGAGACGGAGGGGGGCCAGGGGCCAGGCACACCACATGGGGGCGTGGCCCAGCCCCTGGCCGCGCCCACCCATGGTGAGACCGCCTGGTCCACCTCCTGACGATGCCCCTTCGCCTATAAAGTCCCCTCGACGGGAAAAACCTAAGGGATGGATCGCTTTTCCCAGAAACATACTGCAATCCACCGCCATCGCCGAAACGAGATCAGGAGGATCCAGGAGCTCTTCCCGGCACCCTGCCGGAGAGGGGAATCCCAGCCAAAGGCCTTCTACACCACCATGGTCACCTCCAGAGTGATGTGTGAGTAGTCTACATTGGACTATGGGTCCATAGCAGTAGCTAGATGGTTGTCTTCTCCACCATGTCCTTCATGTTTAGATCTTGTGAGCTGCCCTACATGATCAAGATTATCTTTATGTAATCATACATGTTGTGTTTGTTGGGATACGATGAGTATTGGTGCTATGTCAAGTTGATGTGCTGAATCATATCTTATGTTATCTCTATGTTGTTTATGATCTTGCATGCTTTCCGTTGCTAGTAGCCATCTTGGCCGAGTAGATGCTAGTAAATCCAAGAGGGAGTATTTATGCTCGATAGTTGGGTTCATGCCTCTATTTAATCTGGGGGAGTGACAGATACCTCTAAGGTTGTAGATGTGCTGTTGCCACTAGGGAGAAAACAACATTCTTGTGTCCAAGGACATTTGCTTTGTTTACATTACGCACTTTGCTTAATGCAATTATCTGTTGTTCGCAACTTAATACTCAAGGGGTCGTCGGACGATTCCCCATGAGTAGATTTTTAGTCATAGATGCAGTTGGATTACGGTCTATGTATTTTGTCGTAATGCCCAGAGTAAGCCTCATAGTGATCCTCGTGATGTATGTACGTTATCTTTACTCTATCAATTCCCCAACTGTAATTTGTTTACCTAGCATGCCTTTATTTATCTTATGGAGAGACACCACTAGTAAACTCTGGACCCCGGTCCAATTTCCTTTACATTGTTACACCGTTTTACTTTAATCACACCATTTACTTTTACTTGCATACTATTATCCTTTTACCACTCAATACGCTCAATCCTTTGTTTACAACAAACCGGTTAGATTGACAACCTCATCGTAAGTTGGGAGCAAAGTACTTGTTTGTGTTGTGTGCATGTTTTACATTGCTGCTAGGTGAAGAAGCTCCTACGTCAACAACGCACCAGCAAGTTGTCTGGCGCTATTGTCTGGAGTGTCGCGAAGCTAGCAAGCATCACCTTCTTAAGTTTGGTTTTCTCCTACTGGATTGATTACCTTGGTTTCATAACTGAGGGAAAACTTGCTGCTGTGCTCATCACACCTTCTCTTGGGGTTCCTAACTGGTCGGTCATCTACATCATCAACACCGCACCATCAGGCGTTAATATAGTTTTGTGAGAGTACATAGATGAAATATTGAAGTTGTTCAATATGGAAACAATAAGAACGGTTCTTGTTGCATGGAAAAGGTTGAAGCAAGAATCAACTATTTTGACACTTGATGAGTGAAACCACAAGAATGATTTTATCAATCTTGTATACCTTGATATGTATATCCAGATATGTCCGGTGCTCTAAAAGGTTACGAGCATTCATATTATGATTGTTGGACAATAGTAAAGATATTCTTATGTACTTTTGAAGAACTAAGAATATATGTTCTGTATGCAGAAGTGGCAAATGGTTCATTATAAAGTGTTACATTGTCTTTGTCACATATATAGATAAAATTTAATCTCAATTTTAGGCTATTTGTTTTATGTTAGAAGGTGGCACAATAAGATGGAAGAAAGTTCCATGATGACTTGGATGCGTTCCAATGTTAACATTGTGACAGATGCTACAATGAAGGATAAGTATATAACTGCTCTAGAAGCAGCAAAAGAACTAGGTGTAGTTCCAAGTGTGCTAGTACTATGTAGTTCTATTGTTTGACAATAGTGGCAATATAGTCTCGGCCAAGAAACAAAGGTCTCACCAGAAGAACAAGTTTATATGATGCCATCTCATGTCAAGATGAGTAATGCGTGATGACGCAAAGGAATATGCAAACACACATGGACCTGAAAGTGTCAGACCCGTAGATAAAGTTTACCACGTGCAACGCGTATGAATAACACCGGAATGCCATTGGTGTTAAATGCGCAAGTATGACTAGATGATTGACTCTAGTGCAAGTGGGAGACTGAAGGAAATATGCCCTAGAGGCAATAATAATATTGTTATTATCATATTTCTTGTTCATGATAATGTTTATATTCCATGCTAGAATTGTATTAAGCGGAAACATTAATACTTGTGTGGTTTATGAACAACAATGTGTCCCTAATATGCCTCGACTAGACTAGATCATTGATTAATGATGGTTAAGGTTTCCTAGCCATAGACATGAGTTGTCGATTAATAATGAGGTCATATCATTAGGAGAATGATGTGATGGATAGACCCAAATTAAGAACAACAATTAGATCGTGTCATTGTGTTCACAATTGTGTAGCTTATCCTATGTCAGTATCCTATTCCTTAGACCATGAGATAATGCCACTCCTTGGTACCGGAAGAGAGCTTTGAGGTCATCAAACGTCACAGTATGAGAGGGTGATCATAAAGGTGTCTCTCAGGTAATCGGAAAGTACTTGTTGGGTTGCATGTATCGAGATTATGATTTGTCCCTCCCGTGATGGAGAGATATACTCCGGGCCCACTCGGTAATCAATATCATACACCCGTTTGCAAACACGTGATTAATGACTTTAATCACAGGGTGATATTGGATTGCGGAATGAGTAAAGAGTACTTGCTACAAACGAGGTTGAACTAGGTATGGCAATACCGACGATCGAATCTCGGGCAAGTAAAATATTGCGAGATAAAGGAATTTGTATACGGGATTAATTGAATCCTGACATCATGGTTCACCGATAATGATCTTCGTTGAATATGTGGGAGTCAATATGGATTTCCAGATCCCGCTATTGATTATTGATGGTGATCATGTCCATGCATTCTCAAACCAGTTGGGTCACACACTTAATGCTCATCGACGCTAGGGTAGTTTCAGGATTTATGGAAATTGTTTCGGGGAGTTACGGAATTGTTCCGGGAAGAAGATTAATGATTTATTAATTAGTTGAATTAATAAATGTTAATACATATATTTATTTACTAGAAATAAATAGGGCTAAAAAGTAGTCTATGAGAGTTTTGCTAATGGGCCAATTATGTAGTCCATCTAGACAAACTACAAAAGAAAAGGCAAAGAAAAAGGAAAGAATAAAAAGGAGGGAAGAAAGGCGGTGGGCCAGGAATCTTCCTGGGCCACACTTGCTAGGTCCCGCGCCGGTCTGCTGGGCCGCTCTTGCTAGGCCGCTGGGCCGATCCGATCAGCAGCCTGCGCTTGGGCCGGCTGGGCCGCGCCAGCTCACCCGCGCTAGCAGGCCACCCGCGCCGGACGCCGCACGCCCGGGAATGCCCTCGCTCGCCTAGGCAGCGACGCAGCGGTTCGCTGGATCGTTCGCCTTGACGCCTGCCCCGCTCGCCCGCTAGGGCCTGCTCTAATCGATCGATGAGATCGATCTCATCTGGGAGCAACATGCACTCCACGCAAAGCAAGGACACGCCGCCAATAAATATGAAGACAAGGTGCAGGTCGCGGTGATGACAAAAATTGTTTTCGCCTCAGCCGCTGGCAGCCTCTCTTCTGTAGCCTTTGGCCCTAGTTTGACTAGCCTCTTTGCCTATCTTCTTCCACCTCACGCGCGTAGGCGAAGCCCTGCCCGCAGATACTCTCCACCATAAGCACCACGCCATCGTGCTGCTGATCCTATCTACCAGTCCACCACACCTTGCTGGACCAAGGAGGAGGAGTCGTCGTTGTGTTGTACATGTGCATCGCTCGGAGGCGCCGCCCGTTGTGGCGCTTGGATCGGATTGGATCGCGAGGAGGAGACGCTAGTATGACTACGCCGACCACGTTCATCTGAATGTTTCCGTTGTGCAATCTACAAGGGTATGTAGATCTAATATCTCTCACTCATTTTGCATCTCATAGATCAGATCTTGGCTTGTTCTTGTTTGTCTTCTTAGGAAAAATTTTGTTTTCTATGCTGCGAAACCCCTTCAATTCTCTGGTGTAAACTTGCGCCATAAAGGCCTAGCTCACTCTTCTACTAAGGGGTTCCTCAACGTGGAACTGGGCCTTTACACAAATCTTGGGGCACGCATCCACAACTTAATTGGAGGATCCCAAGGATAGCCACCAAGGCACCACAAATTCACAAAGCCATATAGGGTTCCAAGAACCCACGAGTAATAATCTCACAAACTTTCACTTACTTGAATCTCCGGGGAGAACTCAAACCGATGCAACCTATGCAATGGCAAAGTGCTCAAATCCTTATCACCCAAATCTCACCAAAGCAACTAATGCTATGGACAGATATGAGAAGAAGAACAAAGGAAATCCACAAACAACTCCAAGAACTAGATTCACTATGTTCCCCTCACTTAGAGGAGAGATTGATTGGTGGAAATATAGATCTAGATCTCCTCTCTCTTTTCCCTCAAAAATATGCAAGAATCATGTGAGGAATGGAGGAGGGAGGGCAAGCTTTCAAAGTCAACAATGGAGGTGAGAGAAACTCATTTCGTGTACAGCCCAAGGAGGAAGAAGGGGGCGGAATATCCGGGTTAAAGGGGGCGGATAATCTGGCCAAAATACCATGAATATTCTGCCCCCATTACTGGGAGCAACCACCTCGTTTCTCAGCAAATTTGGGGGAGGGGGCGGATTATCCGGGTCAAGTAGGGGTGGAATATCTGCCCCCCGGATTATCCGGCCAAAAATCCACCCCCTTCCACGGAGAATCCACTTGAATCATCAATACAAAAACAGTGATAACTTTTGCATCCGGACTCCGTTTTCGATGATCTTGGGCTCGTTGGGATCACCACAACGAGCTCTACAACTTCATCCATAGAAACATCATAGTATATGATAGTGCGTGTTAGGCACCCAGTTGGGAACCCCAAGAGGAAGGTATGATGAGCACAGCAGTGATACGTCTAAAACGTATCTATAATTTTTGATGCTCCATGCTTGTTTATACACCATTTGCTTTGAGTTTTTTACACTTCATGGCATTTTTATGCATTTTCCGGAACTAACCTATTAACAAGATGCCACAGTGCCAGTTCCCTGTTTTCTGCTATTTTTGTGTTTCAGAAAAGTTACACAGGAAATATTCTCGGAATTGGACGAAACAAAAGCTGAACCTCCTATTTTTACCGAAGCTTTGCAAAGACCGAAGATGAGACGGAGGGGGGCCAGGGGCCAGCCTCACCACCAGGGGGCGCAGCCCAGCCCTGGCCGCGCCCACCTATGGTGAGACCACCTGGTCCCACTTCTGACGCTGCCCCTTCGCCTATAAAGTCCCCTCGATGGGAAAAACCTAACTGATGGATCGCTTTTCCTCAAAACATAATGCAAGCCGCCGCCATTGTCAAAACGAGATCGGGAGGATCCAGGAGCTCTTCCCGGCACCCTGTCGGAGAGGGGAATCCCTGCTGGAGGCCTTCTCCACCACCATGGTCGCCTCCGGAGTGATGTGTGAGTAGTCTACCTTGGACTACGGGTCCATAGCAGTAGCTAGATGGTTGTCTTTTCCACCATGTGCTTCATGTTTAGATCTTGTGAGCCGCCCTACATGATCCAGAGTGTCACAAAGCTAGCAAGCATCACCTTCTGAAGTTTGGTTATTTCTCCTACTGGTCCGAGTAACCTTGGTTTCATAACTGAGGGAAGACTTGCTGCTGTGCTCATCGCACCTTCTCTTGGGGTTCCCAACTGGTCGGTCATCTACATCAACACCGCACCATCAACAAGTTTTCTACCGCTGTTGCCGGGGAGAAAGAAGACTTCTGCAAGGGGATTCTCTCGCACGCACAATCTTTTACTTTGTTTTTGTTTTGCTTTACTTTATTTTTGCTTGCATCTTTTTATCAAAAATACAAAAAAAATAGTTTCCTTTATAGTTGCCTTTATTTACTTGCTTTTAGTTTTTCTAGAATGGGTACTCCTTAGAACACCAAGTTATGTGACTTTACTAGCACCAAAAACAATGATTTTATCTGCACTCCTATTGCGCCACCTGCTCCTGAGGAAAAATTTTATGAGATCAAACCTGCTTTGTTGAATCTTGTGATGAAAGAGCAATTTTCTGGTGCCAGTTCTGATGATGTTGCAGCTCATCTCAACAATTTTGTTGAGCTATGTGAGATGCAAAAGTATGAGAATGTAGATGGTAATATTATTAAGCTTAAGTTGTTTCCTTTCTCTTTGAGAGGGAGAGCTAAGGATTGGTTGCTATCTTTGCCTAGAAATAGTATTGATTCTTGGGATAAGTGTAAGGATGCTTTTATTGGAAAATACTATCCTCCTGCTAAGATTATAGCTTTGCGTAGTGATATCATGAAGTTTAGACAGTTTGATAATGAACATGTTGCTTAAGCTTGGGAAAGAATGAAATCTATGATAAAGATTTGCAGGACTGACTACTTGGATGATTGTCCAAACTTTCTATGCAGGACTGAATTTTTCTTCAAGAAATCTATTGGATTCAGCTGCTAGAGGCACTTTTATGTCCCTTACCTTGGGCGCTGCAACAAAGCTTCTTGACAACATGATGGTGAATTATTCTGAGTGGCACACCGAGAGAGCTCCACAAGGTAAGAAGGTAAATTATGTTGAGGAAACCTCTTCCTTGAGTGATAAGATTGATGCTATTATGCTTATGCTTTCTAATGATAGAGCTCATGTTGATCCTAATAATGTTCCTTTGGCCTCTTTGGTTGCTCAAGAAGAGCATGTTGATGTAAACTTCATTAGAAATAATAATTTCAACAACAGTGCTTATAGGAACAATTTTGCTAGCAACAATTATAGGTCGTATCCTTCTACCAATGGTAATGGGTATGGTAACTCTTATGGTAATTCCTCCAACAACACTAGGGGCGCGCCCTCTGAGCTTGAAGTCATGCTCAAGGACTTCATCAGTAAGCAAACTGTTTTTAATAGGTCTATTGAGGAAAAGTTGGTAAAATTGATACTCTTACTTCTAAAGTTGATAGCCTTACTCTTGATGTTGAGCTTCTAAAAATAAAAGTGGTGCCTAATAATGTGAAGAAAAATAATACTTTTGCTGCTACTAATGCCATTCAAGTTAGAATTGATGAAAATGTTAGGATGTTAGCAGAATTGCATGCCAGGTGGGAAAGAGAAGATGAGATGGCTAGAAAGATGAAGGTATGTACTATTAGTACCTCTAATGATGTTACTCCAAATGCTAGCAATCCTCTTACTTTGATTGCTGTAGAGAAAACTCCTACTCCTTGTGCTAAAAAGCCCAAAACTGCAAAAACTTTTTCTACAAAAAGTGCTAAAAAATTTCAGAGTGTGGGAGTTGATAGCTCTATTTCTTTTAATGATTTTGATGTTTATGGATGCAATTTATCTGAAGTTATTTTGTTCTTACAAAAGCTTGCTTTGAGTTCTAATGCTAATTCTTTGAATATTGCTTTTACAAATCATACTACAAGTGCTCTCATGAAAATTAGGGAGGAAAAGTTGAAGCAAAAAAGCTTCTATTCCTAAGAAGTTAGAAGATGGTTGGGAGCCCATCATTGATATGCATGTTAATGGTTTTGATTGCCATGCTTTATGTGATCTAGGTGCTAGTATTTCTGTGATGCCTAGAAAGATTTATGATATGCTTGGTTTACCACCGCTTGAAAAGTGTTATTTTGATGTTCCTCTTGCTGACATTGCTAAGAAGAAACCTTTGGGAAGGATTAATGATGTTCTTATTATGGTTCACAACAACCTTGTTCCTGTTGATTTTCTTGTTATGGATGTTGAATGCAATGCTTCATGTCCTATTATTTTGGGAAGACCTTTTCTTCAAACTGTAGGTGCCATCATTGATATGAAGGAAGGCACCACCAAATATCAATTCCCACTCAAGAAAGGTATGGAACACTTCCCTAGAAGGAGAAAGAAATTAGTTTTTGACTCTATTCTTAGAGCAAATTATGAACTTGATGCTTCATCGCTTGATATTACTTGATTTCCACTTTCTGCGCCTAGCTCAAAGGCGTTAAAGAAAAGCAATCTTGGGAGATAACCCATTGTTTTCTTTTCAGTTATTTTTATTTTATTTGAGTCTTGGAAGTTATTACTACTGTAATAACCGCTCCTTATCCTTTTTATTTCGTTTTTGTGCCAAGAAGAACCTCTAATTTGAGGGAAGTAAGATTTGGGGAAGTTGCTATCCTGAAACAGATTTCGATGCTGCACCATAAAAATTCATGAAAATTCTCACAATATCTTTTTTACCTGTGATTTCTTGATCATATGCCCCAGGTTATATCCAAACTTTCATTAGTTTTACACTTTTCGATTTGAGCAACAGAAGGTCCTCGAAAAAATCGACCTTTGTCAGCTGTTTTGTTTTGACAGATTTCTGCCACTATTTGTGTTTGCCTCTTGATCGCTTTCTTTTTGAGTTCTTTTGATCACGGAATGTAACATCCCTAACTTTTCCAATTTTTGGAAAATCAAAAAAAAAATAAGTGCTTGTAATTGTTTGACTTGATTGAAAAATCACAAGAAATTAAAACTTTTTGAACTATAACTAAAGGTTACCTTAAACAATTTAAGATCAAATCAAAAACCCTAAAACCCCAATACTAAAATACCAAAGTTATTCCCATATCTCATCTACTTCAAAAATTTATTTATCAAATTCCTTCTTTCAAAACTATTTTTCATCAACCTTCTGTTTTGAAAGATTATTTTCATCTTGAGAAATTATTTTGAGAAAATAAAATCTCTATTACCATTTTTGTTTTTATCCTATGCAAGCAATAATTGCAAAGTAAACAATTTACGAAAGAGAATTTATATCAAATAAAGTTGCTATGCCAAAAGCATGCTTCAAATAGAATTTCAAACACTATTTCTATAAAGTTTATTCTCTGATTTTAAAAGATCATTTTCCAAACCATATTCCTATTTTAGGATATGCACGTAAGCCATTTAGACCAATTTATAAAGTTTTAGAGAAGGTTGTTTTAATTATGAAGAACATGTTGTTCCTGTTCTAAAATGTTTCTTTGGATTTTAGAAATTTTACAAAGTTAGTTTGAAGCAATTTGGAGCAAATTTGCAAAATCCATAAAAGAAATAAGAAAACAGAAAAGAGAAAAAGAAGAAAACAAAAGAAAATAGGAAAAAGGCCCTGGGGAACCATTCTGGCCCGGCCAAGTTTTCAGCCCACGACCCACCCGAGCTCACCGAAGCGGTACCCTCTCCTCTCCCTCACTCTCACTGACTCGTGGGTCCCACTCGTCAGCGTAGGTCATCTTCTTCCCCTCGCCGGTAATCACGCCCGAGACACCGTGATCCTTCCCTGTTCAATTCCCATCAAATCCCTGCCCATTTCGTCGCCCGACCATGCCTATAAGAAGCCCTACTCCCCCTCTCCATTTCCCCCTCTCTCCTCTCTGGATAGCGCCGCCAGGCCGTCCAAATTCCTCGCCGAAGATCCGTCGTGCCTGCGGTCGACCGAGTTCATTTTCGACGTCTCCAGGTGATTCCGCTGCCCCATTTTGGTCTCCTTCTCTTCCCCTTGCTCCGGCGCACCTGGTGACGCGCTTTGTTCACTCTTTGGTGCGGCAGATGACGTCGACGCACAGACCTGAAGCACACCGACATCGTGCTCGCTCCAGCCGCGCTTTCCTCCTTCGCCTGGAAGCAATCGAAGTCATCGACTACGCTCTCGAGCTCCCCTCGACGCTCTGATCCCCGTGGTGGCCTCGCCGTCGTCTAGGGATCGTCAAAACGTCGCCGCCGTCCACCTCTAGTGTGCAGATCACCGGCGATCACCGGAACCCTAGCTTCAACCGGTGAGCTCCCTCTTCATTTGATCTCAGCCGTTAGATCTTAATCAAACGCCCCCGAAAGAATCACTTAACCGAAGAGGTACGATTCGATCTGGGCCGCTCAGATCTCTTTTAATCCGACGCTCCACGTTCACGATCCGGCCGAACCGGTATGAGCCTATCAGGACACGCCACGCGTCGGCTGACGAATTAAACCCGATCCAAATAGAAATTTCAAACCAGAATCCAATTGAATCTTGTAAAATTCATAACTTTTGATTTGTAACTCGAAAAATAACAAATAATATCTCGTTGGAATCCTTAGGAAATACAGATTCTAGTAGTACAATAAAACTTCATATTTTATGGGTTCAAATTGAAATCATTTGCAAACTGGATCAAACACTTCTGTTAACTTAATTAATTCATATCCTTTGTTCTGTTTATCCAAAATTTATAAATTTGTAGTCAATGTAAAGCCCTTGATCTGTAGAACACATTAGAGCAATAAAAATCCAAACTTGAGTCGTGCACTCAATGGCTAAGTTCAAATATGTGCAAATCAGTAATTTGGACTTCATTCGAAATATAACAATGATTTTGAATTAATTCCAATTGAGTTGGCTTTGTTATACAGAGCTCTATCCAGTGACATCAAAATATAATTTTCACATAACATAAATATTTGCAGCACAAATTAAAATGGTGGTGTATGCCATATTCAAATCCCCAAAATGGAAATAACCAATTAAATAAAAATATCCATTGGACCCAGTACCCAAAATAATTGGACTTAAGTGAGAGTATTCAAATTCATGAATGAGAATTTGAGTATACCTAAGTCATTGTGCAAATCTATCAATCACTTCATCTTAGAATCACTTGTCCATGATCTATCTTAATACAAATCTTATGCCATTTTGGAGATGGCCAAGTTGAGTGGATTTGTCCACATGACCATATTATAAATATAAGAATAAAACTAGTTGATCTTAAAGTAAAATGATTCCTAATACTATCTTCCCATCATCCAACCCAATATCTATCTAAACAAAATAATCCCATGATCATTGTTACCCATTCTACCTTGAAATACTTACTCAATTTACAAATGGTGAGTAAGGGATATCATACTCAAGTTAAAATATCCATTCTATCACTAAAACCTATGCTCTAGCCATATATTTCAAACTTGAATGTCACCCTTGTCACACCCTCATCCAAGTGTAAATATCTATTCCAAACTAAATCCAAAAATAATGGCTTATGCCATATATTGAAAAAAAAACCAAGTTAACCAATTTAATAATCATAATTGATAACCATGAATCCACTATATTCATCATTATCATTTCACCTAATCAAATCTCATACTATCCCAGTTCCATCTTATTGAACTATTCAAATTTCAAATGTGATGTTTGAGTAATTCAATATATCCCAAGATCTTGGAATCCTTAAACTATGTCAATCCCCATTTATCAAAGCCAAGCCTTGCAAACCAAGCCTCATGCCATCATCCCCAAATTTTAGAACCCTAAGTGTAATAAACCCAAAATAAACAGGTTAACCCAACCCTTTACTTTTGTCTATCTGCGTGATGTTTGTTGTTGTGAATGGTATGTATATTTTGCGTTGTTCTATCTTATAGTTTGTTTGGGGAGTTGCTTGAACTACTGAGAGGAAAAGAGCTTTACCTCTGACAAAAGGCAAGTGACACACATGTCCCTTTACCCATTTTCTTTACTATATGCATTAGTGTATTCACTACTTGTAGTATGTGAAAGGAATATGCCCGAGAGGCAATAATAAAGTTGTTATTATTTTATTCCGTGTTCATAATAGATGTTTATTTTTCATGCTAGAATTGTATTAATCGGAAACATTAATACTTGTGTGATTAATAAACTAAAAGGGTTCCTAGTAAAGCCTCTCTTTTATACTAGCTCGTTGATTAACTGATGATCAAGGTTTCCTGATCATGAACATTGGATGTTGTTAATAACGGGGTCATATCATTAGAGGAATGATGTGATGAACACACACACCCACAGTACGAATAGCAATACGATCAAGTCATCAAGTTCATTGCTATATCAAACTCATGCGAAGTAGTTCTAATCCTTAGACCATGAGATCATGTTAATCACTGATACCGGAAGGGTACTTTGATGATATCAAACGTCACACCGTAATAGGGTGATTATAAAGGTTGATTTGGGTACTCTGAAAGTATTAGTTGAGGCTCATGGATCAAGAGTGGGATTTGTCCATCCGGATGACGGAAAGATATTCTCTGGGCCCTTCTCGGTGATATTGCATTGGAATCGCTTGCAAGCATGTGACTAGGTCACAGGAATGCATTATCACGGAACGAGTAAAGAGACTTGTCGGGAACGAGATCGAACTAGGTATGGTTGATACCAAATGATCGGATCTCGGACAAGTAATAATATCGCGAGACAAAAGGAATTAACTATGTTCGTTACCGGTTCACACGATCACTAGTTCATCGTTGAGTAAGTGGGAGTCATCATGGATTTCCAGATCCCGCTGTTGATTATTGATCGGAGAGGAGTCTCGATCATGTCCACGTTATTCACGAACCATAGGGTGACACACTTAAGGCTCGTCGTCGTTTTTGAGTGGATACGATACTCCGATCGAATTACAGGACAGCATAAGGGTTGTTTCAGAAAAGTACCGAAACTGTTTCGGGATATCGAAATAACTCAAGGGTGTATTTGTTAATGTTTGTTAATTGAATGAATTAACAAATATTAAAGAAATAAAAATGTTTTATTAAATCAATAAGTGTGAATTTTAATTGGCATGAATGTCATGCATTGAAATGGGGGTTACCTCATGTTGATGAGGGTGTAATCACCATAATGGGAATGAAGAAGGGGAAATGAAGAGGAGGGGGCACCTTGGCCGGCCACCCCTTGGCTGCCCCTCCTCCTCTATATAAACCCCCCCTTCTCTCCTTTGAAACACACTTCTTGATCCTCCCTCCTTTGCATAGTTGCTGCCCACTTTCCGTCTTGGCTTAGCGAAGCTCTGCTGGAATAGTAGTTCGTAGTTCACACACTTGGAGAAGTGTGTGGAGGAGTGTCCGGCGGATCCCTTCTTCCGCTGCCCCGCTGGACCGAGGGCGTGGAGGAGTCGACGTCGAGCTGCACGTGTGTGCGAGTACGGGGGCGCTGCCACTTGTGGCGCCGGCTACACGATCTTGTGATCGTCAAGTGAACCACGACGTCGACTACATCAAGTGAACAACTACGTCGACTACGTGCATCTTCACCAACTCTCCATCGTCAACGTTTGTGCGGGAACGTAATCCCCGCTCACGGTCGTCGAGGGTGAGTATCCGTTGCTACCATCTCGTAGAGTTTCTTGGCCAGTTTATGCGTTCATGCGTAGGAAAAATTTTGTTTTCTATGCTACGAACCCATCAGTGGTATCAGAGCCATCTCTATGCGTAGTTGGTATGCACGGTTAGAACACATGTGGATGTGGGCGTTGATGATCATGTTATTGCAATTTTTTGGTATTTTGGATCATAGTGGCATAGTGGGATTGAAGCTGCCCGAGACTAACCTTACGTGACCACGTTCACGAGACTTGTCCCACACTTGACATGCTTCGGCATATGTGGCTTTGCGGGTGCATGTTTCTCCCACTATAGTTATGATCTATTTTACAAAGAGTTGTTAATAATATTTTTATCACCGTTGTGGTTCTTGTTCGTAGGTAAGAACGGTTCTTCCTAGAAAGCCCCAAGCCATGTAAAATATGCAAGACAAATTAGAAACGTCTAACTTGTTTTTGCAGGGGCATGTGATGTGATATGGTCAAGTTGTTTATGTTACAAATTGTATGCGATGATCCTTTTTGTAAGATATAAACAACCGGCAGGAGCCATATGGTTGTCTTTACATTTAAATGGCCTGCGTGCCGTATATATATATATCCAAGTGATATATTGTAATGGAGGAAGACAACCAAGTTGGCGCACCATGGACCTTGGTGCTACGCCGGTTGAATGATGGAGATCATGCCATGACGCACAAGATGGAGATCGAGTGCGTGAAGGACCATATCATATCACATTATATATGCATGTGATGTTTATCCTTTTATGCATCTTATTCTGCTTAGATTTGATCGCGCGGTAGCATTATAAGATGATCCCTCTCACATAAATATCAAGATAAAATGTGTTCTCCCATAACATGCACCGTCACGAAAGTTCGTCGTTTTGAGACACCTCGTGATGATCGGGTGTGATAGACTCTACGTTCACATATGACGGGTGTAAGACAGTTTTACACACGCAAATGTTATGGTTCTACTTGGCGAGCCTAGCATGTACAGACATGGCCTCGGAACACGAACCGAAAGGTTAAGCACGAGTCATATGGTTGATATGATGAACATGGCGATGTTCGCCTTTGAAACTATACCGTTGCACGTGATGATCGGTTGCGGTATAGTGAATTTGGTTCGTGTAATCACTTAAGAAAACTAGGAGGGATG
Organism: Dactylis glomerata; assembly: GCA_007115705.1. NCBI lineage: Eukaryota > Viridiplantae > Streptophyta > Magnoliopsida > Poales > Poaceae > Dactylis > Dactylis glomerata. The sequence goes on from QXEO01001145.1 coordinate 1,210,492, forward strand.
TTGTTTTTAAGTGGGAGTTCACGTAGAATTTGATTTAACCTGAACTCATTCTATTATGAACTTAGTCTAAGTTAACTTTGCAAATAATTTGTAGATCATGGCACCACCTGCTCTGAATTTCAATGCGTTCATGGAGAAAGAAAAACTAGCCACCAACGGTAGCAACTTCACCAACTGGGCACTTAACTTGAGGATCCTCCTCAATGCCTCTCAAAAGGGCTATGTGCTTGAGGCACCGCTAGGTAACCCGCCTGCAGAAGATGCTCCCGATGAAGAGAAAAATGTTTTTCTGACTCGTAAGGAGGACCACAGTTTAGTTCATTGCGGCATACTGTATGGACTTGAGCCGGAGCTGCGAAAACGTTTCGAGAACAGCAACGCTTATGATACAATGGGAGAGTTGAAACTGATCTTCGACTCCCATACTGCCGTAGAGAGTTATGATGCTTCAGAAAAGTTCTTTAGCTGCATGATGGAAGAGAACAGCTCCGTTAGTGAGCACGTACTCAAAATGTCTGGGTACGCCGATAAGCTCATCTCCTTGGGAATAACGATTCCCAATGAGTTGGGAATACATCGGGTTCTCCAATCTCTCCCACCTAGCTTCAAGAGCTTTGTGATGAACTACAACATGCAGGGCATGAGGAAGTCTCTCCCCGAGCTTCTCTCAATGCTTAAGACTGCAGAAGTGGAGATTAAAAAGGAACATCAAGTGTTGATGGTCAATAAGACCACTAGTTTCAAGAGAGGTAGAAAGGATAATAAGTCCAAGGGTAGAAACAAGAAGGACGGCAAATCTGTTGCCGGTTCTGAGAGGAAACCCAAGGCTGGTCCTAAACCTGAAACTGAGTGTTTCTACTGCAAGGAAACGGGGCACTGGAAGCGCAACTGCCCAAAGTATCTGGCGGATAAGAAGAACGGGAAGATTAACAAAGGTATATATGATATACATGTTATTGATGTGTACCTTACTAGTAGTCGCAATAGCACCTGGGTATTTGATACCGGTTCGGTTGCTCACATATGTAACTCGAAACAGGGGCTAAGGAATAGGCGGCAACTTGCGAAGGATGAGGTCACGATGTGCGTCGGCAATGGATCAAAATTTGATGTGATCGCCGTCGGGATGCTGCCTCTACATTTACCATCTGGATTAGTTTTAAACCTGAATAAATGTTATTTGGTGCCTGCGTTGAGCATGAACATTATATCCGGATCTTGTTTAATGCGAGACAATTATTCATTTCAGTCTGAGAACAATGGTTGTTCGATTTATATGAATAATATCTTTTATGGACATGCACCTGAGAAGAAAGGTTTATTTCTTTTGAATCTTGATAGTAATGAAACACATATTCATAATGTGAATGCCAAAAGAATTAAGTCAAATGATGATATAGCCGCATACATGTGGCACTGCCGTTTAGGTCATATTGGTGTTAAACGCATGAAGAAACTTCATTCGGATGGACTTCTGGAATCACTTGATTATGAATCATTTGAAACATGCGAGCCATGCCTTATGGGCAAGATGACTAGAACGCCGTTTTCCGGTTCAATGGAACGGGCGACAGACTTATTGGAAATCATACATACCGATGTATGTGGACCTATGAGTGTACCGGCGCGTGGTGGATATCGTTATTTTGTTACTTTCACTGATGACTTAAGTAGATATGGGTATATTTACTTAATGAAACACAAGTCTGAAACATTTGAAAAGTTCAAAGAATTTCAGAGTGAAGTAGAAAATCATCGTAACAGAAAGATTAAATTTCTACGATCCGATCGTGGAGGAGAATATCTTAGTTACGAGTTTGGCGCACATATGAGAGAATGTGGAATAGTTTCACAACTCACTCCCGCTGGAACGCCACAACGAAATGGTGTATCCGAACGTCGTAACCGTACTTTATTGGATATGGTTCGGTCTATGATGTCTCTTACCGATCTGCCACTATCTTTTTGGGGTTATGCGCTAGAAACAGCCGCTTTCACTTTAAATAGGGCTCCATCTAAATCCGTTGAAACGACACCGTATGAATTATGGTTTGGAAACAAACCTAAGCTGTCATTTCTAAAAGTTTGGGGATGCGATGTTTATGTGAAGAAACTTCAGCCTGATAAACTCGAACCCAAAGCGGAAAAATGTGTCTTCATAGGATACCCTAAAGAAACAATTGGGTACACCTTCTATCACAGATCCGAAGGCAAAGTGTTTGTTGCTAAGAACGGATCCTTTTTGGAGAAAGAGTTTCTCTCGAAAGGTGTGAATAGTAGGAAGGTAGAACTCGATGAGGTTATTGAACCTCCTCTTCATGAATTGGCGAGTGGCACAGCGCCGGAAACCGTTCCGGTGGTGACTTCACCAAATGAAGTGGGAGCTAATGATAAAGATCATGAAACTCCAAAAGAGGATACTACCGAACCTCGTAGGTCGACAAGAACACGCGCTGCTCCTGAATGGTACGGTGATCTTGTCGTAAATGCCATTGTTGAGAACGATGACCCTGCGACGTATGATGAAGCGATGATGAGCCCAGATTCCAACAAATGGCATGAAGCCATGAAATCCGAAATGGAATCCATGTATGAAAACCAAGTATGGACTTTGGTGGAACTTCCCAATGACCGAAAGGCCGTTGAGAATAAATGGATTTTCAAGAAGAAAACAGACGCTGATGGTAAAGTGACCGTCTATAAAGCACGACTTGTCGCAAAAGGTTTCCGACAAATTCAAGGAATTGACTACGATGAGACTTTCTCACCCGTAGCGATGCTAAAGTCTGTTAGGATTATGTTAGCAATTGCTGCATTTTTCGATTATGAAATTTGGCAGATGGATGTGAAAACCGCGTTCCTTAATGGTAACATTGAGGAAGAGCTGTACATGGTACAGCCCAAGGGTTTTGTTGATCCTAAGGATGTTGACAAGGTATGCAAGCTTCAGCGATCCATTTATGGACTGAAGCAAGCATCCCGGAGTTGGAATCTCCGTTTTGACGAAGTTATCAAAGGGTTTGGATTTGTCAAAACTTATGGAGAAACTTGTATTTACAAGAAAGTGAGTGGGAGCTCTGTAGCATTTCTAATATTATATGTGGATGACATATTGCTGATTGGAAATGATACGGAACTTTTGAAGAGCGTAAAAGATTACTTAAACAGTAAGTTTTCAATGAAAGACCTTGGTGAAGCGGCGTATATTTTAGGCATCAAAATCTATAGAGATAGATCGAGACGCTTAATTGGGCTATCGCAAAGTACATACCTTGACAAGATTCTAAAGAAGTTTAGAATGGAAGATAGTAAGAAAGGGTTCTTACCTATGTTGCAAGGAAAGATCTTGAGTAAGACTCAAGGTCCGGCTACAGCTGAAGATAGAGAAGAAATGAATAAGATTCCCTATGCCTCTGCCATAGGCTCTATCATGTATGCCATGTTATGTACAAGACCAGATGTGGCACATGCTATTAGTCTGACTAGTAGGTACCAATCTGATCCAGGTTTGGAACACTGGACGGCGGTTAAGAATATCCTTAAGTACTTACGAAGGACTAAGGATATGTTTCTCGTATATGGCGGTGAAGAAGAGCTCGTCGCAAGTTGTTACGTCGATGCTAGCTTCGACACTGATCCGGATGACTCTAAGTCTCAATCCGGGTACGTATTTGTTATGAATGGAGGAGCGGTAAGCTGGAGGAGTTCCAAGCAAAGCGTGGTAGCGAGATCGACTACAGAGGCGGAATACATTGCTACTTCAGAAGCGGCAGAAGAAGCAGTTTGGATGAAGGAGTTCATATCCGAACTGGGTGTGGTTCCGAGTGCATTGGATCCAATGGTTATCTATTGTGACAACAATGGTGCCATAGCCAATACTCAGGAGCCAAGGTCTCACAAGAAATTCAAGCATGTAAAGCGCCGATTTCACTCCATCCGTGAACATGTCGCGGATGGTGATGTAAAGATTTGCAAAGTGCACACGGATCTGAATGTGGCAGACCCGTTGACTAAAGCTCTCCCCAAGGCAAAACATGATCAGCACCAGAACTCAATGGGTGTTAGATTCATCACTATGTAATCTAGATTATTGACTCTAGTGCAAGTGGGAGACTGAAAGGAATATGCCCGAGAGGCAATAATAAAGTTGTTATTATTTTATTCCGTGTTCATAATAGATGTTTATTTTTCATGCTAGAATTGTATTAATCGGAAACATTAATACTTGTGTGATTAATAAACTAAAAGGGTTCCTAGTAAAGCCTCTCTTTTATACTAGCTCGTTGATTAACTGATGATCAAGGTTTCCTGATCATGAACATTGGATGTTGTTAATAACGGGGTCATATCATTAGAGGAATGATGTGATGAACACACACACCCACAGTACGAATAGCAATACGATCAAGTCATCAAGTTCATTGCTATATCAAACTCATGCGAAGTAGTTCTAATCCTTAGACCATGAGATCATGTTAATCACTGATATCGGAAGGGTACTTTGATGATATCAAACGTCACACCGTAATAGGGTGATTATAAAGGTTGATTTGGGTACTCTGAAAGTATTAGTTGAGGCTCATGGATCAAGAGTGGGATTTGTCCATCCGGATGACGGAAAGATATTCTCTGGGCCCTTCTCGGTGATATTGCATTGGAATCGCTTGCAAGCATGTGACTAGGTCACAGGAATGCATTATCACGGAACGAGTAAAGAGACTTGTCGGGAACGAGATCGAACTAGGTATGGTTGATACCAAATGATCGGATCTCGGACAAGTAATAATATCGCGAGACAAAAGGAATTAACTATGTTCGTTACCGGTTCACACGATCACTAGTTCATCGTTGAGTAAGTGGGAGTCATCATGGATTTCTAGATCCCGCTGTTGATTATTGATCGGAGAGGAGTCTCGATCATGTCCACGTTATTCACGAACCGTAGGGTGACACACTTAAGGCTCGTCGTCGTTTTTGAGTGGATACGATACTCCGATCGAATTACAGGACAGCATAAGGGTTGTTTCAGAAAAGTACCGAAACTGTTTCGGGATATCGAAATAACTCAAGGGTGTATTTGTTAATGTTTGTTAATTGAATGAATTAACAAATATTAAAGAAATAAAAATGTTTTATTAAATCAATAAGTGTGAATTTTAATTGGCATGAATGTCATGCATTGAAATGGGGGTTACCTCATGTTGATGAGGGTGTAATCACCATAATGGGAATGAAGAAGGGGAAATGAAGAGGAGGGGGCACCTTGGCCGGCCACCCCTTGGCTGCCCCTCCTCCTCTATATAACCCCCCCCCTTCTCTCCTTTGAAACACACTTCTTGATCCTCCCTCCTTTGCATAGTTGCTGCCCACTTTCCGTCTTGGCTTAGCGAAGCTCTGCCGGAATAGTAGTTCGTAGTTCACACACTTGGAGAAGTGTGTGGAGGAGTGTCCGGCGGATCCCTTCTTCCGCTGCCCCGCTGGACCGAGGGCGTGGAGGAGTCGACGTCGAGCTGCACGTGTGTGCGAGTACGGGGGCGCTGCCACTTGTGGCGCCGGCTACACGATCTTGTGATCGTCAAGTGAACCACGACGTCGACTACATCAAGTGAACAACTACGTCGACTACGTGCGTCTTCACCAACTCTCCATCGTCAACGTTTGTGTGGGAACGTAATCCCCGCTCACGGTCGTCGAGGGTGAGTATCCGTTGCTACCATCTCGTAGAGTTTCTTGGCCAGTTTATGCGTTCATGCGTAGGAATTTTTTTGTTTTCTATGCTACGAACCCATCAGTATGTGCTACTCGTGTGATGGCGCCAGAAAAGACTGTGGCGTTTAGTTGACGTGGGAGCAGTAAGTCCTTGTGCGTGGTGATGACCAGCCCGTTGGGAACCCCAAGAGGAAGGTATGATGAGTGTAGCGGCTAGTTTTCCCTCAGTTAAGAAACCAAGGTTTAATGTCGATCTTGAAGAAGAGAGACGGTGACGACTGAAGGTGTTTGTGGAACCTGCACACACACAAACAAATACTTTGTCCCCAACTTGCGATGAGGTTGTCAATCTCACCGGTTTGCTTGAAACAAAGGTTATGAGTGTATCAAGTGGAAAACAGTAGTAATATGCGAGTAAAGTAAACAGTGCGGGAAAAGTAAACAGGTGATTGCAATATGATTAAAATAGGACCGGGGTCCACAGTTCACTAGTGGTGTCTCTCCATAGATAAAATAACATGCTGGGTAAACAAATTACAGTTGGGCAATTGATAGAATAAAGATAACGTGATATGTCAAGAAGATCACTATGAGATTTACTCTGGGCATTACAACAAAATACATAGACCGCCATCCAACTGCATCTATGACTAATAATCCACCCCCGGGGATATCATCCGAACACCCTAGAAGTATTAAGTTGCGAACAACAGATAATTGCATTAAGCAAAGTGTGTAATGTAAACAAAGCATATGCCCTTGAGCATATGAATGTTGTTTTCTCCCTAGTAGCAACAGAACATCTACCACCTTAGAGGTTTCTGTCACTCCCCCAGGTGAAATAGAGACATGAACCCACTATCGAGCATAAATACCCCCTCTTGGAGTCACTAGCAACTACTCGGCCAAGATAGCTACTAACAACGGAGAGCATGCAAGATCATAAACAACATAGAGATAACAAAAGATATAATTCAGTACAGCAACTTAATCATAAACACCAATATTCATCGGATCCCAACAAACCAACATCATAGAATTACATAACGGTGATCTCAATCATGTATGGCAGCTCATGAGATCTAAACATGAAGCACATGGTGGAGAAGACAACCAGCTAGCTACTGCTATGGACCCATAGTCCAAGGTAGACTACTCACTCATTGCTCCGGAGGCAAGCATGGCAATGAAGAAGACCTCCGGTGGCGATTCCCCTCTCTGGCAGGGTGCCGGGAAGAGCTTCTGGACCCTCCCGATCTTCGGGTCGACGGCGGCGGCGGATCGCGATGTATTCTGGAAAACTGATCGGGTCCTTAGGTTTTTCTCGTCAGGGGGTATATATAGGCGAAGGGGCGATGTCAGAGGAGGGACCACGCCCCCTCACACGGGGCTGGCGCGGCCAGGGGGTGGTCGCGCCGCCCCTGTGTCTGGGGCCCACGTGGCCCCACTCCGTCAGGTCTTCGGATGTCTGGAAGCTTCCCCGTGAAATATGACTTCAGGAACTTGTTTCGTCCAATTTTGAGAATATTTCCTGTGTATCACTTCTGAAACACAAAAACAGCAGAAAACAGGAAACTGGCACTGTGGCACTTCGTTAATAGGTTAGTTCCGGAAAATGTATAAAAATGCCACTAAGTGTAACGAAACAATAGGCAAATGGTGTAAAAACAAGCATGGAGCATCAAAAATTATAGATACGTTTGAGACGTATCAAGCATCCCCAAGCTTAACTCCTGCTCGTCCTCGAGTAGGTAAGTGATAACAAAGAATAATTTTTGAGGTGACATGCACCTACACAATCTTGATCATATATGTAAGCATTGGTGAGCTGGGATCAATAGAACTTAAAACATGGGCATGAAAGATATAATCATGACAATAAGAAACTTAGCAACCATGTTGTAAACATGCAAATGAACACAAACAAAAGATCATGAAAATGAAACAATGAAAGTCAAACGTGTGTTCAAATCATAAGGAAAAACATACAAATGGTTTTCAGCTTGTCCTTCAAAGAGAGCAAAACATAAATGCATAGGACACCTCAAAGTTTAAGAGGGCGACTAGATACAAATAATTAAGAACAAGTGAAACCAACAATATGAGTCAATCAATGAACTTTGGACAATGCATATCACACTAAGAATGACAACTATGCTCTCTTAATGGTGCATAAAGAAAGAAGGTGGTGACTCAACATAAAAGTAAAAGAAAGGCCCATTCGCAGAGGGAAGCAGTGATTGCAAGTTTTATAACCTTCAAAAATTATGGTACTTACCGGCTTTGAGCTCTCATTGCCCCCATCATAAGCATCTTGAATGGTTAAAGTTAATGCGAGAACAGTTATGATGCATATGCTTGACAAATCATAAGTTGAAAACCTCGTGTCCCGTGAATACGAGTACCCAAACCATGCTAATTTACTTAGAGTCCCAAGCAAGGCTCTTGTCATTGTAAGTATATGCATATCATTGAGAACCGCCAATGGGGTACCTCCGTGCCCGATGACATGGAACAAGCCCACACCAAAATGACAGGACAAGCAGACAATGAACACCTCGACATCTCTTTTATTTGCTATATTGTTTAGCTTTTTATTGTGAGATGCGTCGTCGAATGTTCACCATGGGTATGCTGCAAATTTCCACCATGAATTATGCATGGCTTAGATTGGCGGCCCGGCGTTTCCCTAACACATATAAAAACTCCATGATCCTCACAAGATTCCCAATTCATTTCACACAGCGGGCATCCATAAACAAAAGATCACGATATCAACTCAAAAGAAGTGCAATGTTGAAAGCTTGCCCCATGACAGCATGGCTGGGCTAGAATCCAACTTACAACTTGCAAGCATAACAACTCAGCATAAAGACCACAATGTCAAATTTTTAAG